>JAQIUQ010006389.1:60000-102385 GCA_030378365.1 Hybognathus amarus
CTGACTTTATATCACGCAATTGCGACTTTATATTCTCGCAATTGCGACTTTAAAACGCAATTGCGACTTTAAAACGCAATTCTGACTTTATATCACGCAATTGCGACTTTAAAACATGCAATTCTGACTTTATATCACTCAATTGCGACTTTAAAATGCAATTCTGACTTTATATCACGCAATTGCGACTTTAAAACACGCAATTCTGACATTATATAACGCAATTCTGACTTTATATCTCGTAATTCTGATTTAATATCTCGCAATTGGGACTTTAAAACGCAATTCTGACTTTATATCACGCAATTGCGACCTTAAAACACGCAATTCTGACTTTATATCACGCAATTCTGACTTTATAACACGCAATTCTGACTTTATAACATGCAATTTCAACTTTATATCTTGCAATTCTGACTTTATATCACGCAATTGCGACTTTATATCACGCAATTGCGACTTTAAAACACGCAATTCGGACTTTAAACACGCAATTCGGACTTTATATCACGCAATTCTGACTTTATATCTCGTAATTCTGACTTTATATCACGCAATTCTGACTATCTCTCGTAATTCTGACTTTATAACACGCAATGGCGACTTAATGTCATTCTGGCTTTGTATCTCGCAATCCTGAGAAATAAAGTCAGAATTGCAAGAAAAAAGTTAAAATTGTGAGATAAAGTCGCAATTTATTTATTTTTTTCATTCTGTGGCGGAAACAAGCTTCCATACAAACCTGCATGACCTAAGTGGTCTTTGCAATGTGGTCTTTGAAGGTCATAAAAGGTTATTCCAAGATTTCTGGCCAACGTTGATGGGGTAATTGATGATCCACCGTGCTGGATTGCGAAATCATGCTGTTGAGTCGGATTGGCGGGGAACTCGAGAAGTTCAGTCTTTGCCAGGTTGAACTGCTGGTGATGTTCTTTCATCCATGCCGAGATATCCGCCAGACATGAAATGCAAGGTGTCATCATAAGCATAGCGATGTTGGGAGAAACCATGTGCCTGTGTGATGGGTCCCAGTGATGTAGTGTGTATCGAGAAGAGGAGGGGTCCAAGCACTGAACCCTGAGGCACCCCAGTGGTCAGCTGATGTGCTTTGGATACTTGAAAGCCCTAAAAGACCTACCTGTGAGATATGATTCAAACCAGTGGATTGATATTCCTGTGATGGGAGGGTGGACAGAAGGATCTGATGATTTAGTGTCAAAGGCAGTAGATTGATCCAGGAGGACGAGAACTGATGATTTGAAAACCGCTTTCACAATCCGTAGGGCTTTAGTGACCTACAGTAATGCAGTCTTGGTTGAAAAAATTACTGCAATATGGATTTTAACAGGAGTTGTAACTATAATAGCATGCAATTGCTATAGGACTATAATAGCATGATGTTATTGCATAGAGAAGAGTGATTGAGTGATCCACCTTCATACACTACACTAAAGTTGGGTGTCGATAAAATTTGTCTCTAATGCTCTCCAAGGCTTCCTTTATTTGATTAAAAATGCAGAAATAAACAGAAATATTGTGAATAATTTGATTAATTTAATTTAGTCATTTAAAATAACTTTTCTATTTGAATACATTTTTAAATATAATTTATTCCTTTGATGAAAAGCTTAATTGTCAGCATCATTACGTCACATGATCCTTCAGAAATCATTATAATATGCCGATTTGCTCCTAAATAAATATTTATTATGATTATCCATGTTTAAAACAGTTGGGCTGCTTAATATTTTGTGGAAACCATTTTTTCAAGATTCTTTGATAAATAGAAAGTTCAAAAGAACAGCACTTAATCAAAAGAGAATGGTTTTGCAACATTATTAATGCTATTTTTGGTCGATTTAATGGATTCCTGCTGAAAAAAAGTATTAATTTATCTTACAGACCCCAAAGAGCTTTGAACGGTAGTGTACACACTGTTCTTAAACATCCTGCTCTCTTTTGAAGTGCAAAAAGAACATTTAGCATTTTTATGATTATATGAAACTTATATTAAAAAAGTCTTTTCTGCTGCACGTGCAAACGTGTTCTTATCGCAACGACTGTCTCTCTGCAACAGCCAGGGGTTAAATGTCAAGCCCAAGGGGACAGCAATGAGCTCTTAAATCACTCACTTCACAAGACACCGGCTACATGGAAATATTTAAGATATTTTAATTATATAGTGACATTATTGCTGCACTTTATTATGCCTGGAAAAAGACATCCAGACTATCGTCTATGTTGCATGTTTCTGCAAAGATGAAAAAGTGGTTAATCCTGAGGAGCAAGAGAGAGAGTGAGAAGGGTACAGATGAGTCAGCAATGTGTGTGTGTGTTAGTTTAGTGCTCATTGTTGGGTTTTCACCAGGCCCTAATGGAAAATGCAGACTTTTCTCACGTTTTCTGTGATGGGGATCTGCAGCATTCTTAAAGAGGCCATGTTATGCCCTTTAACTAAGTCTTGATTTTTACTAAAAGAGGTTTTCATGCTTGAATGTTCATTTTTTCACATATTTGACATTGTTGCAGCACCTCTCTTCCAAGTCTATCAGTATCGCTCTGTTTAATTCCTGTCTTTAAGCACTAAATTGAACATTATGAATATTTATTCAAAGATATAAAAAATATTGAACGTGCAAAGTGGTGGAGGATATGTAAATCTATATGAAGCTCTAATGAAGTGCTTCTGATTCAAGCACAAACATTTTCATTTACTTTACATTTCCGTTACACTTGTTAGCAATTACACACACTGTCATTAATAAGCCCGCATTACTTTCCACTTTCCTTTTCCTCACATTCCTAAACTCATTCATTTACTCATTCTCTTGATCTATCCTGCTCTTTCTCTCAGTGTATGAAAGTCCCTGAGGACTTTCTCCACAGCTGTTGTTTCATGTCGACGTTTTAAAACCCGACTGAATGGCACATACACACTCCTGGATAAACATATCATAATGTCATTCTAAAAGTTGATATGAAGCTGGTCAATGATTGATAACCTCAGGGACTGAAAACAGAACGTCACTCGCATACTTTCAGCAGTGGAAAGATCAGTGTCACACAGGCACTCAACACGCATATCTGTATGTACATGCTTTCATACACAGGAGGCATTACATACTACACTCACCGGCCACTTTATTAGGTACCCCATGCTAGTAACGGGTTGGACCCCTTTTGCCTTCAGAACTGCCTCAGTTCTTCGTGGCATAGATTCAACAAGGTGCTGGAAGCATTCCTCAGGGAGTTTGGTCCATATTGACATGATGGCATCACACAGTTGCCGCAGATTTGTCGGCTGCACATCCATGATGCGAATCTCCCGTTCCACCACATCCCAAAGATGCTCTATTGGATTGAGATCTGGTGACTGTGGAGGCCATTTGAGTACAGCGAACTCATTGTCATGTTCAAGAAACCAGTCTGAGATGATTCCAGCTTTATGACATGGCGCATTATCCTGCTGAAAGTAGCCATCAGAAGTTGGGTACATTGTGGTCATAAAGGGATGGACATGGTCAGCAACAATAATCAGGTAGGCTGTGGCGTTGCAATCGATGCTCAATTGGTACCAAGGGGCCCAAAGAGTGCCAAGAAAATATTCCCCACACCATGACACCACCACCACCAGCCTGAACCGTTGATACAAGGCGGGATGGATCCATGCTTTCATGTTGTAGACGCCAAATTCTGACCCTACCATCCGAATGTCGCAGCAGAAATCGAGACTCATCAGACAACAGACAACGTTTTTCCAATCTTCTATTGTCCAATTTCGATGAGCTTGTGCAAATTGTAGCCTCAGTTTCCTTTTCTTAGCTGAAAGGAGTGGCACCCGGAGTGGTCTTCTGCTGCTGTAGCCCATCCGCCTCAAAGTTCGATGTACTGTGCGTTCAGAGATGCTCTTCTGCCCACCTTGGTCGTAACGGGTGGTTATTTGAGTCACTGTTGCCCTTCTATCAGCTCTGAACCAGTCTGGCCATTCTCCTCTGACCTCTGGCATCAACAAGGCATTTCCGCCCACAGAACTGCCGCTCACTGGATATTTTTTTTTTCGGACCATTCTCTGTAAACCCTAGAGATGGTTGTGCGTGAAAATCCCAGTAGATTAGCAGTTTCTGAAATACTCAGACCAGCCCTTCTGGCACCAACAATCATGCCACGTTCAAAGTCACTCAAATCAACTTTCTTCCCCATACTGATGCTCGGTTTGAACTGCAGGGGATTGTCTTGACCATGTCTACATGCCTAAATGCACTGAGTTGCCGCCATGTGATTGGCTGCTTAGAAATTAAGTGTTAACGAGCAGTTGGACAGGTGTACCTAATAAAGTGGCCGGTGAGTGTATATGCCACTGGGCTATTTAAGACCTCTCATCAGCCTTTCTTTTCTTTGCCTAAACATAAAAACAGTCACTGTAGAATCATTGTAATTTTAACTAAAATGGCATTTGGCAGTGCCTGAAAATGTTCACACTGGCACACACACAAAGTCTGCAGACACTCTTCCCATGCCAAACTACTCACACTCACACTCTACTAATGTATGCCCAGACAGACAGATAAAACATAAAACATGTCACAGACCAGACACAGAGAGAGGGAAAGAGAGGGAGAGGGATGGTCCCAGAGGCATTATTAAATTGATCAGTGTACGGATGGTAGGATGTGTGATGAAATGAGAGATAGTCTCGTCTCATTACGGCTCTTAGTGCAGGAAATGGGCTTCTACCTACAGCACTGCAGCTGTCGTCTCTGCATGAGGCAGTTGTTGTTGTGAATAGAGGTATTTTTTAGTAATATGCACAATTTCTCTACCTTTCTCTATCTTCTCTACCGTTGCCACCGTTGATTCTCAACTGAGAAATGTATAAGACAATGAAAAAGGTGAAAATGCATTTCTGTCGTGACAGCTCTCAGAGTTTGGCATTGTAACGAGAATGAAAATGGTAGCTCTCAAACCGTATTCACTTTATAGCCCTTAATCCTGTAATTGTGGACAAATGTGGGCACAGAGGACTCAGGTGTGATCCTAATTTTTATTTATTATAAATAGTATATCACTGTCTTTTTGTCTATCCATTTATGGTGGGTTTTTTTATTTTGGGTATTTTTGAATTTATTTACTTCAAAAATTACCATATTTTCTATGTAAAATTTGCTTATTTTTATGTTTTACTTTTTTAACTACACTAAAATATCATTCCAATAAGTTCTTCGAAGCTAAAACCTAAAGATGAAGTGACTTTGCTGTCACCTGGTGTCTTATTTTGGCTTATTTTAGACTGCTCTAAATTATAGTTTTGCCCAGTCATTTCTATGGGAGCCCATTTTTGACCCAAATACAAGATTCAAATTAAGAGTTTTTTTCAAATTATTAGAGTTATTATTTTCAAATTTTTTTCAAATTACAATCAAATTAAGAGTTTTTTTTCACCCACTTAACATTGTAGAATTGAGTCCCAAAAAATTGTGTGTTCAGGAGGCAAACTTAGGAAAAGTAGCCAAGTCTTGTACCGCTCAGATCAAGGGAAGTATTTTTTAAAAATAAATCAAAACTATTTTGCCCACATTTGTCCAGAAAATGTTTTTAGGGTTAAAGCAGCATGTCGTTTTTTCAACCTTTATAATATTTTTCCACAACCCTTGAGATGGTACGTCGACTTACAATAGGTTGATTGACAGGTCTGCCGGAGCCTGATGTGGTCTGTATCGCTTTTACTGGCACTCTGTAACTTCGGGAGCGGGTAGGAACCCGAGCACAAAAAGAACTACAAAATTCGACTTTATGGCATACGTCACTTCCCCACTTCTCCTCAGATTCCGACGCGAGAGCCCAACGAGCGGGGTTTTTTTTTTTTACCTATATGTTGTCATGGCTGAAGCAGTAAGTAAAACCAAACATGAAATGCGGTCATAAACAGAGCGCGCGGGCGATCAGTTTACTGTTGGTAATGTGTTGTGTAGCTTTGTCCATCGTTCGCATCCAATGTTGACTGCATTGCTATCTTCTGAGGGCGCTTAACACACTCAAGCATCCCCGGTAGAGTTGGGGCATATTGGGGCATATTTTGATTAAACTTGATGGATTCCTTGAGTCATACAATGATACCAGTAAATGCCATATCTGCACGAACTTGCCGCTGCCATTTTTCGATTTCTTAGAAAACCTTTTTTTTTTTACAAACACCTTCTAGACCGCTGGTCCAATTTCACATCAGATCATCTTCAGACAATTCCAGCAAAAAATTAATAATAGCTTTTTAATTGACCAAATTTGATTCAGCTTATTCTGAGGCTGTAAGTCTTTAATGCTTTTGGCATATTTTATGGTATATGACCAAACTTTGTATGTGTCATTGAACTACGTTTACATGCAGCCAATTTTTGGGTTATGGTGGGGTTAAGGTCACTATTCGGGTTCTGAAACATTAGGAATAACCCTTTTACATGCATGAGCAGATAAAGTTTCTTCTGTATACATGGAACTGCAATATCCCCGATGTAAACAGCAACGCAATGGCGTCTAGACGTACGCATAACCTTAAGACGCAATATGCATCATTTCCGATACTTCTTCCTGTATCCAAAGACAACAACAGCAGCAGCACGCGGATAATGAGTAGTTCGGGGCACAGAGCGTCGCGATCGCCTTTGTTTGCGCTTTGATGGTGGTAACGTCACTTAACTCGCTCAAAGTATGCTGTGCTGTGTTTTCGCCATGTTTACTTCCGGGTATACTGCACGCGGATTTTTTGTATGCGCCGAGAAGTTTCTGTACTCAAAAGACCAAAGATTCCTTGCGAATAGGACATGCACAGAACACAAATCACTATGGGGATATGCCGATACGCGTTCACATGACTAATGATTCGGGTTAGAAAGGGGTACCCAGGATATAATATCCTGGTTTTTAAAATGATAAATATTTCGGGTTTTTTATACCCATATTTGGGTTTTTGCCGGTGTTTACATGGGCGTTCGCGATCGGGTTATTGCTAATATCCAGGTTTTGAACGGGTTATTGGCTGCATGTAAAAGTAGTCATTAGGGTTGGGTATCGTTCGAATTCGGAACGATTCTGATTCCTTGTTTCGATTCCGGTTCCTAAAGATTCTTGATTCCGATTCTTTTAAGAGGCAGGGTCAAAAAAGTTTAGCTAACCTTGCTAACCAACGGTCTTTCTGAAGGAAATACTCCTTTCTGAAATAAATACTCCTTCTGTCACAAATACTTCTTTTGTCACAAATTTAGCATTTTGCCGAGATTTCGTTATTTTTAGAAAAGTGAAGCCACACTTTGGACCGCAACGTGAAGCTACTCATGTTGACTTGCGCGGTTATGCCAACACTTCCAGTAGACGCTTCTTCGTTGGTGTGGTTCAGCGGTTTCTTCTTCTGGTCGGCGGACTGTGAATATTCGAAACTAGGAATCGAAATTTTAACTTTCTGAACGATTTCGGAAAAATGAAAAGTTAATCCTTGTTTCCAATCAGATACTCCATTTCTTTATACCCAACCCTAGTTGTCATTGTCTCCACACACTGACCACACAACATCAATTTGTTAATATCTGCGTGAACCAAGAGCCACCTATTGGTCAGAAGTGATAATCAATTTAATCATATTAATGTTGACTAAAATATTCTAAAAATGTCTTTAATTGGTGCAATTGCTTCGAAGCTCCCAGCCATGCTCTTGAAGAACTCATCATGCCTTTTTTGTGCTTGGCCCCTTAATTGTTGCTTGCAGCTATATAGTAAAATGTAACTCAAATTAAATCGGATGCATGAAAAATAAAAGTGGGAAATGTCAATGTTTTGCTTTCCGTGCTGAAAAGACTGGCATGACCGATGATCACCAGCATGTTTTGGATGCTGTATTTCCAAATGTTTGTGTATCGATGCTCATCTGATCTCTCTCTCTTTCTGATTGAGTCTCTCTGTGTTCTGGTTGGAACGAGTTGTCCCTGAAGGGACTAAATATAGCTGGTGCTCAGTGCGGAGCAGAGGTGGCGTGGGCAACCTTTTTACAATTAGAGCCAAGACTAGAAAATTGAGAGCAACAACGGAAAGGAACATTGGCTCAATCAAGTGTTATTTTGTTTTTGCCTGTTTGTCAAAACCTCTTGGTTCACGCAGATAGGCTATGTTTTAGTCATTATTTTTTGGGTTGCAACAGTTAAAACCAGGATTTGGGGTTATAAGTAAACATTCACAACCTCCTACCCTTTAGCCAAAATTAGATTCTAGATGACAATAGTTTTATAAAGATTGGGTAAATGTAGACTAGAGATAAAGAGAGGTCATTATATCATGAAATTGTCTCCATATGGCCAATGAAGTTTAATACTTCGGACTGAAGGTTGGATGCAAACATGTCTGGTCGGTCCGTGTGTTTTTGTAATTACTCTGTATATTAGTTTAGAAGAACATTCAATTGTACATGTTTCATTGGCTGGCACTTTAATCAAAATAAATAGACACCGGGAGTGCATTAAGGCTATACATTTGATCATTTTGTGTTCCCTTTAAATTAGTTGCTTGTCCCCTGCTGTGTGTGTTTACCCAGATTACTTTTCACAAATAGCAGGATAATGGGTGGAAATGAAAAGATTTTAAGCAGAGGAAGAGGCTGAGACTGGCTCATCTGTGATTTTATGAATAAAGGCAATCAATTTGTTATTCTTCAATGATTGTTTTGTTTATCCCGGGGGTCCACAGACCAACTGGTGACGCACATTGGATTTATTAAATGACTCAAAACATGCATATTTTGTCATATGCATGCATGCATTAAGCCGGTGTGTGAGTGCTGACGCTTACTTCTCCTAGACATTTACATTTTCATGGCAATATGGTTTTGATAGACCTCATCATGACATTAAGGGCATTAACCTTGTATAACTCTATGTACAAATAATTATTCTGATAAAAACAGCTGCAATTGAACATAGCTATTGATTTTCATGCGATCATGGCACAAATCGCTGCGACTAAAACACGATCTCTCAGCCTTATACTGCAAATTTATTCATGTTAGACTCTAAGTCTCAACAGCCTCAATGTATTTTATATTATACTACAATAAATTTGCTTCATCTCAGTATTTTTTCTTAAAATCCACTGTTTAATGCTAAAACTTAAACAATAAAAAACATTTTCATTAATTAAAATAAATTGAACATAGCCTAAGCTGAAATAAAATCTAAGATCTAAATTTTAGCTAATTTAGCAATGCAACATTTATCATTTTTGTTTTGTTTAAAGTGCCCTATTTTGCTTTTTTTCAGTAGGGCTTGGAGCCAGAGGGGCGTAAGTGGCTTTTAACAAACTTTACAGGAGAGACAAAACAAATTTTGACCACACTTCAATCACCTGTATTATTAACCTTAAACCACAAACATTGCAACCACAGGCAGACTTACATGAATGAGTATTTAAGTAATTTAAGTCAAATACGTCAGATACGCCTTTTTGTTGCTTCATTCAATACAGTTTGATCTCTAGATAGGTATTTTGGAACCATTGGAATAAAGCTCATCGAGACCTTTATTTTTGATATAAATGACTCCCATTCGCCCAAAATACCACTTAACACTCCTCTGGCTCCAAGCCCTCGCTTTCATGGAGTGTGTGAATATAGCTGAATATAAAAGGTCTGCAAAGTTTTAAAGATCAAAGTGCATGACAAATAAAGTTATTGGCTGTGTCCAAAATTGCCCCATATACCCTCTTTCACATTTATGCATTTGGCTGACGCTTTTTTTTTTTTTTTTTTCAAATGACTTGCATGGCATTTCAAGGTACACATTTTACATTCTTATCAGGTCTTGCTCTCCTGGAAACGAACCCATGACCTTGGCGTTGCAAGCGCCGACACTCTACTGTAAGCTGTAGACCAATCAGAGCAGAGTAGGAAGGATTTAGAGAGGCTGAATCTTCGAACAAATTGTTTTCAGACTCTTTGAGAAACTGTGTAATGTATATTATAAGAAAATTAAGGGTTTTTTTTACCTTTGATGCATGTAACCCTATTGTAGGAGACTCTAAAACAAAATTAAGAAACTTTAAAATAGCAAAAAGTACTAAAACTAAACTTTATAAAAACTGTATATACATTTTTTCAACTAATAAAAATGCTAAAAACACAAACCAAATTAATTAAACTCAACATTAAAACATAAAATTAGGGCTGTGCAAAAATTAATTGTGATTAATCGCATCCAAAATAAAAGTCTGTGTTTACATAATATATTTGTGTGTGCTGTATATAATTATTTTGTATATATAAATACACACACATGCATGTATATATTTAAGAAAATGTGTTATTCATATATAAAATATTTTATATAATATAGATTTTGTATGTATTTATATATTCAGAATTTAAAGCGCAAATAATTCTTAAATATATACATGCATGCATAGGTATTTATATATACAAAATAATTATATACAGCACACACAAATATATTATGTAAGCACAGACTTTTATTTTGGATGCAATTAATTGCAATTAACTTTTGCACAGCTCTACATAAATATAAAAATAAAACCAAATTCTAAATTTTAAAGGAGTAGTTCACTTAAAAAAAACTTTTGCTGATAATTTACTCACCCCATGTCATCCAAGATGTCCATGTCTTTCTTTCTTCAGTTCAAAAGAAATTAAGGTTTTTTATGAAAACATTCCAGCACTTTTCTCCATATAATGGACTTCACTGGGAAGCCAAACGGTTCAAGGTCCAAATGAGAGTTTCAGTTGCAGAATCCTTTCCATTCATTTCATTTGTTGAATGAACCAAATGACTTCAAGAAAATATTGGTTAGTTTTGATGAAACTCACTGAAAACGATCTTTTGGACCTTGAACTGTTTTGGTTCCCATTGAAGTCCATTATATGGAGAAAATCCTGGAATGTTTTCATCAAAAACCTTAATTTCTTTATTTCTTAATTTCTTTTCAGACTCTTTTTTTAAAAAGTGAACTACTCCTTTAACAAAAACTATAATAGTGGTCAGTTCAATGAAACTAAAATGACACTTCCTATGTTTTGCATTAGAATATGCAACATTACATCTAATTTCTCTTTTCAGAATGTTGATGTCTCAGCAACGTGGAATTCTGGAAACGGTCAGCCGGCGCTCTCCCGTGCACCTGATGCACCTGCCAGAGCCGAGAGAGACAGATGGACGTGTGCACAAACCCAGCCAACTTTGCAAGCACTTTCGAAAGACTATTCTGCAATGATTGGTTGCTGCAATCGAATGGGAACAAGTGCCAAACGAAACTCGCAACATCAATCTGTGCTGTCCGGACTCTCAGCACACAAGCACTATAACCAATCAGAGAGGAGAATCACGCCAGTGAACTTTGACCTCCAACTTGAACATGCTGTCCAGTATTTACAAAAAAAGTACTGATTTGCAATCGGTGAACATATTATATATATATACACACACACACAGAAAAAGTGCCTCGTTTTCAATTTTAGCTTTTTAAATATAGATTGCAAATTGCTCAGGCATTGACTGATGTGCTTGAACGTTGCTATTCTTTTACATTGCAAAAGCTGAACTGATACAGAAGGTCAAATGGAGCGTTACGGCAAGACTTAGACAACGCCGATGGAACTGCTTCTGTGGTGATAACGATGAAGATGAAGCAATCATGAATCTCATCATGGAGTTCAGCTAACCTAGCATCAACGCTGTGCGACTAGTTCATCATCCTCCCTGTTTCTCCACCTTCTTTGCCCCATGCATTAGTACTTAAGTGCCTGTCTCTTTTCTGCCTCCCTTTTTCCTGCTCTCTTCACATAGTGTCCTGAAAGGAACCAGTTACAGACATTTGGCTCAGTGACACGAAGCGTCTATTTTTACTCTAAGGGTGGGGTGCTTCTGTGATGGTGTCCTGCGGTAGATTACCTCAACTGGCACGCAAGGATGCTAGCTGACCAATCCACACTGGACTATACCAATGAGAGTCCGGAACGGGGGTGTTTAAAGGCTTTTATTTGGGAATCGTCCCACACGCTGTATCACAGTGACACCCTTTGCTGGCCAACAGTGGTAAAATAAAAACAGGAGTGTTCAAAACATGATTCTCTTATGTTTTCCTTCTTTTTTTATTCATGTATTTTTTATTAGGATTATTATGATGAAAATGTCATAGTTCACCCAAAATGTTTTAATCTGTCATCATTTACTGACCCTCAACACCTGTATAAGTCAAAATATCTTCTTTTTTGTTCTACAGAAGAAAGAAACTCATACAGGTTTGGAACGACATGAGGGTAAAGGGATTTTGGGTGAACTATCCCTTTAAAAAAGACACATTTTGCTTGTCATCGACCTCTGAAAGACCTTGGGATTGAATATTTATGCTTTTTATTGTGTGATAAAGTGATTTTTTGGTGAACTATCCCTTTAAAAAAGACACATTTTGCTTGTCATTCGACCTCTGAAAGACCTTGGGATTGAATATCTATGCTTTTTATTGTGTGATAGTTATGTTTGCAAGTGGACCTGTTGTTTTTTTTTTTTTTTTTTTTGGGGGGGTAAGTTACTCTAAAAAAGTTATACTGTAGTAATAACTTCCAAAAAGTATTGGATTACTTATTACTTTCTAAATCCCATTGGAACTTTGACCAGTTGGATAGAAGTAATTCTTTCAAATAAATATCAAATTATTATTAAACTGCCCAAAGTGTGTAAAGGGAGAAGGTTACATCATAATATTACAGTTAAACATTACATTTTAATGTTAAACCAGCTTTTATTAGGGATGCATGATATATTGGCCACCATATTGGTATTCGGCCGATATATGTTCATTTTTAATGTTATTGCACTTTAAAAAATGCTGGGTTGTTTTAACCCAATTTTGGGTTGGACAAACCCAGCTGTTGGGTTAAATTTATAAATTGCATTCTTTAATCCAAAATTTGGGTTTGTCCATATTTGACCCAAAATTGGATTAAAACAACCCAGCATTTTTTAGAGTGTGTTATCGGCCCAATAAGAAAATTATGCCTCTATATTAAAGTCGATAAATAATGGATTATTTCCTTCAGCTGTGACACTTCAGATGCGCACTTGATGGGTTTGAATTGCTTGAAATATTACTGGAATCACTTCATAAAGACAGTGCAACATGCAAGTCTGTCGTATACTGTAGGCTACATATAATAATAATAATGAGAACATTAGTAAAATTGTGTGCTTGGGTTGTGGCTTTTAATTGTGAGTAGGGATGCACGATATATCGGCCACATTATCGGTATCTGGCCGATATATGATCATTTTTAATGTTATCGTTATTTGGCCCAACAAGAACATTTAGCCGATATCTAAAAGCCGATAAATAATGTATTATTTCCTTCAGCTGAGGCACTTTAGATGTGCACTGTTCAACATAATGCATTTAAATTGCTTGAAATTTAATTGAAATCACTTTCAAAAAGTGCAAAATGTGCAGTGCCAAGTCTGTCATATCGGCTACACAACATTAAAATAAAAACATCATAATTGTGATTGTATCTAGGCTTTTAATGAGGAAAATCAAAAATTGTCTAAAAATTTGGTTTTAGATTTATCGGCCAAAATATCGGTTATCGGCTTTCAAATATAAAGAATTATAGGTTATCGTATTCGGCCAAAATTGTCATATCGGTGCATTCCAAATTGTGAGACTTTTGTTTTTGCAATCAGGTTCTCAGTTTAGATTTATCAGTGAATATATCGGTCATCGTCTTTCAAATATAAAGAATTATCGGTTATCGTATCGGCCAACATTTTCTTATTGGTGCATCCCTAAACCTACATATAATATTTAATGCAATTACATCAGAAAGTAGCTGTAATTAAATTACAGAAACATAAAGAGTAATCCATTACTTTACTTTTCAAGGTAAAGGTATTTAAATTCAAAGTAATAATATTGCCTGGTAACACCCAACACTTACTCTTTACTACTTGCTTGGGTACAAAAATAACAATTATTGTTCATGTAAACTGAGCCTGTAATGTAAAAACACACTGAACAGAAACAGTTTCTCCTTTAATCATAAGTGGAATCCCATGTATTGTTCATTCCAAAGAATTATTTCCCAAACTCTGCTTTGAGTGCATTTCAACAAATCACACCACAAGTTGATCAAGGTCAAGCCAATGAACTGAAAACAATATGTGTTTATACCATATACATTCAGAACATTAATGTTTTCGATACCATTGAAGTCAAGGTTGGCGTCGCAAGGCAAAATATGGGGTAGTTCATCCAAAGGATAATATTTTGAAGAACATTGGGATCCAAACAACATCGAACCCAATTTACTTTCCTTGTATGGACAAAACAACACTAAGATACTTCTCAAAATATCTCTCTATATCTCAGCGTCAAACACATGACGCACAACAGTCTAAAACAGCAAAGTTAAAAGTTCAATAAAAAAGCGCCTCTAGAACTTGCGCTTTGACCTTTTTTAACGGCAGAATCACGTTCTGTGTAAACTGGCCCGTCAGTTATAAAGCTACTTTGGAAGAAACTTTGAGAACTTTACTAAAGTTGTTCTCATGCACTCTGTGTTTGGTTTTTGTTGACAAACTAAATAAGTGTATATTAAAAGTGTATAAATCACTTATTTTCTAAAGTAACACTGTCCCACAGCGACACTCGCAGGTAAAGTTACAGCGGACACCGTGTCTCCCCTGAGCCCATTGACTTTTTACAGACCCCCTAACGTGTGCACGTGGTAACTGAGAATGAATGGAGGAAATCATGTGGGAGGAGGCAATGCCTCTGATTGGTTCGTGTGATAAACTCCGCCTCTTAAATTTATGAGCCTTCCGGTTTCACAAATTAGTCTGAATGAACAAAATGATGGTGTTAAGGGGAAGACTAATGAAAAAGTAAGTAAACTCAGGCACTTAGATATCACAGCTTTATACCTATAATGTAATGTAATTAGGGCTGTTAAACGATTAATCGCGATTAATCGCATCCAAAATAAAAGTTTGTGTCATAATATATGTGGGTGTGCTGTGTATAATTATTTTGCATATATATAAATAGACACATATGCATGTATATTTAAGAAAAAAAAATTATATATAAAATATTTATATTTATATATAATTTAAATTATATATAAATCTATATACAGGATAAACATGAAAATATTTCTTAAAATATATACAAGCATGTATGTGTATTTTATATATATAAAATAATTATACACAGTGCACCCACATATATTACGTAAACATAAACTTTTATTTTGGATGTGATTAATCACAATTAATTGTTTGACAGCTCTAAATGTAATGTAATATATATAATGTAAAAATGCTTAAAAACGCTAATTTGATTAGATTTATACTTGGTTTTAATCAATAGAACATTAATATGATTGTTAATGTAAAAAAAATGAAAAAATGTAACATTGAGTTTCTGATATATATATATACACTCACCGGCCACTTTATTAGGTACACCTGTCCAACTGCTCGTTAACACTTAATTTCTAAGCAGCCAATCACATGGCGGCAACTCAGTGCATTTAGGCATGTAGACATGGTCAAGACAATCTCCTGCAGTTCAAACCGAGCATCAGTATGGGGAAGAAAGGGGATTTGAGTGACTTTGAACGTGGCATGATTGTTGGTGCCAGAAGGGCTGGTCTGAGTATTTCAGAAACTGCTAATCTACAGGGATTTTCCACGCACAACCATCTCTAGGGTTTACAGAGAATGGTCCGAAAAAGAAAAAAACATCCAGTGAGCGGCAGTTCTGTGGGCGGAAATGCCTTGTTGATGCCAGAGGTCAGAGGAAAATGGCCAGACTGGATTCGAGCCTGATAGAAGGGCAACAGTGACTCAAACAACCACCCGTTACAACCAAGGTGGGCAGAAGAGCATCTCTGAACGCACAGTACGTCGAACTTTGAGGCAGATGGGCTACAGCAGCAGAAGACCACACCGGGTGCCACTCCTTTCAGCTAAGAACAGGAAACTGAGGCTACAATTTGCAGCAAGCTCATCGAAATTGGACAATAGAAGATTGGAAAAACGTTGCCTGGTCTGAATGAGTCTCCAGTTTCTGCTGCGACATTCGGATGGTAGGGTCAGAATTTGGCGTCTACAACATGAAAGCATGGATCCATCCTGCCTTGTATCAACAGTTCAGGCTGGTGGTGGTGGTGTCATGGTGTGGGTAATATTTTCTTGGCACTCTTTGGGCCCCTTGGTACCAATTGAGCATCGTTGCAACGCCACAGCCTACCTGAGTATTGTTGCTGACCATGTCCATCCCTTTATGACCACAATGTAACCAACTTCTGATGGCTACTTTCAGCAGGATATGCGCCATGTCATAAAGCTGGAATCATCTCAGACTGGTTTCTTGAACATGACAATGAGTTCGCTGTACTCAAATGGCCTCCACAGTCACCAGATCTCAATCCAATAGAGCATCTTTGGGATGTGGTGGAACGGAGATTCGCATCATGGATGTGCAGCCGACAAATCTGCGGCAACTGTGTGATGCCATCATGTCAATATGGACCAAACTCCCTGAGGAATGCTTCCAGCACCTTGTCTGAATCTTATGCCACTGAAGAATTGAGGCAATTCTGAAGGCAAAGGGCTGAACCCGTTACCAGCATGGGTACCTAAGAAGTGGCTGTGAGGCATATATATATATATATATATATATATATATAAAGCGTTTGTGTGTCTTTGTGTTCATGTCTATTCAAAAAAAATGGATGTAACTGAAATGTGGGTTTTTTGATAAGTATTGTGAAGTTATCGCTCATAGAAATTACACACAAAAGCAAGCACATATTACTTTCGTAATATATTCAGCTACATAATCACGTAATTATGACGTCATTTCTCATCATTTTGACTGATTCTTGTAATTGCGGTTTTACTTGTATTTCTCTTTTTAAATCTCAATTACCTTTTTTATCTTTATTCTGAGGTGGAACTGGCATCCATGGCATGTGCCCTGTCATGCGTTTCTCTGTGTAACATTATCTCGGGCTATACATCTTATGAATAGCAAGCGGTCTAGCTTTAGTCAGAGCTGATACCATACAGTATACAGAGTCTTAAGGGTCATTCCACACATTTTTCTCTGCATGCTACACCAACACAAAAGAGATCTTTATGTGGAAAGTCTGGTTTCACTGTCATGCACACACATACACACTGACATGGGTAGGAGGCTGGGTGTCTAGGATTGGAAGTGAGGGCACATATTCATGGGTGGCCTGTTATTACAGGAGTACTTGTATTATTCAGAACACACTGGCCCCTGGGACGGCTCTTCTCAAGGTGAATTAAACCTCAAACTCTGCAGCACTTGAAAACACTTGCTATGCTGCAGCATTTTATATTCTTGCGCACATCGGCAGCACATGCATGAGAAACCTGATGGCCACTGAGTACACACACTCTCACCTACAGGAGAAACGCAGATGTGAGGTTCTGCTCTTCCCGTGACCTGGTTTGTAATCCACACGTGCCTGTATTTCACCGCCTGGTCCCGGGGGTCTGCACACGGCTGAAGACTAGGAAAGAAATGCATGGCTCTTTGAACTATTTACATGACAAGAAGTGCCAAACATGATGTCAAAAAGCTAAAGGTATTAGGAGCTGGCAGAAGCAGAAAAGTGTGATTTTTTTTGTTTTGTTTTTTACTTTAGCATGGATAAATAGCCTACATTTATTTTTATACTGCAATATTCTATATTTTTGTAAAAAATTAATGAGGACCTATTTCTTCACATTATTTGGCCATTATATTTATTTTCTTTATTATTATTTGACTTTTTTTATCCAATAAATTCCCTATGTTTAATGCACTATTTCTTCTAACGAAATATCCTGTTTAATTTGGAAATGTTATGCACACTGCTGTTAAAAAATGCAGTCATATTTTGTAATGTTTTTAAAGAAGGATGTTATGCACACCAAGGCTACATTTAGATAAAAGTACTATCAATATAATATATATATATATATATATATATATATATATATATATATATATATATATATATATATATATTTAAAATAATTATTACAATTGTTTCAAAACAAACAAAAGAACAAAAACATTTTTATAAGTTGACATGATGACACTGAATTTTTACTTTTTATTTTATAAGAATATTAAGCATTATTATTTCAGTTTTCAGTATCTATATTATACTTCAGAAATAATTTTAATATGCTGATTTACTGTGCAAGAAACATTTATTATTATTATTTAATAAAATTATACTTGAAACTTTTTAGGAGTCTTATGAATGGAAAGTTTCAAAGACAGTATACTGTCACTTTTGATCAATGTAATGCCTCCTAGCTGATTAAATATATTAATTTCTTTTTATGTCTTTTTTCAAACCGTTTCTCATGATTTCTCGATCAAATTCAGAAAAGATTCATGTGAATCATATTCTTAAGGCCATTGGCTAGTGTCTTAGCTAAGTAACTTTAGGCCTATAAAACCTGAAAGTGGAGATTAAAGTAATTGCAGATTTGTCCACTTTGTAAATAAATATTTTTTTTAATAACGTTTAAAGAAAATAAGTAAGAAATTTAGAAAAAAATGCGAGGAACGCATTCAGCGCGAGACTCACGTAACTGTCCCACGGCCACACGTCCATTCCCTCACACACACACAGTTTAGAAAAGAACGTCGTGGAGCAAGAGGTCGAGGACACGGGCAAATGTATCAACAGACAAGACAATGCAGGTGACTTTATATACAAAACAAAGTTTCAGCTTTCAAATTCTTTAAGTGGTTTTACGAAGTTCAAACGATAATACTGTTTTGGCGCTCCTGTGTAAACACAGCTAAATACCGTTGTGTCGTGGTCGTGACGGATTATTGTAACGTCAGTTCCTCCTTCCTCAGTTCAAGCTAGAGAGAGCGCTGTGAACTTAGCACTTCTTTCTATTTACTTATAGCACGAAATAAACAAGAATGAACATATGGGGGTTTGTTAAAAGAACAGTTTATTGAAATGGATCAATTTTCATGTAATTGGTGTTTCAACTGCAGAAAGACGACAATAAAACAATACGTCATGTAACCTTGCAACTAAGAAAAGCCATTCAGTGTCCATAAACTATAGTTTAGCGAGAAACATGAAAAAAAACATATATATTGCATATTTACTGTATTTTTACTCTTATAATTAAAAATATACTATTATTATAATGTCATTATTATAAAAACAGTCTAAAGTTGTTATTTTTAATCCTTTATTAGTAGGTTCCCTGTATAGTTTAAGTTTCCGATTATACGTTTTTTTTTCCTAGAGAAAAAATGACATTTATGTGTATAGCCTATGAAAATTTTAATCGCAAGCTTATGAATCATTATTCCCCCTCAGGAACAATTCTTACTCCAAGCTGTACTTGGCAACCCTGAAGCGCAATTTTTGCTTTATATAGGTTAGGGTGAATTCAGGTTGATTTGGACAAAGTGTCCCACTTTGAATTTACTTAAGTGTTGACAAGGCAACTAGTAAATAGGCCTACCTAAAATCATGATGCTTAGCATGTGTGAAAACTTTTAAACCATGTGTGTTACAACTAGCCTCGCTGACCCCAGTCCAGCCTCAAAGTTGTTAGCTTTCACCTTATGCTAATTTCATAGGGCTGCTAACAGCTTTAGCCTTGCGACACACTCTTACAGCTGAGCTGCAGAAGGAAGTCTTCCTGCTTTATTACTTCCCTTTTGGCTCAGCGAGGCAGGAAGGCCAGCAAGTATGTGCACACGAGAATGAGAGTGACAGACACAGTACTAGTCATGGTTATCATAATAAGCTGAATTCAGCATTTACGTTCTTCTTTACAGTCCTCTGTTTAATCTCCTTTCCTCACAGATTTAAATCTGCCACAGTTGTAGTCAATAATGCGTTTAATCCATGAGCCTCATTGATTGCCCAGTCGTTTGAGTGGATGGTCCAACCAAAGTTCAGCAGACGCGGGTTGATGGGGAACAGTAGTTTTGCTGTGCGTACTCATCGCCCACAGCATGGAGGGTAATTATGTTTTAATGCATTTTAATACCCATCATTACCGCTAAGCAAAAAACAGCTTTCTTTCTGACCAGTTTCTTTCACTCCACATATCTCCATCTCTCTACCAGCTAATGGCCATATTTAGCATATCAACATGTTTATGTGCTAAAAGCGGTTTAGACAGTTAAACTGAGGAAGCTCAGATGAGATTTAAGGGGTTTCTTTCTGAATGGCTGAACTATCAGAAATTGGCTTCACATCTGAACAAAAAGACTCCCTGTACCCTGAAGACTAGCTGTAGTGTGTGAATAGCCGAGCGGCGCGAGAGCGGGAGGGGTCGTGTCACTACGGGGCCTCTCAGATTTCATTTTCCCCAAGAGCTGCCTGAGATCCCACAGACACATGTTACAGAATTCCTCTTAGAAAGAGGGAGGGACGGAGGGAGGGAAAACAAGACGACTTGGGTGAGAATGCAACGTGTTCACACACTCAAGGCATTTTTGTCTTTCAGCCTATACTGGGAAAATGCAGTCGTCGACATTTGAAGTGGATCAAAAAAGTGCATCAAAGATGTCCTAAAGCAAGAACGGAAATTGTTCAAAATTCATGTATGGATGAAAGGTTTTGATCCACTTCAAATGTCGACTACTGTAATTTTATAGAATCTCACGGTAAACTTTTTAAGGAATGGAATGTTTCCCATGTCAAAGCATTTTGGGGGAAGTGTGGTAATCCATTGTACAATGTATGTGGTCACTGATTGACAGAAAACCCCTCAGTTTTTTCTTTGTCCTGGCCTCATGCTGGGCTGTTCATATGGGGCGTAGACAAGGGGATTTTTTCTTACTGAGGCCCCTCTAATGGAAAAGGTTAGGGTCGTTCTTACAAACATGGCTTTGATGCAGAACCAAAACTCTAACCCTCATTAATGATGTTTTTTGCATTAGTCAGAAATGATTGGTTTCAACCAATCATGTTGTATTCATTCAACATAAGTAATACACTTTTATTGCATGCTAAATACTTCAGAGTGATAATTGTGTGTTCACACATTAAATACAAATTTCAGGTATAGTTTTATTTTTTTGGCAGTTCTGTCCTTTTAAAAGAAAACAACTCCACCATAAACTCCAAGAACCCCGTGAGATCCTTTTGACAGCGCACACATCCCATCTGGTGGCCATCTGAGGCACACGCACTTGAAAACACATTGTTGGATCAACTTTCCGCAACATTGTGGACAAAATTTTGTTAGTGATGGGTTCGATCTTATTTTCGTGCCATCATAAAAAACTGGGGAACGTGATTTCACTGAAAGTACATCATGACTCTTGGTTGATCCTGGAGCAACATTCCAAACAAGTTAATCAGATTTGAGGGTCAAGTTTACAATATATGTCAAAGTTTCAGGCTTACAGACAGCTTCACATGAGCTACTTCATCAGTGTTATTCCACCGTACTTTATTGCCTTCTGGTTTAAGGGATAAGTTAAGGATAGGGATAAGGTTAGGTACAAATTTTCAGATAAGAATGTTGTCCAGGTATCAACAAAGCATGTCTATCTCGTGGAACATGTTTAGACTTGGCAAAATCATGGAAGAGAATCTTTTTTAAAACAGTTTCCATTCATCTCCAATATCACAACTAAGTCAGCAGGAATGACATTTTAAAATATTTCACTGTTACGCTGCTGCATTTTTTTTTGCCAAGTGTTAACCTCTTAACTGTCACCACCTTTTTTGAATAGACATGGAAATGCACATTTTGTAACTTTCGGTTTTAATGTAAAAATGCTTAGGAATATCATAAAATTGGTCTTGTTTTAAAGACATTTGCCAGATTTTTGTTGAAGTGAAAAATTAAGAAAGTGAAACAGAAAAAAGTTATAGAAGATTGAGTTTATGGAAATGTACAATGTAAAAAAATAATTATTTATATGTTTTATAAAATATATATTTTCAGAGTCTGGGCTACTCTAAAACTGCAGCAAAAATCTGAACAAGTTGTGTTTAAAATTTTAGGTTGATATCCTCAAAAAATTAGCTTTCTGTGAGATTTTGTTTGGGCGCAGTACCAAACTTTTTCACTAGGGCAAAACCAGACTCCATTACTGCCCATATAAGGGCCCCCATTTCCATATGCATTTTGAGTGATCTGAACCATCAATTTATGAAGTAGAGATTCCCATTCAGAAGTATGGGAAGTCTGGCTGATTTTGATATGAATTCAACCTCTAAGAAACACATACAAAGAACACCCATGTGCGTAATAACTTCCTACCACATCACAAATGGTGCATTTATTATTTTTTTCTTAATATTTAAAACATTTTCAGACCTTTTTTTCTAAAATAATAGAATCGATGCAATCTTTTGAACTCTTGGCATGAAAAACATGATTTTTCATGTTCATTGCTATTTCAAAATAAAGGTCTGAACATCGCTTTATGAGTATGAAAATATTCTTGTTGCAAATTGATAAAATTACGGCCCCAGAAAACTAGAGATTGTAAGCTTTCCAATGATATAGAGTTTGTCAATGTTACTTAAGGTCTTTTCTAAGATATTATTGTTTTAAAAATATAATGGCAAGCGTCTGTGGGACGTGACAGTTAAGGGGTTAATTAGTTTTTCTTCTCTTACTCTAAACATTTTAAACAAAATATGTTCACTTGGGAACATTATTACCCATGTCCGTAATTTCACTATTAAAATAAATAGATAAACAAATAAAAAGATCACTCTTGATGATATCATACTCCAGGAAGTGACATTTTGATATAAAAACAACCACACAAAGTCGAGTTTACAGTTTAGAGACAAGACATTCAATCTCAATATATTGCTATGCTTGGAAAATCATTTTTAACCGAAAATGATGTTAAGAAATGCTGTTTATCAAAGGGTAGTAAAGAGAAAACCACACTGAGGCTCAGAACTCACAAATTTAATGCAAATGAATTTGATGACAGATCTGGCACCATCTATCTACAGAAAAGAGAAAATGCAGTCTGTTGGCAATGACGGCCACCATTGAAGTAAATAATGCACAAGGCAGACTCTATCCTGAGGTAATTGTGACCAACAAAGTGGTATTGGGTATCAATGTTCCCTCATAAAATGGATCAGTACCCTCTGCTGTAGAGCTGTGGCTCAGATGAATAGACAGTTGGTCGAGGTAGAGTATAGTCTTCTGTAAATGAACGCTGAGATTGTGTGGTGATGTCTGATAGGAATCTGAGATTGTGTGGTGATGTCTATAGGAATCTGAGATCGTGTGGCGATGTCTATAGGAATCTGAGATTGTGTGGTGATGTCTGATAGGAATCTGAGATCGTATGGTGATGTCTATAGGAATCTGAGATTCGTGTGGTGATGTCTATAGGAATCTGAGATCGTGTGGTGATGTCTAGAGGAATCCGAGATCGTGTGGTGAGGTCCATAGGAATCGAGATCGTGTGGTGATGTCTGAGAGGAATCTGAGATCGTGTGGTGATGTCCATAGCAGCTGTTGTCTCAATCTCAGGTCCACTTAAATCCAAATCACTTTCATCAGTTTCATTTTGTGAGGAATTGCCTATTGTTCGTGTCTCAAAAGCAGTTCTTTAAAGATTTCTTCCATCAGTTGGGTTGAATTGAAGGCGTTTTGATAACTGCAAAATCCACTTCCTTTGCCTTGCTGAAGGCAGATTGTGGTTTTGTGAAGAAGGCTGCTATCGGCTATATCTGAAAATCGAACTGGTCTATAATCGTGAAGTCCTGTTTTTGTTGAAGACATGTTGAGGTTTGATTTGGTTGAGACTTTATTAAACGGATTAACGATCCTTCCGACAACAAAGCTGCTTGTGGGACTTGATGTCTGGGGACACACCGACAGCACTGAGGTTCGAGGTCCATTTTTGAGATTGGAGTGGTATCATTCCTGTCCAGACTGAAGTTAAATTAGCATGTTTGATGTTAGCTTTACCGCGATGTTTGTTTGCAGGTCTGTATATAGTCGATGCGCTGTTGGTTTTATGACTACCAATGTTGGCAGCTCTATATATTACAGATTGAGAGGATGGGATTGCATTTGAATTCTTCTCTAGATCTCTTTCTCTTGAGTTACTTCAACCTGCCTACCAGTCACAACACTACTCTGTCTCAATTCACTAATATTAGTTTGTGCTATCTCCAACTGAGTTCGTAACTTCCCCTGTTGGATTTATCAGACCTTCATGTTCCTTGAAGTTATACCTGTGAAGTGGCTGGATAACAACATTGCCCATTTGAGAAGATCCAGTCATTTTGTTCATCAGAGAAGACCTGAGGGTTCGGAAGAACAGGCTCTGATGTGGGATCCCGACCACTGTTGCTAGATTTCATGGACGCAGAGTCAGTGTTGGGTCCAACAAACATGCCCTTTGAGGATCTCACTGTTGGTATTTCACCTTGGTTAGATTCAGTCTGAGCTTGAGTGTCCTGTGCTGAAGTAAACCTGCTTGAAATCCAATTCGGAGATGTTTCTGACTGGACTTCATCCAATTTTGATCCAGATCGACACCATTTTAGGATGTTCCATTATTGTACCAAGACCCGCTGAAGTATTTGTGCCGATTACCTTCTTCACTAAAGCTTGACCTCTAACATCATGGGGCTTTGTCGTGTCAGACTTGGCGTTACTTGCAGCTTCAGTTGAAGAGATAGTTTCACGCTGAGGTCCGTTATCAAAAGAATCAGGTTGTCCTTCTTGGCTTCTTCAATGTCCTCGATCTCTGAAGAGTTTTTCATTTGCTATTAGGCGTCAAGGGTTTTCTGAGCAAGTGCACTACGAGGGTATGAGCAGGGGCATGTTGCACATTAGATAAAGAGTTTATGAAAGATTTTTGGATTTCTGTTTTTTGTAGAGATGTATTCAACGTAGGGTTAAACATGAAACCTCTATAAGCAAATGGCTTTTTAGAAGTCAGATAACATGGTCGGGTTCGGCTATGAGACACATACCTGGATATTCAGAAGTGTTTTGAGGCACAAGTGGGCACCATTGTGTAACCCCGCGTGAGACTTGGCACTGGATAATTTTTAGTGACTAATGATTGTACTGTACTTTGGCCGAAGGGATTCAGATTGGTCCTGTTTTGTGCATTATGCTGACTTGGCTTTTTAAATGAATTATATATTGAGTCTGGTAGCTTCAAATGTACATTATGTTCTGAAAACAAGGTGTTCTTTGCAAAGTGCATTCGTGGAGTCAAATGTGTGCCCTGTTTTGACTGGTTGGATAGTGCAGATGTCGCATTTCGGATGCCACTGTTTACATTTAGTAAGGACTCTTTGTAAGAGCGGGCAACATTGGTCCCTAAAGGCATGATGGCAGACATGCCCGTCACCAAATGATCATACTTCTTTTGACTGTGAAACATTTGAATGGGCGTAGAACTCGGACTACTTTCTCCCCGATTTTGGTACCCATTTTGTGTCCGTGTCAATTGAATGTCCTTGAAAGTGTATCCACTCATGGCTCGATTTTGTATTTCCATATTCAAAGCTACTTGGCGGAGTTTCTTTTGGCTGGTTAGACTGCTTGACCTGATCATGTTGAGAAGAAACATCTTAGCTTTTATTAAGGGAAGGATGCTTCGACCTCTATTTGGATTTGACATCTTAATCACAGGAGTTATTGTGGTTCTGAACGGCTGGAGGTTTGAACACCTTGGAAAGAGATCCATCCCTCATATTCTCATAGGAAGTTGATCTGGCGCCAGCATAAAAGCCACGTGGCAATGATTTGCTCGCTTGCTGATTTGCCCTTACAATTGGAGACGGACTTGATGATACCAATTTTTGATTCTGACCATTGTATTGAAGCAAGTTAACGTTTCCATCACTTCTGTGCCTCATGTCGTGCTTCACAGTTGAGCTTCCAGACATGTAATTAGCTGGAATTTTTTTAGCATGTGCTGGTCTGATGATCGGCTGGGCAGAAATATTTCCCCTCAAATAGGGTTCATTGAGTCCTAATGGTCTTGAACTGCCTTCTGATTTAGATTTTGAAATATGCTGATAGTCAAACGAACCCAGATCTATAATCATTTGCTGCATGCATTTCATTCATCAGACCTTTCCTCATCAGTATTAACATCACTAAAGCTCTTTTGGTTCCCGGTGAAGTATAAAGGATTTTGTTCCTGATGGACTGTTTTGGAAAGCATAGCTTCTTTTGCCATCAATTCCATCATCAGATTTGACGCTTGACAATTCAACATGATTGTGTCTACTATTGACATTGGATGAGGTATTTGGGACTGAACGGTAATGGGTAACATCTGCAGAGGCTCTTGCCTCGGTGGGACTGAAGCTTGACTTTTTGGCATTGCCATCATTTCTCCGGCTGAATAGAGAGGAGTTGATCTTCGGCAGCGGATATTTGTTGTTATGTTGTTCTACGTTCCTTTGAAGAGTGCGTCTTACTGAATTTTGGATGGCTGGATTAACACTTCTGAAATTTTCCAACACCTGTTTTTTGATCTTTCGATCATTTTCTGTGATGTCTCCTGAAGACATAATATACTTAAGTTATTTTTAAATAGAATTGGCAGCACATTTAAAGCAAACTTAATATGGAGCTTATCATATGTCAAAATCATGTGAAAAAAAATGGAATATTATGTGGAACTTTAAATAGTTCAGAATTTAATTTCTTTAAACGAATGTTGAACATTTGAAATTTAATGAATTGAAATGTTTTATGGCTGAATATAATATACATGTTTTTTCAAACTATTTTTTTGTTCTGAATTAACTGCAAATATCCAGTTTTAAAAATTACAGATTTAAGTTTAAGATGAAGAAATTCAGAACTTTAAATTCAGTTTTCTAAAATTCAAAACATGGAAAATTCAGATGTACAGAAAGTAGGTCATAGGTCATCCACAGGGAAGAGTAAAAGATCTCCCAAAAGTCAAACAGAGCATTTTGCATGCAGACAGTAGTTTTCTGGTGCAAATTTGGTGGTTGTTCAAGAGAATCCATGATTTGTTAATTGAGTCGTTTCTTTATTTAATATTAAGAGTAGAAAAATTAGAACTCAGCTTGAATATTAGATTTCTAATTATAGAAACTCCACACAATATTCAATTTTGTTAGATTACACCAAGTTGCCAATATTTCAAATGTGCACAATTCAATTTCAAATCATTTTGTCATTTTATAAGCTCCATAGCTTATTTAAAAGTTTTCTGAAAAACACCTAAAGCCGTTCTTACCTACTGACAGTTCAGGAAAACATCCCACAATGGAGAGAATCACACAAACCAATGGCAGTCTATAGGAAAAATATAGTCATTCCTAAGAATTACAATAATGGATAATTGGGTTTATTAACTGTTGCAATTAAGCACAGAACGCTTACCTCAGATAGTATTGAAGAGACATGTTTCGAGGACTAATGAACTTGTGCTTATGTGCCACACAAAGCTTTTTTTAATCACACCTGCTCAAAATTACCCTGCTCATGTGGGCTCACTGAAACATTAATATTGTTGATCATTCTCGTGCTGATCACTGATGAGGCTCACCTGAATGCATTTAAAGCTTAAGACACACATTTGCAAACACACACTCACATATCTTTATGGGTTGGGTTCTAAAAATATGTGGGGAAAAAAAGAGAACAGTGTGCTAAACTTGTCTAAATAGTATAAAGTTTATTTGGTACACATGTAGAGGTACACAGTAAAAAATGTTCTCTTAACAAGTGTAAATACTTTAAATAAATATATAAAAATAATTAGTGATCTTGAAACTTGTACAGTACAAACATAATTGAGGCTCTTTTATACAAATGCAACACTGAAAATGTCCTTATAATTAAACTAATTAAAAGGATACAAATACATGTAGTGCTAACCTTCCCTTTCTTTTCCATGATTTTGGTAACAGCAAACAGCACCAAAGAAATAACATTGGCCTAAAATGAATTATCTATTGGCAATGTGGTTCATTTCAGCAGAAGGAAAAATAAGCTTTTTAACATGTTTTGTTCTTATGTTTATGGGTTGCTCCGGGACAACCCTAAATTTCTGTTATGGCAACAAGGCACACCCAACAGCAAACAGTCCCACAGGCACTGACATTCCACCTCTTCAGTCAAAACACAATCATGGCATTAATATATTCCCATCGCAGTGTCAGTCACTCATAAACACGAAGAAGGGTAGCCATGTGTACACCAAAAGTCACAAGGGTCCACATCCACACCAATTGTTTACAGCAGTAAAGCAGTGTGTTTAACAGTTGATTCTTCAATGATTACACCTGGTCCATTCAATCGGCATGTGTGGTTTCATCATTTGGATTGAGGAATGTGTGAGAATAACTTCACTTTCACATCATGTAGCAGGACATCGTTGCCAGGTCCCTCAGGTCTTCATTAGTCAAACAATCTGAAAACACAAATGCCAATTAGTATTTAGGTACTCAATTCATGTATTAAACGCAGATGCCAGTGTATAACGAGCACGTGAAACTGAATACTCACTTCTCCGCACGCGATCCCCGGTGACTCTTTTGCACAGGCGCCTTATGCTTTTCATCAGGTGTCCTTTTCGGGATGTAGGAGCCGGAGGTGATGAAACGTCCTCTTTTGGTGGGCTGGACGGGTCCCTCTCGGGCTCGTCGTCATCGTCATCATCCGTGCTTTCCTCAGAGCCACACGCGGTTACTATACGCTCAAAAATGTCCTCGTCTACCGGCAGGTTGTCTTGGATTCGCTCCGCCGAGAGCGAGGTCGAGTGGCGGCACAGCGGACACACGATCCGGGCTACGGTAACGGGACTCTCCGCGGATCTCGCGAGCGTCAACAGGCAGCTCTCACAAAACGAGTGTTTGCAGCTCAGGTGTCGAGGACACCTCCGACTGGCGTTGTAAGTCCGGTAGCAGATTCCCGCACTCCGTTTCTGGAACCATTGTGTCGTTGTTGCTTGTTTCTCGTCGCGAACTCCTCTTAGTTGATAATAAAGTGCCGGTGACTCACTTCGGAGATTCTTATATAGGCTAGTAGTTTGGCGAAGGCGTGTGTGTAGGAGGGAGGTGTGTGTTTCGGCTCCCATCTCTCTCAGTGAAAACTTCCTTTAGCAACAGGACTTGCGTGTATAAACAAACGAAGTGATGTCATCGGCTCTAGGCGTGGTGATGTCATTTGCCCTCCAAATGCATGACCTAACTTGATCAAAAGTTAAATCAGATTGCCCTCGGTGTCTTAACATGTTTTCTTACATATGTAAGTGTATAAATAGAAATGGGGCTAATTAGGTCGATTGGGACACTTTTATCAAGTAGCTTCTCGGTGGCAAGTGTCCCTGAATTCACCCCCTAAAGCTTGGGATTCCCATATACTGATTTTGCCCGGATTTATGAAAACATGTATATTCCCATCATCAAAGGGAAAACCGAAACCATACTTCTGGTGTGTGTGTGTGTGTGTGGGTAGATCTTTGGCTACTGTAGGATTCATTCTCGTAAATAGGCCTAGTTGTAAATCATTGTCAAAAGAGGGGGATTTTATTTAGGTGTGTTTTTAGATGAAAGGTGACATTTGAACCTGTCACACATACTTGGAATTATGTAAGGTTGTTAAAACTGTTAACTTATATATATATATATATATATATATATATATATATATATATATATATATATATACATGCCTATGTCAAATAAATGTTTTTCTTCGTCTTCTTACATACCAATCAATGTCTTTATGAAACACTTGAGATCCCCAATTCTGTAAGTCTGGTGGAAACAACTGTTTTATAAAAATAAACAATTGATTACAGTAAGGGAAATATAAACCAGCAGCGCTAAGAGCCTTATCCAAACAAAACCACTCTACCCCACTGTGTGATTTCCCAGAATGCACCCCCTCCCGTTTTCCCTCCCCGTCATTCCCTTACTTGGGCTTGGGTGTGCCTCTGACTCGAAACTGGCTTCAGCCGGCTGGCACGAGACATTCTTCTTCAGAACCCACATTTCTAATCAAACGCTTTTGTGTTTTAGATGGAAGTTCAGAGTGTGTCAACATGTTTGACCTTTTTCAATGTATCTGGGCTTAATAATGCATGAAGTTTATTTGAAAAGAATTATGAGTTTATGGCTTTCCAGACTCATACATCCAATTTAATATTACACACACACATAGATATGTATGTATATATGTATAATGTAATGTTAAATTATACATAAAACTATATTCTTTCTGTGTTTTCCAGCAAGTCCTGAAAGAGGATGTGATCAAGACAAAAATAAAAGGTCAAAGGAAGTTGAGAAAGTCAACTGTGTGAGGTGGGCTGAGGATATGTCACTGCCAACCAAGTTCAATGTGCTGTTAAACACTCACCACAAGACCAGACATGTGACTGTCTGCACGTTCTTGTGTGACTCGAGGGCCAAAAACTTTTAATCATTTACTCATGTAACAACACCAAAATGCCAATCAGTTATTATTGCCCATGGGTTTTCCATGTTATAGTGCAGATATGTGAAAAGTAAGTGCATACTAAACATTGTGTCCTTTTACAGTGTTGGCTTAATAATGCCCCAACTTTATTCAAACATCACTGATAAGTGACATTATGGATATTTAATGACTTTTCAAAAATTTTGAAATTTCTTCTAAAATGACTATTTAAGTTCAGTAATTTCACTTAAATGGCAATGAAGATTACTTATTAATTGTCATTTAAGTGAAATTACTGAACTTAAATATACAAGCTTGATAAAAATGGTCATTTTAGAAGAAAATTTCAAATGGCACTTAGAGGCTTTTGCATCTGAACTTTTCATATATATAAAGTTAATATGGTCTGAAACAACACTGAACCCAAGTGTATTGATTTTTTTTTAAAGATCAATCCAGAAAAGTTTATATAAGATCTATTCACTTCATATGCACTTTGAATAGTGATAAATATGGGTCTACTGAACCTTTTCCACCAAGAAATTGTCTTTTTGTTCATTTAAGCTGCACAAATAAATCATTACAAATTGTTAATTGGCATCATTTGGTAAATTTAATCGCTCTATATCTAGCTTAATTTCATGTTTTTTCACAGTGTTATTTTACAGTAACACTTCTATTTAGAACCTTTATATGCTGAAATGGTTCTTTGTGTTCGAGTTTAAGGTTCTTTATTCCCGCCTTTTTTTTTTCAAATCTGTAACTGTCAACCTCCTCATAACTGATTTTCTGGACTTCATATTATACAAGTACAGACTGTCAACAGACTCTCTCAACAGGTACAATATGTATTTCCTAAAATTACTATAAATTTTAACTTTTGTAAATTGTAGCCAAAGAACCGGTTTCCTACCAATCATGTCTCTTTCTTTTTTTTTTAGTTGAGTGTACAAATACAAGTGTGAGCAGCTCTGTTCAGTTAAGGATACTTATCTTTCTTCTCCACAAAGTAAGTAAGATATTCGAATCTTTGATACGTCAGACTTTTTAAAATGTTACTTTATGCCTAAACATCCAGTCACAAAAAACCTTCATAGCTATCCCATGACTCATCACTTGTACAGAGCCCACACACTGTCATTTTTTTTGCTAATTTTGACCTTCATAAACATAATTGTTGGTACATTAATGGAAGAGACACGCTTGTAACTTTTAATTAACTTTCAATTGTGTATTTCAGATGCTGTCTCCTTCATAACTTCATCATCCAGAGAAACTTCCACTCAGAATATACACACATAATGAAGGACGCAAAGACTTCATAGAGGATTGTGAAGATATTTGACTGGAACTTGGTCTTCATTACATCTAATATCGTGTTCATTAAAGCATTTTTTTGCCACAACATATGACCAGCCAGACAGAAGAATAAATAATATATATGTATAAATAACATTAATATACTAACGAAAAGAAACTATTGTTGAATAACACACCATTAAGGTCATAGCACTTTTAAAGCATTATGGAATCTTATATAAAAGGGTTCTCTTTAGCACCAAACCTGTTTAGAACATTTGAAAAATACAATGATGCGAAAGTAATATTTTGCATAGTGGCACATCCATGAACGCATCCCACAGCAACAATAGCTCTTGTGCGGTTCCCTCTCCTAGTAACCAAGTCATCTCTTCTTGATAATACATGTCATGAAACCAGCCATACGAAGCATGGCATCAGGGAGGGAAAGAGACGACGTACGTAGAAACGTACACACACATGTGCAGTGTAAAAGCAGGTAGTGTTAAACGGTGACCAAGCTGAGTCGTTCGTTTTCTGTGACCTTAAACTGGCCCAGAATGGACCCTGTACTCGCGTTTAAAAAGACACAAACTGATTCATCCTGAAAGAACACGGAGGCGCTGGACTGGTGAGTGAAACTTTCATCTTTCTGTCACACTTTGAGCTAATAGAATATTAATATGATTATATCACTTGACCTTTCTATTGTGTTGTAAGTTTTCTCAAATAAATATACACTGACTGGTCAAAAAGTTTAAGATCGGTAAGATTTTTTATGTTTTTAAAAGAAGTCTCTTCTGCTCAAACCAAGGCTGCACTTTTTTGATAAAAAATACACAAAAAACACAGTAATATTGTAAAATATTATGACAATTTAAAATGACTTTTTTATGTTAATATATATTAAAATGTAATTTATTCCTCTGAATTTTCAGCATCATTACTCCAGTCTTCAGTGTCACATGATCCTTCACAAATCACTCTAATATGACTGATTTTATGCTCCAAAACATGTATGATTATTATCCATGTTGAAAACAGTTTTTTACATTTTTATTTCAGGATTCTTTGATGAATAGAAAGTTCAAAAGAACAGCATTTATTTAATTAGAATCTTTTCTAACATTATAAATGTCTTTACTGTAACTTTTGATCAATGTAACTCATCCTTGATGAATAGAAGTATTGATTTCTTATTTATTTCCCCCAAAAATAAAATACAAATTCTTACCTGACCCCAAACTTTTTAAAAGGGTAGTGTTTAATGTAACAAAAGCTTTCCATTTCAGATAAAAGCTGTTCTTTTGAACTTTCTATTCATCAAAGAATCCTGAAATAAAAATTTAAAAACTGTTTTCAACATGGATAATAATCATACATGTTTTTGGAGCATAAAATCATCATATTAGAGTGATTTGTGAAGGATCATGTGACACTGAAGACTGGAGTAATGATGCTGAAAATTCAGCTTTTTTTCAGAGGAATAAATTACATTTTAATATATATTAACATAAAAAGTCATTTTAAATTGTCATAATATTTCACAATATTACTGTGTTTTTTGTGTATTTTTTATCAAAAAATTGCAGCCTTGGTGAGCAGAAGAGACTTCTTTTAAAAACATAAAAAATCTTACCGATCTTTAAACTTTAATTACATCTGAAAACTTCATTGTGACGACCAGATGTCAAATGTTTCTGTGTGATGTTGTGTGGTATTGCAAATACAATTGTAGATTGACACTACAAATGTGAACAAATAAACACTTTTGCATATTTAGATCTGTAACCCTTACATTTTAATACATGTTAAAGTCCACATCTGCACTTTCTAAGATATTGTTGCGATAATTCTATTGAGACTTGCATTGCTAGGCAGCTTCTCCTGTGAGTGATGGTTGCTTTGACTATATTCCCCCATTGAGAGTTGGATTGAAACTGCAACACTAATTAGACAACAGACAGCTGGGTATATTAGAAGTAAACAGCTCTAAACAATTCTGTATTAGTCACTTTTCGTATGTGCAGTATCAGTGTACACTTTTTAGTTTCCCATTCAATGTGCACGAGAAAGCTAAACCTGATGAAATCCTCATGTAACTCCAAAGCCATAGATGACACTTTCATATTTACCATATGTTAGTGTATTTACACATTTGCTAATCATAATCACAAGGTCTATGTTACACTTCAGTGATATTTTGTTATTGTGCTAAGACGAGTGATTTCATGTGCAGGATGTGTGACTTGGGTCAAGTGACTTGGGTCAGTTCCACTTATTTATAAACTAGATCAAGCAGGTTTAATCTAGTAATAAAAAGGTGGAGTATTTCATCTTTATATACATGTATGTAACATGGTTATGGCTATAGCACGTAATATTTCAACTTTCCATTGACCAGTCAATTAATTTTTCATATGGCTCTTACAAAGAATTGACAACACTGTAAAATGCTACAGTAAAACTTGTTGGTTTACCAGTAAGTTCGCTTACTATAAATAGATAGAAAATAGATAGAAATTCAGTTTAAACAATATATCGGTTTTGGAAGTGAAAAGAAAATGGCATCTTGTAAATTTGCATTCCCAGAATTCCCTTTGTGTGATATTTCATTTTCGATAGATTCTCATTTAAATTATTTTCTTAGTTTTTATCAGTTGTATGAGTTATGTACATGTTAAATTAATGTTTATAGCATTATTTTGTGTTTGTGTGTATTTCCTTATACATAATTAGGATTTATATTATCTTGCGGAAAAAATACTTCAGGTGAGATGTTTTTTTCTTTAAAATAATGCAAATGCTTTGCCCATCTGTGGCATCACTGCTGCTTATGCAGCCTTCACATGCTGTCAGAATTGAACTGCTTAGTTAAAAATTGGATATCAAGTATCAAATCTGTGGTAAGATTAATAAGGTTTTCCCAATAATTAGGCTTGAATATGTTCTCCATGATTCCTGTTCTTTCTGACAACAAAGCACTTGAACGCTGCGATCTCGTAACGCAACTTCAGAAGTGGGAAGTAGGAAATTTCTGATAACACACGAAGTCAGCATAAGATGAGAGTCTGAGATGTTTTAAAGTCCCTCTGTGGAGAAAATCAAGCTTTTAATGTTGTTTATTAGTCTTATGTGGTGTTTTAATACGTTTTAAGACAAGTGGTCAAAGATGAGTTTTAAGGGAGACTATTATTGACAGGGAGACCTTAAAATTGTATGTTTAAATGAAAATATTTAAAGGAAAATGCAGACTTTTTGGGACTTTAGCTTATTCACTGTATTCCCCAGAGTTAGATAAGTCCATACACACCCTTCTCGTCTCCGTGCGTGCCGTAACTCTGTCTGACGCACCCACCGCTAGCCTAGCTTAGCACAAAGACTGGAGGTAAATGGCTCCAGCTAGCATACTGCACAAAATAACGCTAACATTTTCCTATTTACATGTTGTGATTTATACATATGCATACTGGGAACTATATTCTCAGAAGGTGAAGCACTGCCACTTCTGCACAGCGATTTGCTCGCAGCGCCTGGGAAGCCCCGTCGTGAGGAACAGAGTGTTGCGCTAATCACTCCGCCCAAGTAGCAGTGCTTCGCCTTCTGAGAATATAGTTCCCTGTATGTATACGGCTAGAAGATGGCTGTGTCTCATGTAACCTTGTTATTTGTATCATGTAAATCACAACATGTAAATGGGAAAATGTTGCCATTATTTTGTCACTTTATTGGGAGCAGTATGCTAGCTGGAGCCATTTGCCTCCAGTCTTTGTGCTAAGCTAGGCTAGCGGTGGGTGTGCGTCAAGAACCGAGTTACAGCACGGACAGAGATGAGAAGGGTGTGTATGGACTTATCTAACTCTGGGGATACGGTGAATAAGCTAAAGTCCCAAAAGTCAACGTGTTGCTTTAAGGACATTCAAAATATAGCAACTAAAACCGAACGTTCTTTCTCACATCTGAAAAAAAATATATTTGGTGAAGTAAATAGTACAGAAAAAAATCACATGATGTAAAAATGTAATTTACATGAAAAAAGGTTAGTTCAGGCAAGAATTAAAAAATAAGTAAATTCTATAGTAGAACTCAACTCAATCGTGTAGAAATGAAAGCGTAAATATCAACATTATAAAATTAAGTAAAATTACTCAACTTTTCTGATACTGGTGTTCCCATCATGCACTGGGCCATGAATAATTAATGAGGTTGATTTTTCACTGTTTTCCAGCTGTATTTACACTATTTTATCATTACTTTTGTTGTTAGGATTAGTAATTTGCCATTTTGTGACATTTGGAGTTCATTTTCTACTTAAAATGACACATTCAAACACAAAAACGATCTATCAAATGTTACCGTCATTGTGTATTGTCTACCAAGTATTGAGGTCTGCGTTCACACATGGTACACCAAAAGTAAAGACATCGATGAGACACACTGCAAGTAGTGATTACTTAAACAGTGTGGTCTAATTCAATGTTGTATTGATTGAGGGAAATGTTGTACTAAAGAAAAATTCAAAGAAATAGAATAAATATTACTTAATCTTTAATTAGCTAAATACAAATGACTTAATTTCTTCTGTTACTTTCACTTAACTTCGTTAAGAAATAGTATGTGGGAAATTTACTCAAAAAATATAAGTGCAAAGACTTGCCTTGAAAAAATTAAGTAAATTTTACTTATTGTTTTTTACAGTGCACTAAACTGCTACTTAAAAATTAAAGCAACTTTTTTTCTCTAGGTTAATTCAGACCCTGGATCTCCCCCATAGCTCTGTGGCATCATCCCGGCTTCCTCCATCATGTCAGAGACTCGAACCAACCCCTGCACAAACTGAGCTGCCTTCAGAGTTCTCCAGAGCTGGAGTGTCCGGTCTGCTATCAGGAGTACGACCAGGTCTCTAAACTCCGGCGCATGCTGGAATGCCTTCACGTCTTCTGCACCGAGTGTCTCCGCAAAATCCAGCTCACATCCTTTGCACCCGCCTGACCCCAACAGCGCTCTCTCGATCTCCTGCCCCCTGTGCCGCCACTCCACCCCGCTACAGGGCTGGCGGCGCTCACTCTCTCCCGTGCAACTCGCGCGATTCTCGCGCAGCTCCCTCCCGTTGCCTTCCGCCTGCCTGCGTCGGAGTGTCGGCCCGGCTGGCCACGGTGACCCAGGCGCCCTGGTTCTGTCCCTGGGGAGAGGGGACACCCGCTCCATAATCCTGCCCACTGTTAGTCTGAGGGTGGAGCAAATGGAGACCGCACAGAACGGGAAAACCCACCTGGGTTGCTGCGTGGAGAGATGGAGGTTTTGAGGAGACACAAGAAGAGCCTGATGTGTGTTCAGGTTCTGGCTATCTTCTTCTGGATTTCGTTTGTGCTGACTTGTGTGTTTTGGGGTTGTGTTTGGGCCAAGATTTTTCACAATTAAGGGTTTATATCCTCTAAATGCATTCATTTATTGATTCTGTCCCTGCGTCTCCCAAATGAGAACTTTTATAATATCAATATATATATATATATATATATTACAGCCAAGCTAATGTTGATATCTTGTTTTATTACGAGCTCTGTCTCGTTCTCTTTTTGCCAGCAGACTCTCCTCTGTTTCAGCGTTTGCTTTAAACGGGTGATTCCCAGAGGTTTGAGATTTAGCCCCTCCATGTCAACCTTTCCAACGCATTCTCATCCCAAGGCGCCATATATGACACTTTTGCAAAAGCGTAAATATCCAACGCACATGGCACCCTTTAGCGCCAAATGAGATGGTTAAGTTAAGGTATGGGGTAGGGTTAGACCACTAGGAGGCGCCTTCTGCCCGATTTATTTTTACGTCTCATTTGGCGCTAAAGGGTGCCATGTGCGTTGGATATTACGCTTTTGCAAAAGCGTTGCATATGGCGCTTTGGGATGAGAATGGGCTGACCTTTCTCACTCGTTGTGAAACTAGTCTCTAGCCATGTTTCCATTCGACACGTTTTTATCCGAATTAAGTGATATCGAATGAAAAATGCCTTATGGAAACAGTAAAATTCAGATGAAATTTCATGAAAATCGAACTCAAATGAAATACGATTCGGTCTCATCGGATTTTCTCTTATAGATATACGGCTAATGCAATAAAAGCTGATGGAAACGTTATTTGCCGAATAAATAATGAATTGCGATTAAGTTTTATGACCTTTTATGGTTGCAACGTTGCAGCATGAGTATGAGTTGAGTTGAGTGCATTTGTAGTGTTTGCGCACATGGCGGATGTCAACAAAGACAGATGTAAGTGGACAAAGCAAAAAAAAAAAATGCTTCAACCAAAGGGTTATCCGAACCACGATCTCCCAGAACTGATGGAGCGCTGTCGTTCCCACACCACAGTCACCTCCGCTGTCGTCGGGCATTTACGTGCATCGGCATCATCATAGCAATGTTTATAGCGTCTGTTTTTTTCATAGGTTAGTTTTGCTTGTTTTTACGTGGCTTGGCTGAGTTCTAATGTATAATGTGGTCTGTTATTTCTGGTTAACAGACTGCGGCGCTGCTATAACACACCGTTGCCATGGACGCAGTTCAGAGACGAAACAGATTTTCTTTGCAGAAGAAATACTCGTTTTTAAATCAATAAACTCATTTTTAAGTCAATATTTTGTATTAAATTATTGATTTATTGATTTATTTGGTTGATTTATATATAATAAGCAGGATAATCACGAGGCGGTTGTTTAACGAATACAACCCCTTCAACAACCGCCTCGCATACATTATCCCATACATATGTCGCTATCAGCTGGCACATACCGGTATGCATTATTAGGCTTCAACTTGTGAAATACTTGATCATTTGTTGGTAGATGGCGCGAATCCGTTTTGTCTAACAAAACTTTGTTCGCAAAGTTTGCTTGAATGTTGTTTGATTCAGTGCGAAAATGAATGGAAACACCTTAAAATGTCTCAAATCAATTCGATATACCAATTTGATCGCAAAACAGCATGTGACGTCATTACGTACAGGTTTTTATTCGCTTTAAAGCCGTTTGATGGAAACACACTTTCACCAGCTTTATCCGCATGTGTTTTTTTTTACCAAACTTCAGACAATTCGATTGAAAAGTAGATGGAAACATGGCTAGTGTCACTCCAGACACACATCAAGTTTTCTCTATTTACGGATGTACGCAATTTCCCTCTAAATCCATCCCGACAGGTCTAAAAATAGGCTTACCATGGGGTGAGACAAAAACACGTTTTAGAAGAAGGATTGATTGTGTATTGACTTTTAGGGAATTTTAAACAAAAAAAAGTTACTTAGTGTACCTTTAAAAGAAATGGGACAATTGTGAGGTTAGTTCTGAGTATAGCTCTACTCTCGGTGTCATAAAGATGGTTTAATATTTTGTTTAATTCAATTTATTTAATGCATTCAAGTGTTCAAATACTTAATGGACTCTCTCTATATGAATTAATTTAGTTCATATTACAATGCGTGTATAGCCTTGCAGTTATCTCTGTCCTTGACTGTTACGTGAATATCTGCATATTTTATAAAGAATAAAGAATGATGTTTTCTCTTTTCTCAAATTTTATGTATGTTGTTTTTTAAGCAAACATGTAGAATATTGAAAAGAAACCCTTATTTTTTGAATGTCATTTGAATGTAAGATGTTTTGATCTGTAAGTGTCTGAATGCATTGCAGCATCATGGAGACCATCCAGAATGGGCTTTTTCAGAAATGATAATGAGTCCCTCTTGTGGATGATACACAGGGATACATCTGTGAACGGTTTGATTGTATGGCAAGGTGTGCTGGAAATGATTGAAAATATTTGCATATAAAATAAGAGGTGAATACTGTTCTTTTTAGTCGATTTCTGTATACACAAACCTTACATTTTTGTTTACAAATATTTAACATTGCTGCCAAAATTGCCCAGGAAAGGACCATAACCTGATAGCGGAGTTTGTAAAAATGTTAAAAAAATTAGAATGTCTATCTACAGTAAAACTCATATTTACAATGTATTATAGTCTAGTAAATGTTTTTCAGTATTATTTAAATGGTAGAAATAAATTAAAAAGTATAGTTAAAAATATAAATCATTGTTTTTGAAAGAATTGTTATCATTTATAAAAGCAATATAAACTCAAAAATTCTTAAAAATTGCCTATTTTTTTGTGACTTCCTATTAACCAAATAACTGCCCTCTTTAAAGCTCTGGACTGAAATGAATTAACAAAACCCTGTGCCAGGCTGTATGGGGTCATCGTGATCTTGCCAAGTCAGACATGTTCCTGGATAAACATTTTGTGGATCCTGGAACAACATATTATAGGTTTGACCTATTGAATGAACACGCACCATTTACTGATTTTGAATATGAGCCAGGCTCGAGCAGCACTGATGTTTACAATTGAACATTTTTTTAATCATAAACAAATCGGGTTTTTTTAACCAGTGAATAATTCAATGACTCTTTCATAACACAAGTTGCCACCTACTGGCTTAATGGGATAGTTCACCCTAAAATTTTAATTCTGTCATTATTTACCCTCATGTCGTCATTCCAAAACCGTAAGACGTTTGTTCATCTTTGGAACAAATCTTTTTGATGAAATCTGAGTTTTCTGTCCCTCAATTGACAGCTATGCAACTACCACTTTGACGCTTCAAAAAGTTGATAAAGAAATCGTAAAACCAATTCATATGAGTTGAAAGTTTTAGTCCAAATTTTATTTAAATTAGGCTTTTATTCAGATTTAAACATGGACCAGCTAACATAAACAGAAGCTGGATCTTGCAGAAGCTCAAAGTGATGCATGAGAATGAACCTCATTGGTTCTTGCGAAAGCTCAAACGTCATTCGTAACACGAGAATGAACTTAATTTATTGCAGAAGCTAAAACGTGCTGCGTAACATGTAAATGAACCTCACTGGTTCTCGCAAGTCAAGCTGACATGCATTAGCTTCCGTCGGTTTACCACAACTGAGGTGCGAGTTGAGGAATGTTTTATAGGCCTACATGTCGTTCCAAACCTCTAAGAAGACATTCTTTTAATCTTCAGAATACAAATGAAAATCTTTTTTGATGAAATCCGAGAGTTTTACATCCCTACGCAACTGACACTTTGACGCTTTCAAAAAGTTAAACCTTTGGAAAACTATGATTTGTGCTCATGATTTCAGGCATGTTCGCTTGACGTGGCCGTTCCATTCTTATGCTACGCAGCACGTTTGAGCATCAGAAAGAACCAATGAGGTTTGTTCTCACGCATCAAGCAGGTTCGGTTGAGCATGTTTATGTTCGCTGATCAATGTTTAAATGTAAATAAAAGCCTTGAAATTAAAGGGCGGGTTTACTGCTCTTTTTCTTTGCATGATTGTGTTTATGGGGTGCAATATAACATGTATCCGTGGTTTTTCTTTTTTTAAAAGTCTTATTTTTCATAAATTTCACCTTTATTGTCAGACGCGCTCTCCCCTGTCCCCTGAACGAGCGGTTGACTTCCTGAGTCTATGAAAACACTCCCTCAGAACCACGTAGCGGGCTCAGATTGGTTCGTTTGGGCCGGTGTGTTGTGATTGGCTAAACTGTCGCTCACGTTGTCCGGAAGATTAACGCCCATGACCTTTACGGGCGAACGGGCGGGCATGCCAAATGTGGATACCATAGACGGTGGATACACGTAAATAATGAATGTCGAGACTGCAGTATCACTGAGGCAGAATCAGACCGAGAAAGCCGCGATGAATCGAGTCAAGCAGAACCTCACCACACACGGCTCTTAATCAAGGTTTCTGAATGATAATTTGCTTCATTTTTTAACTTTATACACGTATGTTTTACACAATAGCATCTGACTGGCAACGATAGCAACTGACTGGCTAACTAATGTTAAACACAAACAGCGTTTGCAGGTTTACGTTCTTGGTCAAATCGAAAATAAAGTCATAAAGCATATATATATAAAAAATACATTTACAACATTAGTACTTATACAAAATTCAGGTCCATAATGTTTGTACGCGTTTGCCGTAGACACAAAATAGCCTAACTAGTAGCCCATAAAGCCTACAAAGCCAGCGCTGGCATTTGAAAAAACAAAAAACACAACGCTACGTCAGGAATTATACATGCAAATACATGATGAAGTCTTAGCCTACTTACAGGTTGTGGCCCAACAACTGCTGACTTTTAACTGCTGGTTTTAAAGTTGGATCTGCTGCATGATTTAGAAACAGTTTCTTGTTTACGTTAATCCAGTGTTGAACTCGTGAGAGATTCTGGAAGCTGTCTCGTAAATGCGCAGCAAAGAGAGCTAGAATACGATCGTCACTTCAGGAATATAATCAAACACAAATTTATCCATTGTTGTCGAAGTATAGTGTCCGTGGAAGCCCGAAACACAGAAGACCTGACAGCTTCGTGAACACAACTCACTCGACGCATGCCCTTTCCTGCAGATTCCGGAGGGAGTGGTTGATGCAAATGTGTGGGTTAGTGACGTACCATAACCCAGCTGTAGTCCAAAACGAGTCGTTTTTGTAGGCAATTTTACTTCCTGATTTTTAAAAGACGATATCTGCTTACACTAAACTTTCAGAGCAATACGTTCCTAA
>JAQIUQ010006390.1:0-101364 GCA_030378365.1 Hybognathus amarus
CTTTTTTTTTTTTTTTTTTTTTTTTTTTTTTTTTTTTTTTTTCATGTTCAAATTTTTTTTTTTTTTTTTTTTTTTTTTTTTTTTTTTTTTTTTTTTTTTTTTTTTTTTTTTTTTTTTCTTTTTTCTTTTTTTTTTTTTTTTTTTTTTTTTTTTTTTTTTTTTTTTTTTTTTTTTTTTTTTTTTTTTTTCATTTTTTTTTTTTTTTTTTTTTTTTTTTTTTTTTTTTTTTTTTTCTTTTTTTTTCGTTTTAAAAATTTTATTTTATTTTTTTATCATTTTTTTGTTTTTTTTTTTTTTTTTTTTTTTTTTTTTTTTTTTTTTTTTTTTTTTTTTTTTTTTTTTTTTTTTTTTTTTTTATTTTTTTTTGCAGACCCCTATCCGTCGACACGAACCCCTCTCCGACCCCTCCGCCGTAGCTTGACGTGCACCTCCAAAAATTTGTAACTGCGCGTCGAGGCGACGCAGACAGCAAGGGCTTTGATTGGTCAGATTATACATCAATTCAGGAGTGTAGCTTTTTAACATTTGCACCCTCGTACTGATAATTATAATACTCTTAAAAGAAAGTAAATAAAGAATTAAACCTAAATAAACTGTTGGTTTTTATTTCATTGATAATATATGTCTATAACTGTTATTCCTTTCTTTCTTTTTTGCTTACAATAAACATCAATCAATAAATCAACGTTTGTTTTGAAAGACAGTTTGTTGTTTATTTTCAATACAATGTTCACGGTTAACTTACATCATTGATAAAATACTAACCAAGTCTGCCACGGGACACATTATCCTGCCATAGCACAGTTCCATGTGATACTGAAAAAAATACTTCCAAGTCATTCAGAAAAGCTATCGTTTTGGCAGCTCGGGTGAAACCTTTCTTTTACTGTCTATGAGTGGAACGGGCCATGGACATCCGTGTTGATTCTGTGGGGATAAAGTTTGTGTCGTCTTGTTAGCTCCAGCTGACAGCTGCAACAACATTCTCTCTCTTTCGCTCGCGGCGCACGGGACCATTCGCGAACCACACACCCCCTAGCGTTCTGGCGGTGAAATGCACCGCGAAGCACCACAACCTCACGCAGAAGCATAAAACGGCCACGACGCCGTAGCAGTGACGACGTAGCTACGCCGTGGAGTTGACGCAGAAGCATAATGAGGCCTTTAGACGGAGTAATCCTGCTTCTCTCTTGGCTAATGAATGCGCCCAGGCATGAGAAGTCCAACATATCCACCTGTGAAGAACAATGAACATTGCACCAAACCATCTAAACCTTGCAAAAAGAAAGCACCTATAAATCAGCTGTTTTTAACAAAAGAGAGGCTTTATAGTCTCCCAGCAGTTTTTCCAGAAAATAAAAGCATATTGATTTAATTCTTTGAAAATGAACATAAATATTTATATATTGCGAATTTCATGGTTGTATTGTAAAACCACAATTTTTATCAGGAAAAACAAACCGCAATTGGATTTACCCAAATCTTATAGGCTAGCCATAAATAAACTGATCAGTCAGTAAAAAAAAATAAAAAATCTGGAATATGATCAATAAACATGGCAAATATTTAAAATGAACTACATTACCCATATGTGAGAGTATTGCATTGTTAGCTCAAAAAAACTGTGTATGCTAAAGCAAAAGTCTTTTGCGAGTTGAGTCCTCTCACCTAAAGATCGCTATTTGTATGCGTTTCTGCATAGTTCCAATATTTATTTCAGTGACTGCGCTTACATGCAGCCAATGACCCGTTCAAAACCGGGATATTAGCAATAACCCGGCCCCGAACGCGCATGTAAAGCACCAGCAAAAACCCGAAATGTCATATCCCGGATTTTAAAAACCGGGATATTATACTGGGGTACGCTTTTAACCCCAATTTTTGGCTCATGTAAACGCGCATCGGCATATCCCCATAGTGATTTGGTGTTCCGCGCATGTTCTATTCGCAAGGAATCTTGGTCTTTCGAGTAGAGAAATTTCTGGCGCATACAAAAATCTGCGTGCAGTATACCAGTGTCGTGCCGAAAGTGATGGTCGCCAAAATTGATGGCCGGCCGCGGGAGCACGCACAGCGTGTTAAAGGTGTATCACCCATTGTCTTTACGAATGCAGTTGCTTTTATGTGGATCAAGCAGACCATTATAATGCAGTATTTTACCTGCCAAAAAGTGATTGAAGCCTCTACTTATTGTATTGAAAGATTATTTCTGCCCTGAAATGTGTAGCTTATATTCATGAGGGTTAATTCTGACGAATTATTACTCACCCAGTACTTTTGACCTATTGAAATACCTGTGAAGGGCCAATACAACCATTATAATGCAGTATTTTCAGAAGTAAGCATGGTGAGACACAGCACAGCATACTTTTGGAGCGAAGCTCAGGTACATGTTACCAGCATCTAAGTGCAAACAAAGGCGATCACCATCTGCCCCGAACTATTCATTTTCCTGCTTTCTGCTGTTGTTGTTGTCTTTGGACACAGGAAGAAGAATCGGAAATTACGCGTCTTTTTGCGTGCTTAAGGTTGTCCGTACGTCTAGACGCTGAACCGCGGCATCGCCGTTTACATCAGGATATTGCAATTCCGTAGTCAGTGATGACCAAGCGTGCCGCACAAGCCCCCAAAAGTGAAGCCAAAACGTCTTGATCGCCCCCCTGTGACCGGTCCCAGTATAGGTCATAAACCCCGCCTCCCCATGTTATTCAATGGGACGCGAGACCAACTAAACAATTAAATTACACTTCACATATCCTTTTTCCAAAGATAGTTTGTGTCATTTACTGTAGTTTCTATCACGTTGATGTAATTTCAAGTGTTCGTTTTTAAAATAAGTTTGTTTTTTTGTTAGTTATGTGATGATAAAAACGGTGCTCTGACGTCATGATTGAGAGCTGTGATTGACAGGTTCTCTGAGCGAGGTAGTCACTGAAGCACCAGCGGACTTTTTTCATAATGTTGACTATGTGGCTAGTAGTTGTATTTACCTTATTTTAACGAGGTTCTGCAATCAGCAGACATCATTGGAGAAGAACGAAGCAGCCAGAGGCCACTTAATGAAAGTGCGGGGCGTGTGCTTTGCGTTTGATTCAGCGCGAATGAGGGCGCGGCCTTGATTTCACGGCTTTACTTCCTGCTCACGACTGCGCATGACTGGTCCCGAAACACGCAAGTGCGCAGACTCAGGTCCCAGGATGTCAGCGTCATATCGAGACACTGGCGGCTTCAGTTCTCTCTGATAGAAAAGAGCGAAGGGGCGTCGTCCATCTTTTTTTACAGTCTATGGTGATGACGCCACCTTAGAAGATGGCAGCCTTTTATGTATGTGGACGGTAAGGTGGCCCACAAGGTTTAGGCACAGACCAGCCGATGTCTGACGCCACTACAGAGAGATCCAGTAACTAAAAAATGATTCATTATTTATAAAAAGTGACTAGAGAGCAACAAATAAACCATTAAACAGCTGCTTAACAATTTAATGCTGGATTACAGGATTCATCAGATCAGAATGCAAACAATGTACACAAGCGTGATAGAAATAGAAATGTGATGATAGGTAGGTACGCCACATCACTTCCTGCTAAAATACCTACCCAAACACACACACACACACACCTAATGCAGCAGCTCCATGGGCCATGTGTTTATTAACGTGTCAACCAGACGGACTTCTGTACAATGTAGAGCAGTGGTTTTCCAGTGTAATAAAGATCATGAATCATATCTAATTCCAATAAAACAGTGAACTCAACAGCAAGAGAGTTGGTCACGCAGAAGATTGCACCAGTGATTAACAGGATTCTCCATCCTCCATTAGTTAGTCACTTTTGTATTAGTCTAATTTTCTAATGCCACTAGTCCAGTTAAAATGCGTCTTTTAGTTCAACACACAAACGAGAGACAGGATTAAGTGTACACAGTAGATACCACAGAGCAATATTTCAGTGGAAACTGAGACATGCACAAAGAACATTCAAAACATTCTGTTCAAAAACCCCCATCGATAACAATCCGTTACAGTCAAAATGGGAAACACCATGTCAAATTTAATAAACAAGTCAATAAACCATTTAATAAGCAATTCAATAAACCAGTTCAGACAACAGTTACCACACAAATATCTACATAATATACACACACAAAAGTTCTTCTGGCTATCACCAGACCAAGCTCAGGCCACGTTTACTAGGGGTGGGAATCTCTAGGCACCTCACGATTCGAATTCGATTACGATTCAGAGGGCTTCCGATTTCGATGCTAAATCGATTATCTGAATATTTTTTTGTCTGTGACTATAAATACTTTGCTGTAAAAGTAAAAAGTAATGACCCATGAAGAATTAATAATACATTTTATTAACATTGCAAAGAACCAACAGGAAAATAAATGTGTGCCTGAACTAGCAGCATACTTGTTATCCATAGTTTTTTTGTTTTTTTCTCTCTCCTCAAGTTGATGGGGACCAGCAACTGTTTTGTTACCCGCATTCAAAAAAAAATCTTCTTTTGTGTTCAGCACAAGAAAGAAATTAATACAGGTTTGAACAACATTAGAGTAAATAATGACAGATTTTTTTTTTTGTTAACTATCCCTTTAAGGACGAGCGGCAGTACTATTTATAGACCAGCAAGCGACTTGTACTAAATGCGTTTAATATAGATGCATATTAAACCAGATTTTCTCTCAAATGTTTGCTTTCACTTTAGACATAGCCAATTCTGTTTATGTAAACATTGTATGTATTTAACAGTATTAGCAGAAGACTCGAAAGATAACTTAGTCCAGTATTCAGGCGCTGTTTGACAGTGCCTGTGAGCGTCGGGAGCGCAAGGCTTGCAAATAATGAACTTTTGTGAATTGCAGTGTCCCGGCGTACCTATTCATTAACGTGTGATGTGTAGGCTACGTCGCGTTGTACAGTTGAGACAGATGCGCCAGAACTGAACTGATAGAATGCACTGTAACACGATACTACGATATTTCTTCAAAAGCAGATAGTAGAGACATTTTAATCGTCCACGATCAAAAATCGTGCTATCGCACACCCCTCCACACGTCAGCTTTTAACGAGGAGGGTGTTTGGATTCGGCGCTCAGTCATCACGTCTGCGTCTCTGTTATGTGTACGCCACTGACGGTCTGGCCACTGCACTTCTGCGCTTCAGAGTTCCGTCTTTCACGTTGCGTCAATATTACATTATTATAAATATATATAAATTTTTATATATATATTTTTTTTGAAAATCGATTTTTGACATTTGTGAATCGATTCAGAATCGTCCACGTCCGCATCGCGATGCATCTAAGAATCGATTTTTTCCCCACCCCTAACGTCTACACAAAGCCGGGTATTTAGCAAAAGGAATATTTTCCCCCTCTCCGTTTTCAAAAATAACATCGTTTACACACCCGCATAAATACGCCGTCAAGACGCCATCATAACTATGCTAAACCTAAGGCGGCAGTGTAGGGGTTAAGGATAAAGCCATGCAAGCCAATCAGAATCCTGGAATCGACAAGAGAGAACCTAAAACGCCGTTTCTCCCAGTTTACACGACAACAAATATCCGGCGTTTTCAAAAGTCTCCACTTTGCCCGGAGTTTTTAGAAATAATCGTTTTCAGTGATAAAAACGGCGTTTTCGTGTAAATGAGAGGGCAAAACGCAGAGAAATATCTGCGTTTTCCATCGTGTAAACGGGGCCTCAATCTTTTAAGATTGAACATTGGCCTGGGGAGTCTGCTATGTATTTTCTACTGCACAAGAGGCATGATCAACGGGCATAGTTCAAATGACTCTGTCTGTACCCAATAGTCCTTCAACCAATCAGATCAACGATCCGGGTGACGCACTTTACAGTGAAAACTGTCAATAAATGTGTTGGTTTGGAGCATTGGTGGGTGTTTGCAGGCGTGGTAATTATGACAGAGTGATTTTTTTGCAGGTTGTGCAAAAACACAACAACGTGTAAGTAAGTGTTATACACCCATTCAAGCGATTTGTTTGCTAAATCAAAAAGAAGCCATTGAGCATCGTTGAGAGGTAAAAAGGAATTGGATTGGATTAAACCCGCTAGGGATGGGACAATAACCGTTCCAACGATAAACCACAATAAAATATACTGACGGTAAGTATTATCGGTTTAAATTGAATTATCATTAAAACCGTGTTTGATTATCGCGATTTTAATAACTCACTGTAAATCCTGTCGGCCAGTCTGACGCAGGCGCGCACTGCACGCAATGTTTGTGTGTTATTTTTTTAATTACTATTCGAGAAGGAATGGCGGAAGGCAGTGACCGTGCTCGGAGACTTTTCAGCCTTTTAAGAGGACCAAATCTGAGGTGTGGTCATATTTTGGCTTTTACAAAAGTCCTGAGGGAAACTTGATCGAGGATAGTCACCCTGTCTGCCGAACAAAAAGTCACTGTGCAAAAGAAACACTTCAAATCTGCCGAGTCGTCTGACCATCACCCACTGTTGTATAGCGAACGCAAGGCAAGTTAACTTCGACCTCAAACCAAAACTACTTCTGGGAAACAATTGGGCACAAAATGTTGTTTTGAGTTTAAACATTTTATGTCACTCACTTGAAATAGACGTGAAGCTTCCGCGAAGAAAAGTTTGCAGCAAGTGGCTTTGAGCCAAAGACGAACGAACAACTTCAAATAAGACGTATTAAGAGTGAGATTTTAAGGTATAGTAATGTATAGATACATCACGTATTACACCGATTTAATTTTTACCACATAATTACGGGGACATATTGAATTGATAATGAGATTAGCTAATGTTTTAAATCTTACCTGTTTATAAATACATTTTGTAAAACAATCATCCAGACAAGACATATCACACCAATATTATTAAACTCTGTAAACAATAAATCAACTCTGATTTCATTTTCAATACAATCAAAAACCAGAGACGCAAGACGGCAAGTTGTATTTGAATGAAACGAGAGCGCGCGTCCGTTGTGATATGGATGTGCGCAGTGTAATAATGCGTTGCTATTGACGACGGGCATTATAAAGAAGGAAATGCCATAGAATAGAATCTTGCTTAAAAAACTGCATAGAGCTGCTTGTTTTATTTGTTGTTTGTTGATTTCAAATTATAAAACTTTGTTTTCAGTGTGAGTATCAGTTCTTTTTGAACACTTTCATTTAATTTTAACAAAACCGTGATAATATTGATGATCACGATAATTCTGGACACTATAATCGTGATATCAAATTTTCATACCGTCCCATCCTAAAACCCGCCAAAAGCACAGCAGGTGGATAAGCCAGTTTGTGATTGGTCCCCGCAAAATAAAGGCAGGATAAAGGAATGTACAGGTTTGCAGCCTGAGCTGCAGGGCGAAAATAATCAAATCGCGGGCAGATCAGGCTGGGTTTACCCAGTCTAGCAAGATTTCATTATATTGATAGAGACAAGACAGTAAAAACTTACTACAAAATATTCTATTTCAATCAATTGCTGTTCTTTTGCAGCACAACTGTTTTTCAACATTGACAATAATAATAAATGTTTCTTAATCAGTATAATAGAATGATTTCTGAAGAATCATGTTACACTGAAGACAGGGATAATGATGCTTAAAAAATTTGCTTTGTCAGCTCATCACAGAACAGAAGAGTTATTTGAAATTGTAATATTTAACAACACTACTGTTTTTTTCCTGTATTTTTTATCCAATAAATGCAGGCGTGGTGACTGGTGAGCATAAGGGGATGTCTTACTGACGGACCCCACAATTTGAACGGTTAAAACAATTTAATAATTATGTAATAAAGGTTTTCTTTGAACACTGCTACAAAGAAGTCTTCAAAACACACACCCCCTGAAGATGACACATCTCACGTCCACCAAAGCAATCAGATCAATCTTAATGACAACGCACAACAAGGGTGTGGAACTTCTGACAGCAGAATGTCATGCCATAAAAAATAAACAAATAACGCTGTGGTCCTAACAAACATGAAACCATAGAGAAAAAACAAGGTTCAGTCTAGACTACAGTGTGCATCTTTAGCTGTACGGTTGTGATTAGGCTAAGCTCTGCATTAAATTTATCTTGCTCTGAAGTACCATTTCCCCTTAAATCACTTCTAAAACCACGGTAGGGCAGTTTTCGATGTGGTTGATGCATTCTGGTATTTTATACCAACAGGTCTGGTATAAAGAAACCACACTGGCCAAACCCTTAATTTCAGTCACCATTTCTGTTCTAGGAAGGAGGTGTCCTGAGAGAACATTTTGACAACCCAATATTTTCACAAAAACCATATTTCAGAAACTAGAACAAGTTATAATTCATTAGAAGATTAGTTCACCCACGAATTAAAATTCTGTCATCATTTACTCACCGTTATGTTGTTCCAAACCATTAAGACTTTCTCTGGGCTCGGTATTAATAAAAGCGAAAGAAAAACTAGGGCAAAGAAGCTACGAAAAGCATGCAAAAGCATAATAAAAATGACAAAAAAAGTGGTCCATGTGACACAGTTGAATTCAAAAAGCGAATTAGCTGATTCGATTTTTGTGCAATAGCCCTTTAAATGTTTTATAATAGTAAAATTACACCACATGTTAAAGTATTTAAATATCAGGTGTCAGAGCAACCTGATCATTCTTGAGACTAGTTTCAGGTCTAAAAAAGAGAAACTTAGAGGAGGATCAATCCCTCTTCCGGAGACATGTTTCCATTTGCCTCCAGCCACACACACACTCAGAAGCAGAAATTCTCTGATTCTCCTGCAAAACAGTAACACCTGCTAATGGTGTTGACATAAGCAATATGATACCCAGCTCAACCAATACAAGACACAAAATGTTTACAAGAATATGGGGAGGTCTCATCAGCACACCATCCAATGAAATTCCATATCCAGTGTAAAGGGAAAAACACAAGACAGTAGGGGTGGGGAAAAAAATTCATTTCGATGCATTATCGCGATGCGACAATACCTGAATCGATTCACAAATATCCCAAAATCGATTTTCCAAAAAAAAAAATTATATATATATATATTTATTAGGGCTGGGCAAGTTAACGCTGTTATTATCGCGTTAACGCATTTATTAATTAATGCCGATAATTTTTTTAACGCGCGTTAACGCAGTTTTTTTATATATTTTTTTATATAAGTCCGTTGCTCACTGGCTCTGAATAACAGGCCTACAGTCAAACCATGGATCACAGGAGGGGTGGGATGTTGGTCAGCCAGCAAACCACCCAAACAAGCAGTGGAGAGAGGCTTTGGCAGGTTCTCTCAGGTGAATAGAAAGGGAGACAGGCAGCGCTCTGCGAGACGAGTGAATGACAGGCGCGGATAGTAACCAACGGCTTCTGTGCGCAACGCAGCGGTAGCCTTTTAACTTAAATTAAAATGATATAACTTTACCTGATAGGCCTGTGTTTAGTTGTTTAGTTTAGCAGGGGTGCTCTGCCATGTGAATTCCCTTCTGTTGATGTCCTGAAAACGATTTAGATTCTGGAAACTCACAAACAGCGAACCGAGGATCAGTCTCTCTTCCAATGATTTGTGTTGGCTGTGCGTCGTGTACAAAAAGTTGGACAATTCAACGTCGGCAACAGGCGGGCGAGCGCGTGCGTGAAGCGAGCTTGATTGCAACAGTTTCACAGGAACGCACCCGCCTGTCGACCACTTCACCTCACTCTAAATGCTGACTTATATTTCTGCGTCAGACCTACGCCGGAGCCTCTTTGGTTTTCATTCATACTTCTGCGTCGTTGTCCGCGTTGACGCGCAATTATGGGAGCATGTGAAACCCGGGGAGCGATTCTAGCAATCACAGCGCTTTGAGGTACGCGTATTGACGCGTTGTTACATTTTTGGAGAGGTGCACGTCAGGGTACGCGCGCTACACACAGCCTACGGCATAAATTCGATGCAGAATTATAATGGGCTTTACCTCTGTTTAATGTAGCCTAATCTTAGAGTACGTGGGAAACCATGCCATGACCAAACCTAAGCTACTATCAGAGAAGTAACGTAGGTCGACTTATATCTGTAGTGGTCATGACCTCTGACTACATTGACTCTTTCTGCTGCTCCCTGATAAAAGAGACCTGTTGAGAAAAAAAGAAAAGAAAACTGGACTTGTTTTAACTAGATAAAAGGTAATCCCCTGTGCCAAATAGCTTTGTTTTAATATTTGATTTGATTACATTAATGTTTAAGTTGAGATTTGGAATAAATATTTTATTGCTACTGTGTAAAAGAGAATTCTGCTGGTATAAAGCACCTTATTTGTTTAAAGTTTTTGCAAACCACATGTTATTGCACTTTTATGTGTATAGCAGTACATTTAAATCAAAAGTGTGCAATACATTACTTTAGAATTCATTTTTCAATTTTCCGCGTAACAATAGCGATCGATTAATCGCAAGAAATTCATGCGATTAATCGCGATTAAAAAATTTAATCGTTGCCCAGCACTAAATATTTATTTATAATAACGTAATATTGATGGAACGCGAAGACGGAAGTGCAGTGACCGGACCGTCTGACGCGTGCCGTGCACATAACAGAGACGCGATGGCGCGCGAGATCCAAACACCCTCCACGTTAGGTTAAAAGCTGACGTGTGGAAATATTATGGCTTCTGAAGTTGAAGAGGGAAAGGAACTGGGCAAGAGCCACGCTAGTTGTAAGCTTTGTAGAATAAAACTAACGACGGAAACACGACAAATATGAGAAGCCAAATGACACGTTTCCAGCCAGAGGAGGAAAAACACTCGGCTGTACCGGTCGTTATAATATTAATTTACTACAAGTAAGTTAAAGTTATGCTCCTAGTTCAGGCACACGTTTATTTTCCTGTTGGTTCTTTGGAATGCTAATAAAATATATTGTACGTTAATTCTTTATGGGTCATTACTTTGTACATTTAAAGGAAAGTATTTATAGTCACACACACAAAAGATTCAGATAATCGATTTGTAACATTATAAATGTCTTCACTGTAACTTTTGATCAACTTAATTTAATTTATCCTTGATGAATTAAAGTATAGATTTCTTTTTTCTTTCTCCCAAAAAATGTAAGAAAATTCTTACCAACTCCAAACTTTTGAACTGTATTGTTTAATGTTACAAAAGCTTTCTATTTCAGATAAATGCTGTTCTTTTGAATTTCTGGGTGATTCTCTGAATCGGGTGCCCTTCAAGCCCCCAAACGTGCTTCAAAGATTTTCAATTGAAGGAAATCACAAAATGCATTTTAATGCTGTCAATTAATAGAACCAGGTGCCTTTGCATTATAATGCAACACAATTGTTCAAAAATTATTTAAAGATAATGGTTTGCCTAAGTAGTAGACAACAAGCATGTTTGCATGTCTTCACTAACCATCATTACATTTTCATTGAATATCAAACAAATAAAAAGTGCAATTAATACCAAAATGTTGCTGCTGCTAATATAATCATATGACGGTCTAGTGTATTTTTGTTTACTGTTGTAAAATGGAAAATCAATAATCGCTAATCGAGAATCGTTAATAATCGAAAATCGACTGTAATCGAATCGGGACTTCAAATAATCATAATTCGAAATCGGGAAATCAGACAGATTAACCACCCCTACAAGACAGGTATGGAATGTTAGGCCCACGAAACCACATCTTCTCTCCTGAATGAGATTAAACCTGCTGTGGAATGATAAGATCCAACAAACAATAACAGTATCAGGGTCCAGCTGGACTCCTGCTTATCCCAGATGTTCGTGGATAAACTTTACAAACACAATAGCTTTCACAGGAGTGTGTACTCGCGACACAGGGAAGAGCCGGCATCTGTACTACAGCTCTGTTTTTGCTTCAGTGTGGAAGACGGGCAAGAGGTAACGCTACAGGTAAGTCAGTTAGTCCATCACTTAGTCTTACTGGAAGTGTGTAAGTCTATCAGTTAGACACCTGCATAGATACAGTTACAGTAAGAATGAGGATTCAGAGACTCTAAGATCTAATGTCTTTATGTTTCAGACTGAAGGTGTATGGTTTGTTTTTTTTAAATATGTTGTTCTGAACCCAGGTAAAAACAGTAACACTGTGAATTGTGAAATATATTGTTACAATTTTAAATAATTTTCTATTTTAATTTATTTTATTAAGCAATTTATTCTTGTGATGGCAAAGCTGAATTTTCAGCATCATTACTCCAGATTCACACAATCCTTCAGAAATCATTCTCATATCCTGATTTGGTGCTCAAAAACATTTTATATTATTATCAATATTGAAAACAATGGTGCTGCTTATTATTTTGGTGGAAACTGAGATGCTTTCAGGATTATCTGATTGATCATTTAATGCATCCTTGCTGAATAGGGCTGGGTATAAAATATTGATTTCTCAATATTAATCATTTCTCATTTTTACTAACAGTCCCGATATCAATTCTTAAACCTCAAGAATCGATTAGTCATCCTGTTTTCATTTGATGAATGAATGGAACATTGTAGCGCATATCCTATCCAATAAATCGTAATAATCTTTGTGCTTTGTTACTATTATTATGAAATAAAGTCTCAAATTTCAAATTAGGTCCATTTTCTTCCGAAATTCAAAAACATAAATAGCGTTTTGGCGCTGTGGCGTGAGATCGCTCTGGCTCAGCTCAAGAGAAGCAGCAGCACATGATCTTCTCTTCCGCCTTAATATCAGTTACTCTGTCTTAATAATACCAGTTACAGCGCAAAATAAACATGAATGAGCATCTGAAAGTGTGTTAAAAGATAGAGTACAACTTATCGAAATCCGTACTGTCACATGGAATCGCTCAATCAGTGTTTCATCCATGGAAAGACGTCAGTTAAACAGCTCGTAAACAATGTCATGTAATGTCACATTTACTTCAGAAAAACCATGTGACCCATAAACTTAGTCAGTTAGTCAGCTAGAAAAATTAACTCTAGAGGACAATTTTGCTAAATATATGAACCATATTACATATTCATTATAATTTTTAATGTTCTTCAATATTTAATGCATGTTTGAATAAATCAGGCAAGTTTTTTATGACAGCCACCATTTAAATGTTTCTATTTCATATAACTTTCTTATTATAAAAATAAATGTGTAATTTAAGTGTTTGTATAGCTACAAATCAGTTCATTTTTATCTTCAATATCATACCCACTAAAGGCTAATGAAGCCTAAAGGCTACTGACTCCCATAGTTTACAGCATTAGTTAAGAGATTTGTTTTCCTTCAGAAAATTTGCCATGTATTGTACCTGATATCCAAAATAATCAATATTGAATCGAAATCAAATTGAATTGCAAGCTGGAAATTGAATCAAATTGTGAAATCTGTGTCAATACCCAGCCCTATTGCTGAATTAAAGTATTTATATTTATTTAAAATAAAATCTAACTGACCCCCAAACTTTTTTTTTTTTAAATATGCATGGAAAATATTTTTTAAAGAGGTAAATTTTTTGTTGAATGGGAAGTTATGGGTGTTTCTTCAACTGTGGCATTTTTGGTCCTGTGATCACAAAAACTCTAAAACGCACTCAATAGTTTTAGTTTGTCTATATACAGTGCATGCAATCAATCCTTAGGACATATCCAAAGCTGAATGACAAGCAAATGTTTAATTAAAGGCAATGTGCATCCAAAAAACAGCTTAATACATCCAAAAAAATGAGTTACAAAACAGAGGTCTAATGTGAACATGTGGAAGAAGAGTGGAATTTGAAGAGTGTGGTCAGCATCTCTTACCCACTGCAACCACACAAACACACACAAGCAGATGCTATCCACGCACACACGTCAAGGAAAAAGGGAACAGAGATAAGGCCCTTCAACATTCCAGCCTACAGCGTGACCGCCGGTTATCTTAGCTCAGGGTTGCAAACTAAGTGTCTAAAAAACACCCTACAACTGAAACATTCCACTTTGACCCAATACAAACCACACGCGACCTGGTTTTTATCAATAAAGAAAAGCAGTCTGGTTTTACAGTTTACCTAGGACTGTGTCCGCTACAATTAATTTGTAAGTGTTGCCTCTCTGACAGCCACTAAATAAATGACAGACAGGTTATTCATTAACCTTCTTTCCTGAGGCTGACCTTTGCCCTTTCTCTCAGACCACGCTGCCACCTGGCAATCTTAAATAAGCTATTATAACTGTACAATAGAACCAGCTTAATGATCATCCACCATGCTGCTATATGAAATATCATTTGTTTAAACATGCAAGAGTTTGTGGAAAAGCTTCAATCACTTTATCTCAGAGACAGTGGGTCTGTTTAGCTGTTGACTCAAGTTTGCATGTCCAGCCCTCTAAATTTAGAAGGAATATGACGATCAGGTGAAGTGGAGAAATCTGCTTTCTGGAATGTTGGAACATGTGCCATTTCTGAATTTTAATTTCAACTTCAACATGTCACATCTGGATTCTAATACTGTAACAGAATATGTGCATTTAAATGCATGTTAAAAGCTTGATTTACGTCACACTAAAACAATAATTCGGCAAGAATTTTTCTAAATGCACGCTAAAGATCTCATAAACCCCGCCCTTTTGCGCAATCGACTGCGAGAACCAATAGAACCAAGACCTCACCCTACAGTTTTTTTTCTTTTCGATAATCCTTTACATTTGGATCCATTACACTACATCACAATAGAGAATAAAAGATCTGTCGCTGACTTCCATAACACTAAGATTCGAAATGATTGGCATGAGATGATGGATTTCTATTAGCCTGATAAGTGGTGATGGCGCAGTGGATGAGACACACGCCTTTGGTGTGAGAGACCCGGGTTCGAATCCACTGTGAGACACCAATGTGACCCTGAGCAAGATGCTTAACCCCTAGTTGTTCCAGAGGCGTGCAACCTCTGACATATATAGCAGCAATTGTAAGTCGCTTTGGATTAAAGCGTCAGCTAAATGAATAAATGTAAATGTAAATAAGTGTCAGAAGCAAAGCATTTATTTTGTTAAACAGGTCGTTACTTTTTCAATCGTATAGACTAATAACGTATTAGACAGGACTGTTAAACAGATCATAAACTAATAAAGACGAGAAAGGAAGTGCTGTGTGCTACGGGCTTTGGTGTTCTCAGTGCCATCAAAATAAAGTCCACCGCATTGTTCCTACTGGCTGTGTGAATGCAACCAGGAAAATGGTCCTAAGGGAACATTTAGTTCTAGGGGAATCACCCTGGTGGCTAGTTCCTTGAACTACCCTGTTGCGAAAGGGCTAAATTCTTAATGAAATCTGACAACAACTGTCTCATGCATTTAAAAGTTTGTTTCTAAACACTCTACCGCTTGACCAGCCAATGCTCATGTGCAGTCAAAAGCGCGGGTCTCAGAACATGTATTTATTTTAACTGGAGCTTCTAACGACAGCTGCAGTGACTTTACGAATTGGTGTTTGGCTCTTTTATTTTGAAAGTGGCAATTAATCCAACGTATTGTGTGTTGCACTTTCTCGCATTTAATAGGAGTGCACAGTCTTTCTATTTATAGGGCCCTATTTAACAATCTAAGCGCATGGTCTATAGCGTACAGCGCAAGTGCACTTAGGGCGTGTCTGAATCCACTTTAGCTAAGTTTAACGACGGGAAAAAGGTGGGCATGCACGGCACGTGGTCTTAAAGGGTTGTCCATATTGCCTTATGTGTAAGGGATGTGTTTTGGGCGTAACATGAAATAAACCAACCAGAGTCTCACCTTCCATTCCCTTTGAAAAAGCCAGGTGAGCTCAAGCCATGGCAGATACATGACGGAATTTGAAGGCGGAAAGACTGAACGCTACTCCATAGAGGAAACGGATCAGCTTGTACACGAGGTTAAAGTGCGCAAGCAGACCATGTACAGGACAAAGCAGGATTACACCATATCTTTGTGTACACAATAATAATAATTTACATTATAATCCTTTTATTCTTAATATTTGGCTAGTCTGTGTGCTTCTGCTCATCCGTGTGTTTAATAAGCAGAATGTACGTGTGTTGTGCTGTGCTACAGGTGCACATTACTAATAGTGCTGGGCGGTAAACCGGTTCAAACCGAAAACCGGTTTATATTTTCGTCACGATTTTGATTTTGAATAAACCGCCATACCGGTGTATTTAATTACACAACGTTCGGAACGACCGTTACGCTGCGCGACCATAGAGTGCGCGACACTGTTTCAGACGGACCCTTTACCCGTTGCACTACTGAGCACTGACGAGTGTAAACAAACAGCAGCGCTCTGTTACGTTACATGGACGATGGATGCTGAAGAATTAGTACAACATGACAGTGATGACACCGAAGAAGAACTTGTGCCAAAAAGAGGAGCCGGGTCTGTTGTTTGGAGGTTTTTTGTTTTCCAAAAATCCGACGTCGACCAAACAACCATTTTATGTAAGTGCTGTCGGGCTAAAACAGGATAATATACAGGATAATCATGTGTGCCAAGTAAGTTAGCACTTTATATTTATTTTATGTTTGTTCTGGTTTCGAAGCAATACTTTTGAAGGAATAACTAATGCAAGTTGCATAATTTTGTTTTAATTTCTTTAATAGACCTCAAAAGCAATGCAAGACAAGATTTCCTTTTATATTTACTTGAATGCACGTAATGTTCCTGGATTTGTACTTGAACTAGCAAAAGTATTCCAATTTGTTCTAATTGTGTTGTTTAAAATAAAAGTTCTGTATTTTGACTGCAGTTGTCTTTGCATTTTGATTCCTCACTTCATTAGAATCATGAATGGCTCTTATTTGTAAACAGCATAATTTTCTGAGGCCATGCAAACCTGTATTACTAGTGTGGAATTACTCTACAATGTTTACCAATGACCGTAAAATAGACCATCCTAAGTCAATTTACTGCAGTAATTCCTCTCTTAACCAGTAGAAAATGCATTGAACACCTGACTATGCATAAAAAAAACGAACCGAACAAAACGGAAAACCGTTATGATTTTGAAAAAAACCGTGATATCAATTTTTGGTCAAACCGCCCAGCACTAATTACTAACGCAATTTTTAAATAACAAAAAAAGATTAGTTTTTTTGTTGGTCAATGGCAGTCTATTTCAAAATATCAACACAACAACAATGTGCCTGAACACACCTCGTTTTCAGACCACGCCCATAAGCGCAAAAAATGCATTTGCTATTTCAACAACGTGGTGCAGGACGTAAAAATAATAACTGCGTCGGGCGGAAACGAACAAAAAAACTGTATGTGTACTGTATGTAAAATTCAAGAACTTTTGGTGCCATCATGTGGGAGCAGTTTTGTGGGACTGAAGCTTAGGGTGAAAATGGGCCAACGTGGCAGTAAGACAATGTAATAAATCACATTAAAAAAATGGAGGCTTACATTAGGGATGCTCCGATCATGATTTACTGACTTCTGTTTTCTTGGCCATCATCGTGATCAGCTGATACCAATCCTGATCATTTTTACTTTATAAGTGATATGTAAGCTCTCTGTTGACTGTCACTGTTAACACCTTACACCCATTTTGATGAATGATTTTGCCTGATTTCAATTGGCAGGCATCCTTAAAAGTAATGGCTTATAACTCTACAAAAAAACAAGCTATCATCAAGTACATGGTCTTAATTGATCTAACCTTTCAAATTTTTAAGAAAATAGATTTCAATCACATTTGGAGGATCTAATTTTAAAACATTGCTGAGAAAACGTGATGCAATTTATTTTGTTATTATTCATGCTTGGCATGATGACTGTTACAAAGCATGACAGGTTATAAAATCATTAAAATGTTTGCAATCATGTCAGCTGGGGCCAAGTTTTGTGTTGATATCTCAAAGCAATCAAAAGTTATGGCATTTGAAACCAAGAATTTATCATAAGTCCAAAAACAAAGTGAACAGTGTTTTACTGAATATAAGAACTACATGTTTGTAAGATAGATAGATAGATTAAGGCTATTTTCATGGCAAAAACTTAAATTTCAAAATAGAAATATCATAAATACAATAAAACCATGCATCACATCAAGTCAATATTGTATATTATACAATTTCTTTTTAATTAACATGATTACATATGCACAGTACAGCTGTAAAACAGTGTCCGATTGGTCTTGACACGTTGTACCCCCTACCCACCATATTTGAGAACCAGTTTCCATTGGTTAAACTTTCAAATGATGTTGGAAAATCGTGATTGAGACGTGAACAGATCCAGGAAGTCCTATAGCTTTAGCCAAGCTTTTTTAAAGATCTACCCTACCTAATGTGTTGCAAGCTTAGGTAACAAAGCAGAATGTGGCTCAAAAACTGTATACTCAAAAATCTGTATACTGTTTACATGCACGTCGACAGCAAGTTAATACGTTTTTTTTTTACGTCATAAAATTTGTGAGATCGGCCAAATTTAGTGATTACCAATTTAATCATATAACAACGATTATCAGCTGATACCAATCTGTGGCTGATCGATCAGAGCATCCCTTGAACTAAACATATGGAAAAGTGCTTTTGGAAACAAACCTGGAAAATTCCTGATGGATTAACTTGGCATCATTCTGCCAAACACACACAGACTGGCCAAAGCAGCTATAATCTCAGGCTGAAATACTTGTTTTAAAGGCCTGAAATCAATCGCATTATGCTGGATAACTAACAGCAATCAGCTTGAGCTAGAATTAATGACAAATTAAAGAGTTCATAAGGGAGTGAGAGCAAATAGAGAGAAAGAAGAAATGAAAATATCAGCATGATGCGTTTTCTAGAAGCATCTCGGTACAGCTAAACACCCTCAAACAGAGCTATCTCCTGCCCTGAGCTTAACCAGAGAGGGACTTGAGCTATAAATGGCAGAGAGAAAGACAGAAGAGAGAAAGAGAGTGAGGCTTGTTCACTCCCACTCACTGCTTCCCACTTCTCCTCTGCTCATCTCCTTCTCAGGAAACACACATTCTTTAGCAATGGAGAAACTCTGTCACCAACACTCTCAGAATGGACAGCACGCACACACATCTCTTTGATAAACACCAATTCCCTCAGAAAAGATGACCCATATATTTCTCTCAGACAGCTTCTCAAAGTTTAGACCAAACTCTGGCCCAGATCCAATGAGTCAAATGATGCTTCATCGAGCATCTGCCGAGTATTGTTTGTTTTTGGACCAGATTAACTATAATCAGTCAAACATATCTGACATGCCATTTTTAAATCAGTTTATACATTCAAGAACATCCAGTACCAAAATAACAGTCTCCCTGACTGCCTAATTTGAATCACTTCACTGAGAGCAGTAAGCGTTACACCAACATGCTGCATCTGCTATGATGTTCAAGCACACATGCACATGCTAAAAGCTAAGGCTTTTTATTTTAAAATACTTTCTTGTATGCATGCAAATAGATTCTCTTATCCAAAATAATAAGTAAGCCATTGGTAGGTTGGTTTCTGAACAGAGTGAACATTTGTGCTTTTTAAATCATGGACTAGTTTAGTTTATGCACCACAACTAGCTTGACATTATCTGTTGGTCCAACCAATGGTTGATGAGAAAAGGGTGTGTCAATTATGTGTTTGGCATCAGCAAATAGCCTAACCAGTGCTGTCAATAATGCATGTTTTTGGTCCTATTTTATTTATTTATTTTTGGTGAATTATCATTTAAATGGATTACACTACCATTTAAAAGTTTGTGGCCAGGCATTTTATTGTATTTCTATTTATTTTATTTAAATAAGTCTCTAATGCTTACCAAGGCTGCATTTTATTTGACCAAAATACAGTAAAACTGCCATATTAAAATTAAAAATGACTGTTTTCTATTTTAATATATTTTTAAAATTATTTTATGGCAAAGTTAAATTTTCAGCATCATTATTCCATATGCTGATTTGCTGCTCCAGAAACATTTAAATAACTACCAAGTTTGAAACTGTTGTGCAGCTTATATATTTGTTTGAACTGTGATAGTTTTTCCTCACAATTTTTTGATGAATATGAAGTTCAAAAGTAGACAATTTATTTGAAATACAAATACTACCAACAAATCTTTATATTACTTTTGATCGATGTAATGTTCTTGCTGAATAAAGGTGTTAATCACTTTTTTTAATACAAACTCCTAAATGGTAGTTGTAATCTGTATGGTAGTTGTAAATCCTAATAAAATTTTATTAGCCTATATCACATAGATATTGCTCCAGACAGTGTCAGTCACTGAAAAAAAACTGTATGTTAATCATTACAATTGACTTCTATTGTTTGTAAATAAAGAAACTTTTTTCCCATTTACTTATACATAGTAGTTATTTTGTAAACGTAATGTTCTTTATAATGATGTCCCCAAAGGAGGCATTAGCTAAATCAGAAATAAACCGATTGACAGGCTGGCCAGATATTGTCACTTGGCATCAACTGTTCTGACGTGTTATGGAGCATTACGTGCCAACAAACAAACACACACCGAACTGGCATCTATCAGTCGACCAAAAAAACAAAAACATTATATTTAATTTGGATAGATTAGATCAGCCTGTAAATATTCCTGCGCTCCGAAATATGTGTCCAATGCCTTCACCTGCACGCGAGTTAATGGCAGAGTCTGCTTCCAGTACCAAACAGCCCTTCAACAGCAGGAAGGGGGAATTACGAAATTGTCATGTTGCAGGCCAACAATATTACTATATTTGGACAAAGGCAACAGATGAACTCACAATTTGACGCAGCAGAGTTATTCAAATATGGCAAGTGTACATGAGAATAGTTTTATACGCAGAGATTGGGACTTGAGGTTTCCCGCAAGTTGTTGACAAGGAAAGTAGGAAGCGGGAGCGATGTTTGTGTACAAATGCCGAGCACAATAAAAGAGACATCAACGTGCACACACAGAGCTTCCTCACAGCTCATTGTGACGTTCGCTACACGTTCGTTTCTGCAAAGCACCATCGCGGTTAAGTTGTTCGCGTGCTATTTCTTTCCCCCTCGTATCACTAGGCAACGGATCTTCGAGGCGCATTAAACATTCATGAAAAATGACGGTGAACTTACCAGCAAACTTTCCAAGTTGATCGCAGACCGCGGTTCTTTGATCATGGCTTCCAGTTGTCTCAGCCGGTTTTCCATCCTTCTCTCCGCTCCTAGCGACATTTTTACCTTGTCCTGGCGCCAGTATGAGCAATGAAGAGCGATCTGCAGCAACTTTTCTGGTTCACATTAAAGATACAATATCTTCTTTCAAGTTGTCGAGCAGCGGGCCTAGACAGCCTCCGACTCGCCGCCCTCCAAAAAGTACCCCGGGCTCGTCCAGAATAGAGCAAGAAAAAAATAATCCAATGGGAACAACTGAGGTTTTCCAAACTTCCCCTCAAAACAGTCAGTTAAATGGTTACTTTCAACAACTGAGCGGGATCTAACTTCTCATCCTTTCATCTGAACGTACCGTCAATGGCGCGATAAAGTTTTAATTTTGAGAGGATTCGGCAGCAGGGCGTTTTCTGGGCGCCCCTCTCCTCTCCTCCTCTCCGCCTCTCTCGCTCTCTCTATCTCTCTCTCTCTCCTCCCTCCCCTCGTCTCCTCTCTCTCCCCCTCTCCCCAGACGCTCCGGACTGGCTGAGCCTGACTTCAAATCTTCCCCAGTTCATAAACAACGCTGCTGTTGTTCAAAAGCGAGCATCTGTTGGAGTCGAACAAACTCCAACGCATTCCTGCAATACACTTAACTGCGACGTGAAACGGAACCAGCGCGTTTTATGTGTATTATAAGTCTTATAAAGTTAATTTTGTTTTAAGTAATACACTAGCGCTTTCCTAAAGAGTCTCTGCAGGTCACTCGCTCGCGCCAGTTCCTCTGCATTCCAACAGGCAGCTCGAGCCTCGAGTTCGTTTTTCTGAAATCAACTAGCGATGTCCGATCCGTGAGCGAATCGTTCTTTTGACTCGGATCATTTAAATGAATCATTTGATCAGGCTCACACAAGCGATTAATGTGAGCGTAACTTCTCAAATTAGCGACTAATTAATTAAAGTTCTAAATCACTGAATGAAAACGTAAACAGCATAATGTGCCTTAAATAAAGCATTGTGTTAAGGCTTCACCGTTGCCATGTTATATCAAGGATCACGTGATTCGCGTCATGACGTGAACGAATTGCTGAATCATCTTTGTAAACAATTCTTTGGAATGAGTTGTTCAAAAGAGCCGAACCGCTTAAATGAATCCATCACCAACGTCGCCGATTACAGCAGTCTTTACCCATGAGCCCTTATTCTCTGTTTGTCTCGTCGACGAAGCAGGACTGGAGAATATAAATATGTGAATAACATTCTCACGCCTACCACAGAAGAATCACAGAGCATAATCACTCAGCTTTTGTCACATGTCATCCTAGAAGTCAGTTAAGTAGTCCTATAAAATGTGAGATGACTGAACACATGATGTTAAAAGTTGAACTCACAGTGAATGTTGCTTCAATGATGTACATTGTAAATGTACTTTTTAGTTAATTATGTTTAATAAATTAAAATGTATTTATTTGGTGAATGTAAGGAAGAGTTGCATATGTTTTCAAATTAAATTAACATGCCATGGTCTCCACTAATGGCCTTTTGGCTTATTTATAAATAACTCTTGTCCATCAAAATTGTAGAGTCCTTTGTGATTTTAGTTCAAACTAGAATGTACATTTCCAGAAGAATATGAACTGGTGCTTGCAATGGCAAAACTCACCACCCAGTTGCTATTGTGTGGTTCGTGATTGCATACGAGCCTACAAACATGTCTGTATGATGTTCTGGTGCTGAGATATGGCTTATCCATGTGTTTAGGTGGTTGCAAAGCAGTTGCTAGGGTGTTGCTAGGGTATTCTGGGTGGTTGCTAGGGTATTGCTAGTCAGTTGTCAGGGGGTTATCTATGGTTGATATGGTGTTGCTAGGGTATTCTGAGTGGTTGCTATGGTGTTGCTAGGTGGTTGCTATGGGGTTTCTATGGTGTTCTGGGTGGTTGCTATGGTGTTCTGGGTGTTTGCTAGGCGGTTGCTAGAGTATTGTGGGTGGCTGCTAGGGTGTTGCTTGACGGTTGCAAGGGGTATTCTGGGTGGTTGCCATGCTGTTACTATGTGGTTGGTAGTTGTCACAGATGGTTACTACTGGAGTCCTTAACATTTTCTTGGCATGATTTAGCACTTACCTAACCATTACAAGCATGTAGCTAGTCACACTCACACTAGCATGTGTAGCATGTTGGAAGTCCTGTTTGCTAGCATGGGTCAAAAGAGCCAACCCCCATATCTATACGATGTTCTGATGCAGAGATATAGGTCTTGCAAAATGGTTGCTAGGGTACTCTATTTGGTTGCTAGGAAGTGGCTTGGCAGCTGCCAATCATGAAACTCCATAGACTGAATGTCAGTGTGAATGAAATAAACCAACCCCCATCTCTATAAGATGTTTCGATGCAGATATAGGTCTCTCAAAATGGTTGCTAGGGTACTCTGTTTGGTTGCTATGGAGTTTCTTGGCAGCTGCCAGTGAAAGTCTTCTTGTCACTATGAATGATATAAACCAACTCCCATGCCTCTGTGATATTCAGAATGGAAGATATCCCTCTTTGGATTTTGGTTGCCAAGGTGCTTGACAATGGTTGCTAGGGCGTGGCTAGGAAGTGTGGAGGTGATTTATGATTGGCTGTTTGCTGCCCCAAGTCAATCGAGACCACCCTCATGTTTCTGTGACAATTCAGCCCAGATATATTCTTTTGTGGCTTGATAGCTTCACAATGATCCCGAGAGACTGATTGGTTGTCTGAGTAAAATGAGCCCGCCCCCTTGTCTCGATGACACTGTGATCCAGAGCTGTTCAATACAAATCCCTTAGCTTATCGATTTGACGTCTCATTCGTGGGTCTGAGAAAAACTGAACGAGGGAACGCTGAAGAAGCAAAAAACTTCCCAATGAAAGAGTGTAACAGCGACCTCTTGTAGGTGCAAGTACATTCTGAGGTAATGTTCACTTGTTGATATTGTTAAAGAGGACAAATTCTTCCACTAGAGGGTGCGTTTTGTCCAGTCTATGGTTTTATCTCTAATAGCACATTCAATAAATAACCTGGCTCTACTAATATTACCTGAATGGTCTCAATAGAATGGTTAAACTTACCTGCTATTTTCTCCATTCAACCTCCTAAATTTCAACTCAGTTGCAATTATTATGCATCAAACTACTAGAAAATACAAATAAAAGTTCAAACTGTTGCTGAGCTGATGATCTCGCCTGTGCCATTTCCCAATCTCATCTACACCCCTCTTTCCTTCAAAATTAAAAGGAAAAAAAAAAAACAGGTAAATATATGAATGTATCATTAAATCTATTTTGACTGTGATGATCACACCTTCAGAACCAAAAAGAAGGCACAAATACCTGTAATCTGTTTAAAAAGAGAAAAACTTTATTGGATTATAATTTGGCAAGCGTTTTTAAAACATTATAAATGTAATAGGTCTTGGCAAAATATTCCAGTTCTATTCCTCCTAATGGTGCATGGATAACATATCTGAATTGGCTGATTATAATGTAAACTTAACTGTGAAGAATTAACTAACACATTTAATGCCTTTTTTTCTCTTGAGAGAAAAAATACAGAGTACAGAAAAATATATACCACAGAGCTCTGACAAAATAGTTATAATTCAAATCTGTAACTAATTTGCATTTATACACTGAAAAGTAGGCTACCTGTGTTCATCTAAAAAAATGAATATGTAAATAGTCTAAATATAGGGTCATCTTTACTGCCTCCACCAGCATATTACAGTGGAGAGATGCATATTAATGTCAACACAAAATCTAATAAAAAAGCTCTCGATACACTGCCAAAACATACCGCAAAAACACATACACATCCAAAAATGCAACACTCTTGAGTATAAAAGCAAGATGAGAGAAGGGATCAAATCTCTGCTACAGTGTTTTTAAGATCTTGTGCCTGCTAAACCTCAGCAGGGCTGCATCTCTGGATTCCTTTTGGCCTTGCGGTGGTTCGCTGTCAGGATTAGCAGGTTGTCCAGGCGAATCATCTCTTTGCCCAACTCGGTGTACAGGCCGCTGCCGAACATTTGGTTACTGGTGTTTGGGACTCTATCTGAATATAAAGACCCAGAGCTGGGGAGGGAAGTTTCTGTACACGGATGACCCTGTGAGGATGATAAGGGTAATACAACTAATTTAACAAGAACAGCATTTGAAACTGAACATCATGAATCTGCCCATGAAAATATTCACTGAAAAATAAAGATAAATGATAGCTTCAATAAAAAAATAAAAAAAATCATATATAAAATTTGAAATGCTTTGTAAAGCAGCTTTGTATATGAATTGCATATGGCTCACATGAACATGAAGTGTGACCAGCTTCATGAAGCATAAAATAAAAGCTTTTTATTTGTCATAATCCCAGCCTGTGTTCCCATGGTCTTGTGTGGACTTTTATGTTATTTCTTGTTTGATTTGTTTGTTTATTTATTTGTTAATAAAATAAATGCATTTGGATTCAGCTCTCCCTCATTTTTTGAGTTCATATAATTACAGTATCATAAACTACACTGTAAAAAAAATCTGTAGAAATTACAGTATTATTGGCAGCTGCTTACAGTAACTTACTGTAGATTTAAATTATTGTTATTTACTGGCAACAGTTTGTTCAAAGTTAAATGAACATTAAACATTAACAAGTCTTTATCTTTACAGAATAAAACTAAAATAACAGCCTCATGTAAAGCATTCTGGGAACCAAAATCTGAAGGAAATAAAACATAAAGGTTGATGAAGATTTCTGGTTCCCAGAATGCTTTGCATTAGATTGTTATTTTTTAGTTTTATTCTGTAAAGACAAAGACTGGTTAATGTTTAATGTTCATTTAACTTTGAACAAACTGTTGTCAGTAAATATACATCAATTTAAATCTACAGTAAGTTACTGGCAAACAGCTGCATAACTACAGCAATTTTTACAGTGATATATAACAGTAAAATAAACATATCAGACATGAAAACCATGAACTAGGAACAGAATGAACACACCAAACATACTGCCATGAATGACATGAAACACAGGGGTTTAAATACACAAGGGGTTACTGGCAAACAAGACACACCTGGGAACAAGCAAAGAATGATTCAAGAAAAACTACAATAGGAATTCAAAACATTGCACAGAACAAGAAATAACATAAAAGTCTGCACAAGAAGGATCATGATACATATCCACAAAAGCACAAAAAAAATACAAAATAACAATTTATTAGAAAGTGCAATAACTTTTTCAAACAAAAGAAGCCAATCATTTTCACACTATAAATGATACCAAAAGTTTGAAATCAGCAAGTCTCAAAAGCTCTTTTTATTTTATTCATATATTTATATATATTTTATTTTATTGCAGCATAACACTTTAGTAGAAAAAGAAAAGTGATAAAAAAAATCCTGGATTCAAATAAATCTTCTGTAACAAATGTTTATACTGTCACTTCAGATCAATTTACATTGCTGAATAAATGTAGCCTATTTATATTAATTTATTTTTAACTTACTGACTCCAAACTTTTGAAAACTAGAGTAAACTATATTTAAATTTTAACAATATATATATATATATATATATATATATATATATATATATATATATATATATATATATATATATATATATATATATATATATATATATATATATATATATATATAAACTTATCAGCAACAGATCTGCATTATTGCCAAGAGAGCATCACTGAAAGAGGGTTTCTTACCAGCTGGTCAAAGTTCATGAGGAAACTCCAGTTCTTCTCCCTGTCATAAAACAACCAAGAAGAATTTACAACGCGGTATTTATATAAAGGCCTGGCTACGCCAACCTATCTCTCCAGACAACACGATTTAGAAGCGAAATCTTCATCGTTTGATTAGTCTATATGATGGTGGTTGTGTGTATGTAACCACGGCGGTGTAGCTTATATATATTTATCTGGTAAAGAGGATGAGTAACCGTAACGCACACCGTCCAGGGGGCGCCTGGTCAACCACAATCCATCCCGTATCAAATAACAGGTCAAACAATGGCACATTTAAGAAGGGAAAGAAAAGATTAGTAACGTAACTCCAGGGAAAGTGAGTAACAAACAAGCAACTCCACTGAAAGTGAATTAAATAATCTTTCTTACCATTCTTTCATACCGGTTCGCTCCGCGCGCACAAACTCTTTCCAAACCTGGTCTTGTTTTACCGGGTCTCGGGTATCATCGCCTTGCGTCGGTGTGTCACCGGTGTTTCGTGTCCTGCCCGCTGAATTCCTGAACACTGAGACCGAGGACTGAGAGGCGAGGGGACCGTTGGGTCGGTCCGGTAAACGGTACCCAGCCGAAGTGGCGCGCCGCGTGTTTCCTTTTCTGTCCATCACTCACAGTTCTTGAGCTTGTCGACCAAACAAGTTTAAGCCACTGTAAAGTTAATTTAACCTATTTAGCCAATTGACTTTTCAAATTGTGACTCAATTTAAGCTATTTTCCTTTAGGAACAGAGCTCTGTCTTGGTCTAAGGTGGATGGACGTGTCGCGCGCGCAAGCAATCACAACAAGAGCCTAGGGCTGCTGCTGCTGACGCCCGGTTGCGCGGAGATTCGCTCTTGTTTACCCCGGACGTTTCCCCGGGAGACAGCCGGGCGATGCTGGGATACCCTCTCAAAGCTTTTGTTAATTCACGAGGAGGCGAGACATCCGCAGCAGCAATGAGAGCAAATGAGCATTACAAAAGAGAAGACTGACAGGTTGGGTACATAACAGCACAGAGGCCTATATAAAAGAGCACTGCTCAAACATGAACATTTAAGGGAAAAACACATTGACATTTATCCTTATAATGTTCTCAATTCAGCCTACATGCGGCAGACAAACAGTAGCATAACCTGATGAAGTTTGTGGCAGTTAATTCATCCAACGCTGCAGTTTTGGACAGGGATGAGAACTATAAACTAACCTGCTCAATTGAAAAAGTCTGACTTCACACTGAGGTTAGAGACCAGTGATTCTGCTACTGGGAAAATCTTTTCCCAAACAGATGAATTGTGCCATTGAGACATTTGACCTTTAATTGACAGGTTACTCACAGTCATATCTCCTGCAGCCCTTTTATCGTTAACTTAAACAATAAATACATTTAATTAATTGAAATAAAATAAACATTTAATGAAAATAAAATATATAAAACTTAAAATGTATTTTATTTCAGCTATTGCTAAGGCAACATTTATCATTTCTCTCTTTAGTTTAAGCAAAAGTACTGAAATGAATGTACTAAAACTAAATACAATAAAACTATAGACTATATTTTTTTAAAACAAAAAATAATAAAAAAATGACAAAAACAAAATATAAAAAAAATCTAATTAAAAATATTAAAATCCCTATAAAACCAAGGATACTAAAACAAACTGCCTTTAACAATAACATAACTTGTCTCTTACATTTTCTATTGTAAAACATTTTATATTTATATCATATAGTGGACCTGAGCAGTTGACAAGATTATTGACCAGCCAAGGTCCAATAATAGACCTATAGACATCAGTTCCTAAGATTCTTACTGTGAGTGTGTGTTGCTTAAATCTGGTGTCTGAAATTTATTTTTATTATTTTACATTTTTTTTACAATTATTTTTTTTCAGGCTTCTTTATTTTAAATGTTTTATTTTACAATTTTTTCAGTACTACGTATTATTTCTTTTTCAGGCTTCTTTATTTTAAATGTTTTATTTTACCATTTTTTCAGTACTATGTATTATTTCTTTTTCAGGCTTCTTTATTTTAAATGTTTTTTATCCTGTAGCCCTGTAGGGGGCGGTATACTCCATAATTTGCCTTCTAACTTATAAGAAGCAGCAGGTTAATCACAAATATGTAAATGAAAGAGAGGGCAGTAAAAAAAGAACAATTTAAGCAACATTTTAATGTTCATAATTAAATGCTGTGAGTTTAACAGTTTCTTCTGACATATTTCTAGAGAGCAGTTTCTTTTTTATATTTTTTTTCTAGGCTGTGGGCTGAACTGAGTTTCACACACCGTATCAGCGGCATTAAATAATTTAGCTGAGTCCAGTAAAGCCTGTGATTTACTGTGACAGTAGTTCTGACTTCAGCTTTTGTGGTGCAGGTGATGTTGTACCTGCAGTGAGTTAGATAGGTCCGGTTCTAATAGATACCTAATAGAAATTAAAGGACTGGACTTGAATAACCTGGTTAAAACTAATAACAAAGATCTTTACCATACATCTGGGATGTATCTAAATCAATAAAAGGAATGGCCAACTTTGTGCCATATCAGTATAGCCAGCATGACCATGACCATCTAAATCCATTTGAAGAGTTTTTTTGCTCTGCTGTTTGACTGGAATTGAATCCTAATATGACTGGGTTGCACACAGTGCTGTCATGTGCATTTATCAAGAAAAAAAAAAACAAATACATGCAGACAAACAGTTGATTTAGAAGAGATTAGCCACTGAATTCAGAATGCATATCACACAATCACAAAACACCCGCCCAAAATAGTTATAGTAAAATGATGTAGAAGATTATAAATATTGCAAATTAATATCGGATACTGTCAGACAGATTAAGTTATTCATAGAAAATGAGTTTTCATCTACAGGTTTTAAATGTCTTGACCTTTTCCTTTGAAGTTTATTACTGAATTTTTTTTCTGCAATTCAGCATCTCCTAACCATTACCGATAATTGTATGGGAACCCCAGGCATGTCAGACGGTCACACCCACTGCAGGGGGAGATGTCTGTAAGTTCCATCTTTTAAACATCCTGCCAACCTCCATATTGATTTGCAAGAGCCTTGTGAGGTACTATCGTCTTCAAACCCATTTTAAGCAAGGCTTACTCGTTACCCCCAAACAATTACTGCCTTTCACCATGAACACATTTAATGATACGATTAGAGCCAATTTATCCTATGGATAGATATCCGATTCCTGACGCACGATGCCCACACACACATTCCCATCAGCCTCATTCAAGGTGACAATTGTTGGTAAAGGTGAAGAGAGAGTGAGGGAGATGAAATCCCTCCAAGAATTGCACAATAAGATCAGAGAATGACTATTTCAGGATGCTTGTTTATTTAAAAGTCTTTTGATTCAGACTGGCAGATCCACAGTTCTATCAGGACTTCGCTTCTCTGATCTGGTCTTTCGAGACTGCTAATTTAGAAAGTTTATCCCCATTTCCTCAAATGACCTCCCACACACTGACAAAGTGACTATATCAGACCAGAGTCTGATATAAAGTATGTGTGAGGCAGTGAGACAAATCAGCATTAAAAAGGCAGACAAACAGGTATAAAAAAGTATGTGCATGATCTGAGTGAGTCAGTGTGTCAGTACAGACTGAAATATTCACTGGTATGAGAAATTGCATGTGGGTGTTTAGAGGAAGATGTGATTTCTTTGGTGTATCAATATCTAAAAAAAATTAAACATTACAGTGTCCCCGGGCATCACCTGACATAAAGTTCTATATGGTATGACCGCAAAATACAACATGTATAAAGTCTTCCACTGAAGGCAAGTTGTAGAGAGAACCCAACAAGTGCAGTTTATTTGCAGACATAAGATCCAAAAAAAAAAAACATGGCTTGGCATGAACTCAAAAACATGAATGTGACACTGACCAACTATGGTTACTGTGGAACAAAACTTAAAGACACATGGCAAAAATGAGGGCTTAAATACACAAGACTAATGAAAAGGGACACCTGTGATCAATGAAATGAGGGTTCGTGTCATGCCTGAAGAGCCAGAGAGTGTTCACGTCACGCCTGAAGAGCCAGAGAGTGTTCGCGTCACGCATGAAGAGCCAGAGAGTGTTCGCGTCACGCCTGAAGAGCCAGAGAGTGTTCGCGTCATGCCTGAAGAGCCAGAGAGTGTTTGCGTCACGCCTGAAGAGCCAGAGAGTGTTCGTGTCATGCCTGAAGAGCCAGAGAGTGTTCACGTCACGCCTGAAGAGCCAGAGAGTGTTCGTGTCACGCCTGAAGAGCCAGAGAGTGTTCGCGTCACGCCTGAAGAGCCAGAGAGTGTTCACGTCACGCCTGAAGAGCCAGAGAGTGTTCACGTCACGCCTGAAGAGCCAGAGAGTGTTCGCGTCACGCCTGAAGAGCCAGAGAGTGTTTGCGTCACGCCTGAAGAGCCAGAGAGTGTTCTCGTCACGCCTGAAGAGCCAGAGAGTGTTCGCGTCACGCCTGAAGAGCCAGAGAGTGTTCGCTGTCACGCCTGAAGAGCCAGAGACTGTTCGCATCACGCCTGAAGAGCCAGAGAGTGTTCGCGTCACGCCTGAAGAGCCAGAGAGTGTTCGCGTCACGCCTGAAGAGCCAGAGAGAGTGTTCGCGTCACGCATGAAGAGCCAGAGAGTGTTTGCGTCACGCCTGAAGAGCCAGAGAGTGTTCGCGTCACGCCTGAAGAGCCAGAGACTGTTCACGTCACGCCTGAAGAGCCAGAGACTGTTCACGTCATGCCTGAAGAGCCAGAGTGTTCGTGTCATGCCTGAAGAGCCAGAGACTGTTCACGTCATGCCTGAAGAGCCAGAGAGTGTTCGCGTCACGCCTGAAGAGCCAGAGAGTGTTCGCGTCACGCCTGAAGAGCCAGAGGCTGTTCAGCGTCATGCCTGAAGAGCCAGATGGTTCGTGTCATGCCTGAAGAGCCAGAGACTGTTCACGTCATGCCTGAAGAGCCAGAGAGTGTTCGCGTCACGCCTGAAGAGCCAGAGAGTGTTCACGTCACGGCTGAAGAGCCAGAGAGTGTTCGCGTCACGCCTGAAGAGCCAGAGAGTGTTCGCGTCACGCCTGAAGAGCCAGAGAGTGTTCGCGTCACGCCTGAAGAGCCAGAGAGTGTTCGCGTCACGCCTGAAGAGCCAGAGAGTGTTCGCGTCACGCCTGAAGAGCCAGAGACTGTTCGCGTCACGCCTGAAGAGCCAGAGAGTGTTCGCGTCACGCCTGAGGAGCCAGAGAGTGTTCGCGTCACGCCTGAAGAGCCAGAGACTGTTCGCATCATGCCTGAAGAGTCAGAGAGTGTTCACGTCATGCCTGAAGAGCCAGAGAGTGTTCGCGTCACGCCTGAAGAGCCAGAGAGTGTTCGCGTCACGCCTGAAGAGCCAGAGTGTTCGCGTCATGCCTGAAGAGCCAGAGAGTGTTCGCGTCATGCCTGAGGCATCATCTTTAGGTATCATGCCTGATACCTAAAGAGCCAGAGACTGTTCACATCGCACCTGAAGAGCCAGAGACTGTTCGCGTCACGCCTGAAGAGCCAGAGACTTTTCACTTCGCACCTGAAGAGTCAGAGACTGTTCGCGTCACGCCTGAAGAGCCAGAGACTGTTCGCGTCACGCCTGAAGAGCCAGAGACTGTTCGCGTCATGCCTGAAGAGCCAGAGAGTGTTCGCGTCACGCCTGAAGAGCCAGAGAGTGTTCGCGTCATGCCAGAAGAGCCAGAGAGTGTTCGCGTCACGCCTGAAGAGCCAGAGAGTGTTCTCGTCATGCCTGAAGAGCCAGAGAGTGTTCGTGTCACGCCTGAAGAGCCAGAGAGAGTGTTCGTGTCACGCCTGAAGAGCCAGAGAGTGTTCGCGTCATGCCTGAAGAGCCAGAGAGTGTTCGCGTCACGCCTGAAGAGCCAGAGAGTGTTCGCGTCACGCCTGAAGAGCCAGAGACTGTTCGCGTCATGCCTGAAGAGTCAGAGAGTGTTCGCGTCATGCCTGAAGAGCCAGAGAGTGTTCGCGTCACGCCTGAAGAGCCAGAGAGTGTTCGCGTCATGCCTGAAGAGCCAGAGACTGTTCACATCGTACCTGAAGAGCCACAGACTGTTCACATCGCACCTGAAGAGCCAGAGACTGTTCGCGTCACGCCTGAAGAGCCAGAGACTGTTCACTTCGCACCTGAAGAGTCAGACTGTTCGTGTCACGCCTGAAGAGCCAGAGACTGTTCGCGTCACGCCTGAAGAGCCAGAGACTGTTCACGTCATGCCTGAAGAGCCAGAGAGTGTCTCGTCACGCCTGAAGAGCCAGAGAGTGTTCGCGTCACGCCTGAAGAGCCAGAGAGATTGTTCGTGTCACGCCTGAAGAGCCAGAGACTGTTCGCGTCACGACGCCTGAAGAGCCAGAGAGTGTTCGCGTCACGCCTGAAGAGCCAGAGAGTGTTCTCGTCACGCCTGAAGAGCCAGAGAGTGTTCGCGTCACGCCTGAAGAGCCAGAGAGTGTTCGCGTCACGCCTGAAGAGCCAGAGAGAGTGTTCGCGTCACGCCTGAAGAGCCAGAGACTGTTCGCGTCACGCCTGAAGAGCCAGAGAGTGTTCGCGTCACGCCTGAGGAGCCAGAGACTGTTCGCGTCACGCCTGAAGAGCCAGAGACTGTTCGCGTCATGCCTGAAGAGTCAGAGAGTGTTCGCGTCATGCCTGAGGAGCCAGAGAGTGTTCGCGTCACGCCTGAAGAGCCAGAGACTGTTCGCGTCATGCCTGAAGAGTCAGAGAGTGTTCGCGTCATGCCTGAAGAGCCAGAGAGTGTTCGCGTCACGCCTGAAGAGCCAGAGAGTGTTCGCTCGTGCCTGAAGAGCCAGAGACTGTTCACATCGTACCTGAAGAGCCAGAGACTGTTCACATCGCACCTGAAGAGCCAGAGACTGTTCGCGTCACGCCTGAAGAGCCAGAGACTGTTCACTTCGCACCTGAAGAGTCAGACTGTTTCGCGTCACGCCTGAAGAGCCAGAGACTGTTCGCGTCACGCCTGAAGAGCCAGAGACTGTTCACGTCATGCCTGAAGAGCCAGAGAGTGTTCTCGTCACGCCTGAAGAGCCAGAGAGTGTTCGCGTCACGCCTGAAGAGCCAGAGAGAGTGTTCGCGTCACGCCTGAAGAGCCAGAGACTGTTCGCGTCACGCCTGAAGAGCCAGAGAGTGTTCGCGTCACGCCTGAAGAGCCAGAGAGTGTTCTCGTCACGCCTGAAGAGCCAGAGAGTGTTCTCGTCACGCCTGAAGAGCCAGAGAGTGTTCGCGTCACGCCTGAAGAGCCAGAGAGAGTGTTCGCGTCACGCCTGAAGAGCCAGAGACTGTTCGCGTCACGCCTGAAGAGCCAGAGAGTGTTCGCGGTCACGCCTGAGGAGCCAGAGAGTGTTCGCGTCACGCCTGAAGAGCCAGAGACTGTTCGCGTCATGCCTGAAGAGTCAGAGAGTGTTCCGTCATGCCTGAAGAGCCAGAGAGTGTTCGCGTCACGCCTGAAGAGCCAGAGAGTGTTCGTGTCATGCCTGAAGAGCCAGAGACTGTTCACATCGTGCCTGAAGAGCCAGAGACTGTTCATGTCGCACCTGAAGAGCCAGAGACTGTTCACTTCGCACCTGAAGAGTCAGACTGTTCGTGTCACGCCTGAAGAGTCAGAGACTGTTCGCGTCACGCCTGAAGAGCCAAAGACTGTTCGCGTCACGCCTGAAGAGCCAGAGACTGTTCGCGTCATGCCTGAAGAGCCAGAGAGTGTTCTCGTCACGCCTGAAGAGCCAGAGAGTGTTCTCGTCACGCCTGAAGAGCCAGAGAGTGTTCGCGTCACGCCTGAAGAGCCAGAAGAGTGTTCGTGTCACGCCTGAAGAGCCAGAGAGTGTTCGCGTCACGCCTGAAGAGCCAGAGAGTGTTTGCGTCACGCCTGAAGAGCCAGAGAGTGTTCGCTGTCACGCCTGAAGAGCCAGAGAGTGTTCGCGTCACGCCTGAAGAGCCAGAGAGTGTTCGCGTCACGCCTGAAGAGCCAGAGAGTGTTCGCGTCACGCCTGAAGAGCCAGAGAGTGTTCGCGTCACGCCTGAAGAGCCAGAGAGTGTTCGCGTCACGCCTGAAGAGCCAGAGAGTGTTCGTGTCACGCCTGAAGAGCCAGAGAGTGTTCGTGTCACGCCTGAAGAGCCAGAGAGTGTTCGTGTCACGCCTGAAGAGCCAGAGAGTGTTCGCGTCACGCCTGAAGAGCCAGAGAGTGTTCGCGTCACGCCTGAAGAGCCAGAGAGTGTTCGTGTCACGCCTGAAGAGCCAGAGAGTGTTTGCGTCACGCCTGAGGAGCCAGAGAGTGTTCGCGTCACGCCTGAAGAGCCAGAGACTGTTCGCGTCACGCCTGAAGAGCCAGAGAGTGTTCGCGTCATGCATGAAGAGCCAGAGAGTGTTCGCGTCACGCTTGAAGAGCTAGAGAGTGTTTGTGTCACGACTGAAGAGCCAGAGAGTGTTCGCGTGATCGCGTCACGCCTGAAGAGCCAGAGAGTGTTCGCTATCGCATCACGCCTGAAGAGCCAGAGACTGTTCGCGTCATGCCTGAAGAAACAGAGCGTGTTCGCGTCATGCCTGAAGAGCCAGAGAGTGTTCGCGTCACGCCTGAAGAGCCAGAGACTGTTCGCGTCACGCCTGAAGAGCCAGAGAGTGTTCGCGTCACGCCTGAGGAGCCAGAGAGTGTTCGCGTCACGCCTGAAGAGCCAGAGACTGTTCGCATCATGCCTGAAGAGTCAGAGAGTGTTCACGTCATGCCTGAAGAGCCAGAGAGTGTTCGCGTCACGCCTGAAGAGCCAGAGAGTGTTCGCGTCACGCCTGAAGAGCCAGAGAGTGTTCGCGTCATGCCTGAAGAGCCAGAGAGTGTTCGCGTCATGCCTGAGGAGCCAGAGACTGTTCACATCGTACCTAAAGAGCCAGAGACTGTTCACATCGCACCTGAAGAGCCAGAGACTGTTTGCGTCACGCCTGAAGAGCCAGAGAGTGTTCGCGTCATGCCTGAAGAGCCAGAGAGTGTTCGCGTCATGCCTGAGGAGCCAGAGACTGTTCACATCGTACCTGAAGAGCCAGAGACTGTTCACGTCACACCTGAAGAGCCAGAGACTGTTCGCGTCACGCCTGAAGAGCCAGAGAGTGTTCGCGTCATGCCTGAAGAGCCAGAGAGTGTTCGCGTCACGCCTGAAGAGCCAGAGAGTGTTCGCGTCATGCCTGAAGAGCCAGAGACTGTTCGCGTCACGCCTGAAGAGCCAGAGAGTGATCGCGTCACGCCTGAAGAGCCAGAGAGTGTTCGCGTCATGCCTGAAGAGCCAGAGAGTGTTCACGTCACGCCTGAAGAGCCAGAGAGAGTGTTCGTGTCACGCATGAAGAGCCAGAGAGTGTTCGCGTCACGCCTGAAGAGCCAGAGAGTGTTCGTGTCACGCCTGAAGAGTCAGAGAGTGTTCGCGTCACGCCTGAAGAGCCAGAGAGTGTTTCGCGTCACGCCTGAAGAGCCAGAGAGTGTTCGCGTCACGCCTGAAGAGCCAGAGAGTGTTTGTGTCACGCCTGAAGAGCCAGAGAGTGTTCGTGTCACGCCTGAAGAGCCAGAGAGTGTTCGTGTCACGCCTGAAGAGCCAGAGAGTGTTCGCGTCATGCCTGAAGAGCCAGAGAGTGTTCGCGTCACGCCTGAAGAGCCAGAGAGTGTTCGCGTCATGCCTGAAGAGCCAGAGAGTGTTCACGTCACGCCTGAAGAGCCAGAGAGTGTTCGCGTCACGCCTGAAGAGCCAGAGAGTGTTCGCGTCACGCCTGAAGAGCCAGAGAGTGTTCGCGTCATGCCTGAAGAGCCAGAGAGTGTTCGCGTCACGCCTGAAGAGCCAGAGAGTGTTCGCGTCATGCCTGAAGAGCCAGAGACTGTTCGCGTCACGCCTGAAGAGCCAGAGAGTGATTCGCGTCACGCCTGAAGAGCCAGAGAGTGTTCGTGTCATGCCTGAAGAGCCAGAGAGTGTTCACGTCACGCCTGAAGAGCCAGAGAGAGTGTTCGTGTCACGCATGAAGAGCCAGAGAGTGTTCGCGTCACGCCTGAAGAGCCAGAGAGTGTTCGTGTCACGCCTGAAGAGTCAGAGAGTGTTCGCGTCACGCCTGAAGAGCCAGAGAGTGTTCGCGTCACGCCTGAAGAGTCAGAGAGTGTTCGCGTCACGCCTGAAGAGCCAGAGAGTGTTTGTGTCACGCCTGAAGAGCCAGAGAGTGTTTGTGTCACGCCTGAAGAGCCAGAGAGTGTTCGTGTCACGCCTGAAGAGCCAGAGAGTGATTCGCGTCATGCCTGAAGAGCCAGAGAGTGTTCGCGTCACGCCTGAAGAGCCAGAGAGTGTTCGCGTCATGCCTGAAGAGCCAGAGAGTGTTCGCGTCACGCCTGAAGAGCCAGAGAGTGTTCGCGTCACGCCTGAAGAGCCAGAGAGTGTTCGCGTCACGCCTGAAGAGCCAGAGAGTGTTCGTGTCACGCCTGAAGAGCCAGAGAGTGTTCGCGTCACGCCTGAAGAGCCAGAGAGTGTTCACGTCACGCCTGAAGAGCCAGAGAGTGTTCGCGTCACGCCTGAAGAGCCAGAGACTGTTCGCTGTCACGCCTGAAGAGCCAGAGAGTGTTCGCGTCACGCCTGAAGAGCCAGAGAGTGTTCGCGTCACGCCTGAAGAGCCAGAGAGTGTTTGCGTCACGCCTGAAGAGCCAGAGAGTGTTCGCGTCACGCCTGAAGAGCCAGAGAGTGTTCGCGTCACGCCTGAAGAGCCAGAGAGTGTTCGCGTCACGCCTGAAGAGCCAGAGAGTGTTTGCGTCACGCCTGAAGACCCAGAGAGTGTTCGCGTCACGCCTGAAGAGCCAGAGAGTGTTCGCGTCACGCTGAAGAGCCAGAAAGTGTTCGCGTCACGCCTGAAGAGCCAGAGAGTGTTCGCGTCACGCCTGAAGAGCCAGAGACTGTTCGCGTCACGCCTGAAGAGCCAGAGAGTGTTCGCGTCACGCCTGAAGAGCCAGAGAGTGTTCGCGTCACGCCTGAAGAGCCAGAGAGTGTTCGCGTCACGCCTGAAGAGACAGAGAGTGTTTGTGTCACGCCTGAAGAGTCAGAGAGTGTTCGCGTCACGCATGAAGAGCCAGAGAGTGTTTGCGTCACGCTTGAAGAGTTAGAGAGTGTTTGCGTCACGCTGAAGAGCCAGAGAGTGTTCGCGTGATCGCGTCACGCCTGAAGAGCCAGAGAGTGTTCACGTCACGCCTGAAGAGCCAGAGAGTGTTCACGTCACGCCTGAAGAGACAGAGAGTGTTTGCTGTCATGCCTGAAGAGCCAGAGAGTGTTCCTGTCATGCCTGAAGAGCCAGAGAGTGTTCGTGTCACGCCTGAAGAGACAGAGAGTGTTCGTGTCACGTGAAGAGCCAGAGAGTGTTCGCGTCACGCTGAAGAGCCAGAGACTGTTTGCGTCACGTCTGAAGAGCCAGAGAGTGTTTGCTGTCACGTCTGAAGAGCCAGAGAGTGTTTGTCGTCACGCTGAAGAGCCAGAGAGTGTTCGTGTCATGCTTGAAGAGCCAGAGAGTGTTCACTGTCACGCTGAAGAGCCAGAGAGTGTTCTTGTCACGCTGAAGAGCCAGAGAGTGTTCTGCGTCATGCCTGAAGAGGCAGAGAGTGTTCGCGTCACGACCTGAAGAGCCAGAGAGTGTTTGCGTCATGCCTGAAGAGCCAGAGAGTGTTTGCGTCATGCCTGAAGAGCCAGAGAGTGTTCGTGTCACGCCTGAAGAGACAGAGAGTGTTCCGTGTCACGCTGAAGAGCCAGAGAGTTTCCGTCACGCCTGAAGAGCCAGAGACTGTTTGCATCACGTCTGAAGAGCCAGAGAGTGTTCGCGTCACGCTGAAGAGCCAGAGAGTGTTCGCGTCACGCCTAAAGAGCCAGAGAGTGTTCGCGTCACGCCTGAAGAGCCAGAGAGTGTTCGTGTCACGCCTGAAGAGCCAGAGAGTGTTCGCGTCACGCCTGAAGAGCCAGAGAGTGTTCGCGTCACGCCTGAAGAGCCAGAGAGTGTTCGCGTCACGCCTGAAGAGCCAGAGAGTGTTCGCGTCACGCCTGAAGAGCCAGAGAGTGTTCGTGTCACGCCTGAAGAGCCAGAGAGTGTTCGCGTCACGCCTGAAGAGCCAGAGAGTGTTCGCGTCACGCCTGAAGAGCCAGAGAGTGTTCGCGTCACGCCTGAAGAGCCAGAGAGTGTTCGCGTCACGCCTGAAGAGCCAGAGAGTGTTCGCGTCACGCCTGAAGAGCCAGAGACTGTTCGCGTCACGCCTGAAGAGCCAGAGAGTGTTCGCGTCACGCCTGAATAGCCAGAGAGTGTTCGCGTCACGCCTGAAGAGCCAGAGTGTTTGCGTCACGCCTGAAGATCCAGAGAGTGTTTGCGACACGCCTGAAGAGCCAGAGAGTGTTCACGTCACGCCTGAAGAGCCAGAGAGTGTTCGCGTCACGCCTGAAGAGCCAGAGAGTGTTCGGTGTCACGCCTGAAGAGCCAGAGAGTGTTCCTGTCATGCCTGAAGAGGCAGAGAGTGTTCGCGTCATGCCTGAAGAGGCAGAGAGTGTTCGCGTCACAACCTGAAGAGCCAGAGAGTGTTTGCGTCATGCCTGAAGAGCCAGAGAGTGTTCGCGTGCATGCCTGAAGAGCCAGAGAGTGTTCGTGTCACGCCTGAAGAGACAGAGAGTGTTCGCTGTCACGCCTGAAGAGCCAGAGAGTTTTCGCGTCACGCCTGAAGAGCCAGAGACTGTTTGCATCACGTCTGAAGAGCCAGAGAGTGTTCGCGTCACGCCTGAAGAGCCAGAGAGTGTTCGCGTCACGCCTGAAAGAGCCAGAGAGTGTTCGCGTCACGCCTGAAGAGCCAGAGAGTGTTCGTGTCACGCCTGAAGAGCCAGAGAGTGTTCGCGTCATGCCTGAAGAGCCAGAGAGTGTTCGCGTCACGCCTGAAGAGCCAGAGAGTGTTCGCGTCACGCCTGAAGAGCCAGAGAGTGTTCGCGTCACGCCTGAAGAGCCAGAGAGTGTTCGCGTCACGCCTGAAGAGCCAGAGAGTGTTCGCGTCACGCCTGAAGAGCCAGAGAGTGTTCGCGTCACGCCTGAAGAGCCAGAGAGTGTTCGCGTCACGCCTGAAGAGCCAGAGAGTGTTCGCTGTCACGCCTGAAGAGCCAGAGAGTGTTCGCGTCACGCCTGAAGAGCCAGAGACTGTTCGCGTCACGCCTGAAGAGCCAGAGAGTGTTCGCGTCACGCCTGAATAGCCAGAGAGTGTTCGCGTCACGCCTGAAGAGCCAGAGTGTTTGCGTCACGCCTGAAGATCCAGAGAGTGTTTGCGACACGCTGAAGAGCCAGAGAGTGTTCACGTCACGCCTGAAGAGCCAGAGAGTGTTCGCGTCACGCCTGAAGAGCCAGAGAGTGTTCGTGTCACGCCTGAAGAGCCAGAGACTGTTCGCGTCACGCCTGAAGAGCCAGAGAGTGATCGCGTCACGCCTGAAGAGCCAGAGGGTGCTCGTGTCACGCCTGAAGAGTCAGAGAGTGTTCGCGTCACGCCTGAAGAGCCAGAGAGTGTTCCCGTCACGCCTGAAGAGCCAGAGAGTGTTCGCGTCACGCCTGAAGAGTCAGAGAGTGTTCGCGTCACGCCTGAAGAGCCAGAGAGTGTTCGCGTCACGCCTGAAGAGCCAGAGAGTGTTCGCGTCACGCCTGAAGAGCCAGAGAGTGTTCGCGTCACGCCTGAAGAGCCAGAGAGTGTTCGCGTCACGCCTGAAGAGCCAGAGAGTGTTCGCGTCACGCCTGAAGAGCCAGAGAGTGTTCGCTGTCACGCCTGAAGAGCCAGAGAGTGTTCGCGTCACGCCTGAAGAGCCAGAGAGTGTTCGTGTCACGCCTGAAGACCCAGAGAGTGTTCGCGTCACGCCTGAAGAGCCAGAAAGTGTTCGCGTCACGCCTGAAGAGCCAGAGAGTGTTCGCGTCACGCCTGAAGAGCCAGAGACTGCTCGCGTCACGCCTGAAGAGCCAGAGAGTGTTCGCGTCACGCCTGAAGAGCCAGAGAGTGTTCGCGTCACGCCTGAAGAGCCAGAGAGTGTTCGCGTCACGCCTGAAGAGTCAGAGAGTGTTCGCGTCACGCCTGAAGAGTCAGAGAGTGTTTGTGTCACGCCTGAAGAGTCAGAGAGTGTTTGTGTCACGCCTGAAGAGTCAGAGAGTGTTCGTGACACGCTGAAGAGCCAGAGAGTGTTCGCTGTCACGCCTGAAGAGTCAGAGAGTGTTTGCGTCACGCCTGAAGAGCCAGAGAGTGTTTGTGTCACGCCTGAAGAGTCAGAGAGTGTTCGCGTCACGCATGAAGAGCCAGAGAGTGTTTGCTGTCACGCTTGAAGAGTTAGAGAGTGTTTGCGTCACGCCTGGAAGAGCCAGAGAGTGTTCGCGTGACTGCATCTACGCTGAAGAGCCAGAGAGTGTTCACTGTCACGCCTGAAGAGACAGAGAGTTTTTGCGTCATGCCTGAAGAGCCAGAGAGTGTTCGTGTCATGCCTGAAGAGCCAGAGAGTGTTCGTGTCATGCCTGAAGAGACAGAGAGTGTTCGTCACGCTGAAGAGCCAGAGAGTTTCGCGTCACGCCTGAAGAGCCAGAGACTGTTTGCGTCACGTCTGAAGAGCCAGAGAGTGTTTGCATCACGCCTGAAGAGCCAGAGAGTGTTTGCGTCACGCCTGAAGAGCCAGAGAGTGTTCGCATCATGCTTGAAGAGCCAGAGAGTGTTCACGTCACGCCTGAAGAGCCAGAGAGTGTTCGTCTGTCATGCCTGAAGAGGCAGAGAGTGTTCGCGTCACGCCTGAAGAGCCAGAGAGTGTTCGCGTCACGCCTGAAGAGCCAGAGAGTGTTCGCGTCATGCCTGAAGAGCCAGAGAGTGTTCGCGTCACGCCTGAAGAGCCAGAGAGTGTTCGTGTCATGCCTGAAGAGCCAGAGAGTGTTCGTGTCACGCCTGAAGAGCCAGAGAGTGTTCGCGTCACGCATGAAGAGCCAGAGAGTGTTCGCGTCATGCTTGAAGAGCTAGAGAGTGTTTGCGTCACGCCTGAAGAGCCAGAGAGTGTTCGCGTGATCGCGTCACGCCTGAAGAGCCAGAGAGTGTTCGCGTCATGCCTGAAGAGCCAGAGAGTGTTCGCTGTCACGCCTGAAGAGCCAGAGAGTGTTCGCGTCACGCCTGGAGAGCCAGAGAGTGTTCGCATCACGCCTGAAGAGCCAGAGACTGTTCACGTCATGCCTGAAGAGCCAGAGAGTGTTCGCGTCATGCCTGAAGAGCCAGAGAGTGTTCGCGTCACGCCTGAAGAGCCAGAGAGTGTTCGCGTCACGCCTGAAGAGCCAGAGAGTGTTCGCGTCACGCCTGAAGAGCCAGAGACTGTTCGCGTCACGCCTGAAGAGCTAGAGACTGTTCGCGTCACGCCTGAGGAGCCAGAGAGTGTTCGTGTCACGCCTGAAGAGCCAGAGACCGTTCGCGTCACGTCTGAAGAGCCAGAGAGTGTTCGCGTCACGCATGAAGAGCCAGAGAGTGTTCGCGTCACGCCTGAGGAGCCAGAGAGTGTTTGCGTCACGCCTGAAGAGCCAGAGAGTATTAGCGTCATGCCTGAAGAGCCAGAGAGTGTTCGCGTCACGCCTGAAGAGCCAGAGAGTGTTCGCGTCACGCCTGAAGAGCCAGAGAGTGTTCGCGTCACGCCTGAAGAGCCAGAGAGTGTTCGCGTCACGCCTGAAGAGCCAGAGAGTGTTCGCGTCACGCCTGAAGAGCCAGAGAGTGTTCGCGTCACGCCTGAAGAGCCAGAGAGTGTTCGCGTCACGCCTGAAGAGCCAGAGAGTGTTCGCGTCACGCCTGAAGAGCCAGAGAGTGATCGCGTCACGCCTGAAGAGCCAGAGAGTGTTCGCGTCACGCCTGAAGAGCCAGAGAGTGTTCGCGTCACGCCTGAAGAGCCAGAGAGTGTTCGCTTCACGCCTGAAGAGCCAGAGAGTGTTCGCGTCACGCCTGAAGAGCCAGAGAGTGTTCGCGTCACGCCTGAAGAGCCAGAGAGTGTTCACGTCACGCCCGAAGAGCCAGAGAGTGTTCGCGTCATGCCTGAAGAGCCAGAGAGTGTTCGCGTCACGCCTGAAGAGCCAGAGAGTGTTCGCGTCACGCCTGAAGAGCCAGAAGACACGACACTCTCTGGCTTTTGTTGACTGTTTATTTTAATTAAATCATCTATACTTGTTTATCTAAAATGCACTGAAATAAAAAATATTAAACTAAATTATAGAGATATAAAAATCAACAAAAAGGTGAAAGTCACTATTGACTGTAAAACCAAAAATAGAGGAAAAAAAGAAAAGGGAAAGGTTGACTGAAAGTTTGCATGTAGGCCTATATCTAGTTTAAAGGATCTAAGTGATTTGTTAATTCACATTACAAATCACAATGCCTAAAAATGTCCTGGCAGTTGTATGTGATAGCCTACTACATGTTGGTCTGATTAAAGTTATTTTCATAAATCAAATGGAAAGCAACAAAAGTCAACGAATACACTAACCATACCTGCTTCTGAACCTATTGTGAACTATAGATCATAAACTAAAATAAAAATCACTTGTTTTTGGTTCTACTTATGGAATTGACACAGACGGACATGCACACTATGTTTCTCCTAGTCACACAGGCTTAATATAGATAGAGAGATGGACAGAACACTCCTACATCTGCCCTCATCATATCCACCTGATCACAGGTCAGGTCTGGCAGCTAAAAGAGTGTGCCGACAGGCCTATAATTTATTTAACTTCAAATAAATTATCTGGAACATGTTCTGAAGGTACTGGGAGAAAGGACTTCAACTGGAACACAAAATGTCTGATGAAGGGTCAAAAAGTTGCACTGAAATGTGTGTGTTTTTTGTTTGTTTATTTGTTTTTTTCTTTGGTTATAATTACATTGCATCTGTACCCATATTCGGTGCATGTGCATGCTTTTTCTATATAGGAGCAAACACAACAACTACTTTAAATTTAAATAAAGTTGACAGTCTCCATACATACTGTAACATCAAGACCTCCTCTGAACACATGTGAATGTTTCTTAGGTTTATTTTCTTTAAGGTCAGTTGAAAATATGAAAAAGTAAGACCAGTAAAAGATACAGTTCATCTAACAGATACAGTTAATTTAACATGATACAATGGGCATGTTAACGCAGTATGGGATAAGTTGCATTGATTGAACAGTCTAGTTATAATTGAAAATTGTAAAATAAGTATGAACCAATTAAAAAAAGGTTTAAAGGTGACATAAAAATATCAAACAACAGTTTTGGCAAACAAATATAGTAGTGATTTTACTATTATGATAAGCAGTTTAGTTGTGAAAACACAGAATCTCAACCTTATAGTTGACCCTGCGGTCTGAAAGTATGCTACTGTGGTTTTATTGTGTTTATTGAATCAAGAACATGATTATATTAAGATGTTAGTCTCAATGACAGAATTGACAAAACATTCTGAACTAGATTATTGAAACTAATATATAAAACCACAGCTAGAGAAAACACTTGACCTGTTGAATGATTTAAAACTGCCAGTTACTGATATAAAGTCCTTCTGACACCTTCCTCATGGGACAACTAGCCCCAGTCTTCCCAAATATAATAAGGAATAAAATAATGACAATGGCATGTTTTCTTTAGATGTTCTGTTCAAATATGCACAAAGAACACATATTCTACCAAGTGATTCAGTTGCACATATAAAGCTAAAATGCTCATTGACTTCTTACTTTACACCCTTCAAGAAGTCTAGGGAAAGTGCGAAAGAATTGACACGAATCGTCTCACAATCAAGAGCTCACTTGACTGGAAATCACTTGAGTTTTTTTAGCAGCACGATCACTTTTCCATTTGTGATCTCTGATGAAGCCCAGGCACAAACAAGTCTTCCAAGCGAGAATAATCGAAAAAGATTCAAACAAGGTACATTAGGCAAAAAGACAAAATATCTTTTTAATGGTCTACAGAAGAAATCATTTAAAAATAATCCCAGAAATGTCAAAACACAGATAAAGGGGTCAAATTAGGAATCAAAAGACCCCATGTGTCGTACGTACTTCATTTGATTTTCCTTAATTCTTCCTCCCACACACAAAATGGGGGGCTTGCAGCCCACAACAAGCTGACCCCAGACTCATAATGATCCAGGGATGGCTTCCGCCGTTACTTTTTACAGCAAAATCGTCTCTCCGGGTTGCAGTCCAATGGCCCTTACCAAAGCTGTTATATAATTGCTATTTTTCCCTGCATCCTTTCCACAGAGAGATGGAGGCATGATGACTGTAATTATCCTGCCGCAAAGCAGACAAAACGGGCAAACGGCTGCTGCCCGCCTGACAGAGGAAATGGTAAAACCTTGTGTTCTTTTTTCCCTTTCAGTTTCATTCTATCCCTTTCTTTTTTCTTTGCACATATTTCACCAATTACTTTTGCAAAGCCACTGAATATGAAATATTGTATGTGGAAGATGGAAGTGTGTGTGTATTAATTAATATTAAGGATTAGTGTGGGAGTGTGCTTGTAAGTGCATGCGACTTTGGTTTGATAACTTGTGGCAGTTGAATTGAGCCCTGAATTTGAGGTTGAATTTTCCTTAGATACAACTAATCAGACGTTTATAATTACACAAGCCTCTGTTTGTATTCAGCCTTTATGGGCTTTTAGATGGTTGAAGACAGTAATTAAAAACCAGTTGCAGGCGAAGAGATGACAATGACAGAGACAGGGAGAGCCCAATGATTTCAATAAGAATTACAGTATAACGCTTCAAAAGAAGCACTAGTCTGTCTTTTGTTTAAAGAGATTGTCATTAAGTGCTTTCTTTTTCTACCTTTGTGCCTCTGTTTCCCTGTATTGTGTTTTGCCTCCTTATTTCTCTCCCAACGCCTTAAGTTTCTTCAGGCGACAGGAAGCTTGAGCATAGGACTTGGTAACCAAGCAACAACATACCAACCACACTCTAAAATTAGGGAAGTGATGACGTCAAGGCAACCAAAACAAAATCATAAGAACATTAAGATGCACATTTAACAGCAAGGAACACTCACACTGACCAGCCATTTTCTATACTTCAGTCAAAATCACATAACCATTTCTCCCCCATAATAGAGCAAAATTATATCTTCCATAAAGCTGCACATCGTATCACAAAGGTAATCCACCGCCAGTCATTCACGCTATTGATGCAATTAAGTCATGCATCAAAGAAAAGCAGTGTTCTTATTTTAGGAAATTGGCATAGATATGGCACCTCAGACTGAACAAGCAAAGCTTAATTTTCAGTTCCAAATCGCCTTAATTACAGTGCTAATCTGTCCAAATGAGATGCATCCAGGGTATTTATTCTGTTAATCAGTAGGCAGAACTAAAAGGGCTCCAGTCTGAAGGATCTTTTCATGGCCTTTTTTTGTCACACCTGCCCAGTGACTTAAGAAAATGTACTGGCCATGAAACACAATTTTTAGAAACCAGTGGGGAAAAGAGCACAATTCTCTATTCTACTTTTGATACGACAGCGAAAACTAAATAATAGGATCAATTAGATATGACAACGTAGGTTTTTACTTTGCTTTAACTCATCAAAATAAGTTATATTCAACTTTTTAAATAAGTTAAACAAGATTCAAATAAAAAGTCAGTTTAATGTAATTTCAGTTGAAATGACCTAAACTACTTAAAAAAGAGCAACGTTTTTTTACAATTAAATAAATAAAAATATACATTATTAAAGACAAGTAAAAGTTTTCAGGTAGAGACATTCAATAAAGTAATCAAATGTAAAATTACTCTGGATAGTCTTTTCTATAAACATAGTTTAATCCTGATTGAAGTAATAAAAGTTATTCAATCAAGAGCAGTGAGTGATTTTTTCTTTGTTTTTTGATGTTTGATTTACATTAAAAACACAGACAGCAGCAGGATTATCAGGACATATCCTTTTAAGGCTAAAGCGCAAATTTGTTACACGTTTTTCTTCTTTACTCTTTACGTTCACTTTAGCCATTACCAACAATGTTTACTTAGATACTCACCAAAACAGGTATTTCTGACATAATTTTATATGGATTTGTCTATTCAAGTGCATGAAGACGTAAAAGGCTTTCTGGGTGCATGCTTCGGATGTGTGCACAAAACTTGAGTAACAAATTGAGTTCCCTTTCGCATCTTCTTGTGCTTGAATATTTAAATTGGTAAGGCTTAAACTTACGTGTGTCACTGGCATGTATGGGTTGAAGAAGGACTCACAGGCAAAAGCTCCAATTGCAACAATTTGCTCAAAATAATAACAGGCAGGTACAAACAGAAGGGTTCAGGCAGACAGATAACAGGAGACTAACAACTGACCCCGACTGACTGAACAGAACAAACTAAATACAGACACCGATGAACATAACCAGGTGATACAGATGAAGGTGATAAGCAGGACACAGGTGTTGAAGGTGAACTAATGATGGTTGGCATGGAAACAAAAGAGTAGCGGGAAAACAAAAGACATGTGACTAATACTGAAAAACAGAAGATCAAAACAGACGCAAACATGACAGTGACGATGCAGTCGCTGGCCCTTCAACTGTCCCGTGCATCATTTACATTCATGTTCATACAACAATGCATTAAAATTCATATAAATGTTAGCGGCCAACTGGTGATTTCATTCACTTTTAACTCGCATTTAGCCCTTGGGGAGTGTTAATTTTAGGCCCTGGATGGATCTATACACTCAATGACTCACCTTTCAAAGAAGCACTGTTCATGGCACTTTCAACCACCTAGTCTGAGAGAGGTTGACCTTCATCTCAAGCAGCCACGCTTTTGATGTGCAGCTTGAGGTCCTCATTGCAGCTTATTCGGACAAGAACCTCCCACTACGAAAGAGACTGTCTGACTGGCATCTTAAGTGGCCACCAACCATGAGCAGTTGTACAGAAAACACTGAAAAGATTCAAAGATTAAAAAAACATCAAAGAACTGCAGTCAGTGATTATACAAATAATAATTGAAAAAAAAACAGTAAAAAAAGCCTGAAATTGTCAAAATACAAAAAAGATGGTCACATTAATCAAACAAGGAATCTCAAGATCCCACCACATCATTCTTCCTTTTTATTATTAAATAGAAAAAAAGATACTCGTAACTCAGAACTAGTTAACATGCTACTTAGTGCCTCAAACTAGCCTTAGCTGTGCCGTTGTTGTTGTTGTGAGCAAAAAGTAATAGATGCAAATGTCTTCACTGTTATATGCCAATGAAAAGAAGCACTACACAAACCAGACTGGTGTAAATGGGGTTTTCCCATGTCAGAGAGAGGGAACATGAGGTCTGGCACAAAGAAAGATGTAATTAACTCTGATAGTATGGTGTTTGTGTAAATTTGAGACAGCCCAGACTGTCCTTGACTTACACTGCCAGTTTTCTTCTCTCAGGCCAGTTCTCACAACTCTCTTCTGACTCTCCCACTCTCTTGTTGTCTCTCTTTCTTCTCTCCCTCTCTTTCTCTGTGAATTTAATCCTTTTAAAGTTATCACCTCAACACCAGACCCTGCTCGGCTCCCAGCTCTCCAAGACACAGAGCAAACAGATTAACCCACGAGAGAGAGAGGGCAAGCGATGCTCCGATGGTGGATGGAAGGATGACGGAACAGTAATCCTACAAAGAAAAGTGTTACTCTAATGAGCAAGGGAACGGTTTATTTGTAAGAGCTGTTAGGAACTCGTAGAGCATTGAATATCCTTGAAGGACATTTTGAGGGCTTGCTTAATATGTGGGTCAGGACAACATGAAAAATTATGTAATTCTGACTGTGGAGTTTCTCACTGAAGTAAGAAACAAAGCACGTGTTTGAGGAATATAAGGAATGCACAACCCCTTAAGGGGCACTAAGGACTTTTCAGCGTCAAAGATCAAATCTGTGTGTAAGCACGTTGTAATGAGGCCCCTGGACTTTTTGGGAAGGTCTGCTTGAATGAGTGTCACTCAGAAAGTTCCCTCTTTTTTCCCGCTGCGATTGTCTGTGTGCAAATGTTCCAAGAAAGTCTGGCAGAGCACTCTCAGTGCAGCCTGAGGAACAGGGCCTGTGGGAGTATCAGCACTGCCAGATGCCTTTCAGTCTCACAACAAACCTCTTTCTGTCAGAATGTTTGATATATTGATCTCATGCATCAGATATTCTTTTCAGGTGCCACATACATTGATTATGGGACACTGTTAAAAATTAGGAGCCGTTTACACGACACATTTTTCAACAGAAACAGAAAACTTGGTATGTAATATTTTATAAATAACATTTTAATAAAAAAATGTTTTAATACAATTTTATACAATTTCGAATTAGAAAGACCTAAATATTATTTTCTTTTAAAACAATAATAGCAGATGCTGTGAATTACTAGCAGGCAGACTAGTGTTTTGCTCATATTTATTTATTTATTCAAAATATATTAGAAGCCTGTATCTGAGCAAATGGGGCCTGAAAGGACCTGGGATGCTTCTGGTAAATTCAGTCTAGGGAGCACATCAAACTTTAATGAGAACAACATCTTCAAAGAGTGCCTTAAACACATTACGTAAGTAAAGAAAACATCTGCACAAACATCATATATTTTACGCATACACATTTTCATGGTTCTTTTAGATGTTTTAATACTTATTTTTCTGTCCCTGTTAAGCAATATATTTGGTTTGTTTTATATTTTGCCCATGGATGGAGGGGCAGGGATGGAGCTAAAATAATCAGTTATAAATAAACCATGTGTGTGTGTGTGTGTAAAATAAAATAAAAACTTGATTTTGATTGTTTGAACATGGCATTGAGCAGCTTATACAATCAGTATTGCACAGCACCACAAGTTAAAATAACTAATTTTGACTCAAAGCAATTATCAGCCATGTTAAAATGAGGACTTCAGTATTAATTTATTGGTGACCATAAAACTTTCAACAGATGGATAAATACTCAGATCAAACCAGCCAGTGAGAAACAACAAAGAGTTAGATGGCAGAGAAGGTAATAGGAGGATGTGGTATTTGCAGCTTGTTATATTATGTTAGTTATCTAGTTTATTAAAGAAAAATATACTACGTGTCCTTAGTTAAATTGTGAAGTTATTTTGAAAAAAAAGTGAAAACAGTCTACACTATTTCTCTGCTTAAAGAGCTTTATTGAGCTCACATTAAAGCTGCAGTCTGTTGCTTTTATGCGGGGGTTAAAAAATCCAAAATACATATTTGAGAAAATACATAACCAGCTGGTGTTCAAAACTATCTGCTTGTCTTAGATCTAGATTCATAGACTCTCGAGACGTTCGAGTAGTTCAAAACTGGCATGCTCCAAAGTTTCAGGGGTGCAAGAGTTGCGTCCATGCACATTGTAAATGTACGAGGTGCTAGGGACAGGCCGAACGGTAGGACTGTGTGTTGATATGCCTGGCCCTCTAAGGCGAATCTCAAGACATGCCTGTGATGTGATGATATTTGTATTTGGAAATACGCATCCTTCAGATCTATTGACATAAACCAGTCCCCTTGGCAAATCTGTGCGAGGATTTTCCTGGTTGTGAGAATTCTGATCGGGCACTTTGATCACTTTGTTCAGCTGTCTTAGATCTAGAATGGATCTGAGACCCTCGTCTTTTTTACAGCAAAAAGGGGGTTGGCCGGCAGAGTGAGAGCATGGTCTTTGGTCCTGGGCCTGGCGGCGGGCGGAGGCTGTGTCTGTGGTTGGGAGCTTTGAGCTGACGGCTATTTGGGCGACCTGCTGCGGAGCTACAGCGCTTCGGAAGGAAGTGCTTCATTGCCTGTGACGTCTTCAAATCCTTGACGGATGATCCAAAGAGGCCAGCTGGGGAGATGGGCGCATCAAGGAACACAGAGCGATCCGAGTCCTCATCTCCGAGAGCGTCAGCCAAATCAGCCAATGGTGAGAGAAGTCATGGTCCACCCAATGGCTTGTGCAGTGGATTTCAGGGTGCGAAGAGCCAGGTCTGTAACGCTCCTTAAATCTGGCGCTCTGATAGCTTCTGGTCCTTCCTCATCTATTTTTTGGAGAAGGTTAGCATGAAATATCTGTATTATGGCCAAACAGTGCATTGCCAACACTGCCTGTCCAGCGGCGGAATAAGCGAGTGTGCATGGTGGAAGTAGAGTGGCAAGCTTTGGAAAGTAGCGCTGTCTTAGCTCGCAGAGGGCGGGCAAAGATGGGCCGCTGAAAGCCTCTTCCACGGGAGGAAGAGAGTGTTATCCTCTGTCTTTGGCACCGTCCACCATGGAGAATGCTGCTAAGACAGAGGAGCGAAGGGGGCATTCCAGGACTTTGCGACTTCTTCATGGAGCTCAGGAAGAAAAGGCACAGGCCTAGAAGGCTGTGGGCTGTGGTCCCTTTGCAGGAAACATCCAGCCAGTTGCGCGCAGGCGCTTCAAACTCAAGGCAGAGGCTCGCCACGGCCTGTGAGAGCAAACGCATCCGACTCAATGCTGGCCTGCTTCCCTGACGATCCTCAGGCAGAGAGGTGGAGGTCCCCGGAGCTTGCCCAATCCTCAATGTCCGACGCCAGTATACTGCAGCTGGCAGATACAGATACAGCTGCCTCATCATCGCCTCATCACCCAAGTGAAGCTGGCGAAGCAGCTAACACACAATTTGCAGAGTAAAATGATATAAACGCCAGAAAGCGTTGAAGGCCATGCCCGCTTTGGCGGGAGGCGACGGAAGTCGCCTTGCCTATGTCTGCATAATGCCATAACACGTTTTACATTAATTCCAAATTAAGGGTCATTTTTGGCTTCAATATCTCGTGGAAAAGAGTTTTTTCCCTGAGCGTAAGATATTACGCAGCACGAAAGAACCTCTCGTAAGAGAACAAGGATACATATCGGAAGGACATTACATGTAGTCAAGCAATGCTGACATTGTTAACATTAACAATTTGAGAACAAAGTATAATTTGCACGGTTTTGCATGATAAGCGACAAGCGATTGTTAAGCGACTTATAAGCGATTGTCAGATTTAATCAGCATTATTTACTGCAATGTCAGAACCAGAACAAAAGTGGATGTTTTATTAATTGATCAGATGAAATTTTTCCGGTGAAAATTATGTTGGTCATACTTCCAAAAAGATTAATCTGTGATTCTGAATGCCAGTATCCACACCGGCACAGTGTCTGACAGCCGCACACTTTCCTCAAACATTATGCTCATCCGCACTTTGCTGTGTCGAGGGTGTCGAAGTACAACTCACATTAAGTTAATAATTCCGTGAATGACTGCAATTGCAGATTTCAAACAGAGATGGCAACAAAGAGGAAAAACTTCGGACTGCAGCATTAAAGGAGAACTCCGTCGAACAATGAACCTTTGGTCTTATAAAACATCGGTACCTAGTCAATCGTTCTCTGAGATTTGTTTTCATGATGATCGAATGTAAAGAGTTTTATCTCTAAAAACTGTTTAGCGTATACTGCTAGTACTGGGGGCATTGACTAAATAAAAATAAATCGCTAGTTTATACCATTAACAAGGCTCAAAATAGCCCCACACTAACACAGTAACATAATGAGTGTCCATACATGCAAAACGAAGCATTGAGAACTTTGTAAGTGTACAAACCGTTTAATAAAGATACGTTATAAAGACAGTTCACTTTATGTATACACAGCAGGAGCCATCTTAGGAAATAGTCTCGATAAGTCAAACCACGAACGTCGTGCTGAGTGAGCTGAACTGTATGAAGTTCAGCGAACTTCTGAACTGAATGAACGGCGTTCGGTGATCGACTTATCGAGACTCTTCCTGAAGATGGCTCCTGCTGTGTCTACATGAAGTGAATTGTTCGCCGGAGTTCTCCTTTAACTTATATAACTAACCCAGCTTTGTCACAAACAGGTAAACAGGGAACACTTTATCCAGACAACAGAAGAGATTTACTCAACCTTGATTCTTTCCTCCAACCCACACAGCATCTAAATGATGATCAGCAGGAGTATAAATCACTCCAAAATGATGTGTGACGGCTTCTCAAATGGCGTTGTCCAGGCAACACGACCCCCAACTCTCTTTCTGCAGCCATACACGTACCTCTTTCTAAAGAGCTGTTATTTAAAGCTCAGGAACAAAAAGGGAACCAGTCATCTGTGCTTTCTAATCTCAGTCTGAAAAATTGTGAATCATGAGAAAAGCCTGCTAATGTTTCATTTTGATTCTCTCATGGGTTCAGTTTTTTAAAGACATTCTGTGAATGCACATTTCTGTTCAGCTCACATCGGTGAATCAGTGTCTGATTCATTCAGGATACTCGTCCAGACCTGCAGACAGGAGACCTATATAGTGCTAACACACACCCACTGACAGGTGAGAGGAGCTACATCTCTCTGTTACTAATGGAAAATCCATAAAAGTGAGTATGTATGTGTCTGCTTTAATGACAGAAACAGAAGAATGAGAAAAATAACCATTAAAAACTGTCATCATTTGAACACCCTCATCTAGTTCCAAACGTGAATTTCACCAAATGGGGAGGGGGAATAAGTGAAGATGTACAGGACAGCCAATCTCCAAAATGACAAAAAGCACAATTACAGTGGTCCACATGACTATATTTGAAGTATTTTGATGCCATAAAGAACAGAGTAAAATGTTTGTTTGTTTTTTTTTCTAAACTATTCCTTAGTTTCAGGCATGCTTGTCTGAAAACGAGGAATGTTTGGGCACATTATTGGTGCGTTGCTATTTCGAGGCAACTGAAATAACTTTTTGTTATCTAAAGGGCACATTAGTAATATGCGCCTATAGGTGGGTCCACAACGATGTAACTGGAAGTGCTAAAATGATAACTCGCTTCCACGTTTTGGCCTGCAAAGTAATGTCATACCTGCACCGCTCTATGGGCCACCATATTGGAAAGGTCAAAGCCAGCCACTGAATATTCCAGAGCAAGTTGACTGAGCGTCTGCATCTGACGAGTATCACTGTAAAAAAATATTGTTGGTTTAACTTAAAAAATGAAGTAACTTGGTTGCCTTTAAAATTTTAAGTTCATTGAACTGGAAAAAGTGAGTTAATACAATGAAGATGATTGATTTAAGCATCAGAATCTCAAAATATTGTGTTATCTAAACTACATAAATTATTTAAGTTGATTTGACAAAAGGAAAATGTGATTACAAATCATGAAAATATTTTTTACAGTGTATATTAATATCTCTATCTGCAAAAGACAAAATAAAATTAAAACAATACAATAAAGGCGTCAGTTAAAATTACATTAAAGTTACCATAGTAAAAGTAAAAACATAAAAAGTGATGTAAAAACACAAACCAACCCATTCTTATCTGAAAGATTATCCCATTTTGGGGGGAATTTAAATCTCAGTGGTTACACAACCAGAGGCTGAGTAATGTTGTGGCATGACACACTGGCCGTTCCAAGATGGATGTGTCTAGAGCAGTCGAATATGGCATCTACGCATATATCTGGTTGTGACAACTAGCCTATGCCACTCACACAGAAGTAGCTAGAGCAACTTTTCTCAATTTTCAAATATAACAAAACACGCATTTGGTGAGTGAATAATGTTTGCCATTTTGTCAGCAAAAAACATCCGTCGGGTCTAAAATATAAACTGTTATATAGGCTTACCAACGTGAATCAGGTTGAGAAGAAAAACATGCTTTAGAAGAAGCACTGATGATGTATTGACTCATTACTTAAATTTAGTTAATTTTGAACAAAAAAGTTATATTTTTGTTATGTTAGATAATAAAAATACAACTCTTCAATGTTATTTCATGTTAGCTATGTAATGGGATTTACAGTCAAAGACCCTGAACCAGAAATGATTAGAGAAATTACCAAAAACTATAAACAGGAGAGTCATCTCAAAACATCAAGATAACGCATTCTTTCTCTCAAGGAGAGGACACTTTAGTCTGACTGGAAAATAAGGCTTTAACTGAGAAAGGTTCCCTCAAATTATAGACTTCAATGACCCCTGTGACTAATAGTCATCAGGTTACCCTAAAAACAGATGTACTATTGATATACATGTTAAAAACTTTTATCAAACAAAACATCAATCCATATTTCATTTCTGGAAGACGGGCTAAATTATCAAGCACTGTTATGCATTCCTGACATCAAATAGACATTGGAGAATACATTAAAAGAACATTTCAGTAACTTAACAAAGTAAAATATCATAAGCCTACAGAAGTTATTCAACTCATGTGATGTTTAAAAGGAAAATTATTAATTAATTCCTTTATTATAATGTCTCATTAGATATACATTTAAGCAGTGGACTCCAGAATCCACCCCTTCAGCTCAAATCCATTAAATACTGTAATATTAACAGTTACATTTTTTATTTTATTTTAATATGTTAGAAAAATAATAATTAACTAATAATTACTTTAGAAGTACTTTTCATGTTCAGATTCAGATTTCTAGTTACTAGTCCCCAAGGGGCCAATTCAGTTTTGCAGACAACTTGCTAACCTTTCATTAACTAATGTTAACAAATAGAACCTTATTATAAAGTCTTATCATAATTTGTATTACCTTTCATTTTTGATGAAAAACATTAAATGCTTTTGCATTGCTTTACCTGAATGTACTTTCATCATGATCAGTCAGTATGCCTCAGTTGTCTTGTCTGGGAAATCTTCCTTCTATTGAAAAAAACATGAAAAGCAGACAAAGACGCAGAGTTCAATATGCAGTAATTTCTCACTTCACTGCTTTATATGCTAATTTGTCATATGAAGTATTGCCAGAAACTATGATCTTACATTCTGGCTGCATGAAGCTGAGGTCTGATGTGTATTTACTAAGGATAAACATGCTTTTAAAGCTCACTGTGTGACAGTATCCCTCCCTCCAGAGGCACAGAACTCCTCTTTCACCTCTGTTATCCCCTCCTGGCTGACAAATAATGCGTTTCCTTTTTCTCTCTTTTTTCCTAATGATCACTTTGGGGGTTGCGTCATACTTATCATGTCCTCTTAAATTATTCTGACCTTGAACCTAGCACTGTAGGCACTGCAACCCACTGAAATCTGGTATAAAAAAACTCCCAAGAAGGTCATTTTCCCTGAAGGTTTTTTTTCTGTTCTGAGTCTGCATTCTTATTCTGCAATAGCAACCGGAGAGAAATTGATATTATTTCACAATCTGCAGAATCTGAAGAATCTGCCATGGTTATCTCAGACTACATGGATGCAGCAATATTTTATTCTTAAGCGTGTTTATCTCTGTTAGTATTGAATACCGTTCTAATCCATGTTCTTCTGCTCCCCAGCACTTTTATGGTGTAATGTGTGCAGGCCCTGGGCACAGTGCTGAGGTTAATCAATTTCAGAGAAAGACTTAGCGCTTTAATCACCGCAGTGAACTTATGCTGTAATTCCTAGATAGCTGCACAACAGCCTCATGTGTTACAGAAAGAGAAGAGAGAGTGAAATTGGTTTGGTAAATTAGATAGATTTGGGATTTTAGGATGTCATATTGTAAAGAAGAGAGAAGGGCTGATTATTTAATTTAAAATGTTGTTTTTTTTTTCCCTACTGCATTAAGCCTTCCCACTGCATTGGATGGATGGATGGAAAAGGTTTTTGGGTGAAAAACCAAAAGGTTTTTTTCATAAAAATTGATTGGAGCTTTGTGACTTGGTTCATTATCCTGTAGCCATCAGAGGATGATGGGTACATGGTGGCCATGAAGGGATGGACATGGTCAGAAACAATGCTCAGGTAGGTCATGGCATTTAAACGATGCCCAATTGGCACTAAGGGGCCTAAAGTGTGCCAAGAAAACATCCCCCACACCATTACACCACCACCACTAGCCTACACAGTGGTAACAAGGCATGATGGATCCATGTTCTCTTTCTGTTTACGCCACATTCTGAATCATTAGAGTCTTCAGCTGTCCAATTTTGGTGAGCTCTTGGAAATTGTAGCCTCTTTTTCCTATTTATAGTGGAGATGAGTGGTACCCGGTGGGGTCTTGTGCTGTTGTAGCCCACCCCTTCAAGGTTGTGGATGTTGTGGCTTCACAAATGCTTTGCTGCATACCTCAGTTGTAACGAGTGGTTATTTCAGTCAAAGTTGCTCCTCTGTCAGCTTGAATCAGTCACCCATTCTCCTCTGACCTCTAGCATCAACAAGGCATTTTCACCGCCGCATACTGGATGTTTTTCCCTTTTCACACCATTCTTTGTAAACCCTAGAAATGGTTGTGTGTGAAAATCCCAGTAATTGAGCAGATTGTGAAATACTCAGACCGGCCCGTCTGGCACCAACAATCATGCCACGCTCAAAATTCCTTAAATCACCTTTCTTTTCCATTCTGACATTCAGTTTGGAGTTTAGGATATTGTCTTGACCAGGACCACATGCCTAAATGCATTGAAGCAACTGCCAATTGGATTGGTTGATTAGATAATTGCATTAATGAGAAATTGAACAGGTGTTCCAAATAATCCTTTAGGTGAGTGTATTATAGAACTTGTGAACTTGTTGTGTTGGCTATATATTTCACACGCCAGAATTGATTTAATGTCAAGTGAAAGTCAAAAGCACCTTTTAATGTAAAGAAAAGTGGTACTTTAATGACCCTTCCTGAAATGTTCCCACTTCTGCCTAACGGAATGCACTACTTTAAAAGCAATATGTCCATGATGACTGAAGTGTAGAGGTGCCCTTATAAACTGCAGCAACAATGGTTTGAAGGAAACTCCTCAAAGTAGCACAAAGACATGTGGCCTTCACTCTCACCACAGTCTGACTCCAGGAGTCCTTAAATAGAGTTATTTAGAAGCTTACTGCTAAGATATAAACTGTTATTTCAGTGCCTTTCAGAAGTCCCTGCTGCTGTTAAAACACAAATGTCAACTAGGCACCATAGGAAGCCAGAAAAGATGGAAAACTAATGCAAGTTCAGTGGCAGGTAAAGGCAATTGAATCACTGGTTTCTATTTATATAAAGTATTTGATACACTGCCTATTTTGCAGGTTTTCCCACTTACAAAGCATGTAGAAGTCTGTAAATTTTATCACTCTTCAACTGTGAGTGATGGAATCTAAAACAAAAATCCTGAAAATAACATTTCAGGATTTGCATTTTATTGCATAACATAAGTATCACCTACCAACCAGTAAGAATTCCAGCTCTCACATACCTGTTAGTTTCTCTTTAAGAAGCCCTTCTGTTCTCCACTCATTGCCTGTATTAACTGCACCTGTTTGAACCTTTTACCTGTCCACACATTCAATCAAACAGACTCCAACCTCTCCACAATGGCCAAGACCAGAGAGCTGTGTAAGGACATCAGATAAAATTGTAGACCTGTACAAGGATGGGATGGGCTAAAGGACAATTGGAAAGCACCTTGGTGAGAAGGCAAGAACAGTTGGCGCAATCATTTGAAAATGGAAGAAGTTCAAGATGACGGTCAATCTCCCTTGGTCTGGGGCTCCATGCAAGATCTCACCCCGTGGGACATCAACGATCATAAGGAAGTTGAGGGATCAACCCAGAACTACACGGCAGGACCTGATCAAGGACCTGAAGAGAACTGGGACCACAGTCTCAAAGAAAACCATTAGAAACACAAAACGCCATCAAATGCTGCAGCGCACGCAAGGTCCCCCGGCTCAAGCCAGTGCATGTCCAGACATGTCTGAAGTTTGCCAATGGCCATTTGGATCCACAGGAGGAATAGAAGAAGGTCATGGTCTGATGAGACAAAAATAAAGATTTTTGGTCTAAATTTCACAGTCCAGTTCAACCCCAAGAACACCATCCCAACTGTGAAGCATGGATGCGGAAACATCATTGTTTGAGGATGCTTTTGTGCAAAGGCGACAGGACAACTCTACCATATTGAGGGGAGATGGCCAACAATCATGAGATCATCATGAGATCATGAGATCTTGGCCAACAACCTCCTTCCCCCATAAGAGCATTGAAGATGGGTCGTGACTGGGTCTTCTAGCATGACCACAACCCGAAACACACAGCCAGGGCAACTAATGGCGCTTTTCCACTGCATGGTACGGTATGGTTCAGTTCGGATACGGCACGCTTTGGCGCATTTCCACTGCATGGTCACGGTACGGCTCGCTTCGGCTCGCTTTAAATGGTACCTGGTCTGTTGAGGTTCCAAGCGTACTGTACCGGTACTGAAATGTGACGTGAAACACTGCAGATCACTGATTGGTCAGACAGAATCGTCACTACGTACCAACGTCATTGTATTTGCAACCAATAGACATCTACACGGGGAAATCTTCACCTGTTTGTTTTTAAATAAACTTTAAGCTTGTAAATGGAACATTGAACACAGAGTGATTATCTTTTGTTTCATTTGAAACGACACAAAACAGTCAATCTGAACAAATACGGCATAGACAAATCAAGTACCATCTAAGAAAAAGTAGTCTCATGCTCCTCCTCAGGTGGAGGCATTACCATCTGTGCAGTTGGAGGAGAGAGGTCAGTGATAGACTAATGAAAAAGAGTGGGGATAGTGTGAATAATTTAGATGAGACTTCCCTTCCTTCATTAACCTCTCGCCATGCAGACCTTCTTCTTCACTGAAGAGACTCACTGAAAATAGACAGTCCTATTAAATGCTCTGGAGTTCATACACACACACACGCACACACACACACACACACACACAGTCAGAGTGGGAGGTGAATGACTCAACATCATACCAGACAGCTGTGACTTCAGAGGTCTGTAGATGTGTTGCTTTACTTGGCAAGGAGGTGATTTTTTTAGCCCCCAATTATAATACACAATAAAGGAGAGCTTATTACCATCCATTTTCTCATCCCGCCATCTTTAAGCTATGGAAATGGGGTTCAGAAGTCTGCATGAGAGCACTGAAAATGCTTTTTGCAATCTTCTATGATATATTTTTACATTTCAAATTAAAGTTACCAATTACCAGAATGTCTTGTTTTGTCCCTCTTTTGCTTAAAGGGATACTCCACCTTTTTTGGAAATAGGCTCATTTTACCACTCCCCAGAGTTAAACAGTTGAGTTTGACCATTTTTTAATCCATTCAGCCGATTTTCTGATATTTAGAAGAATATCAGTAACCAGCCAGTTTCTGGTCTCATTGACTTCCACAATGAGACCAGAAACTGGCTGGTTACTGATGTCTGTATATCAGATAAAGAAGCATGGCCGTTTTACTGTTGTACCTGCAGATTGTTTCAAAACACAGTAATTTTCACAAACATATAGAGGCACTTTCTCCTAAAACGTTTTGGAATGCATCTGCTAAGAGCATCGCCGTGCATGTTATGTTATAAAAGCTGCAGCAGCCAACAACACAACGTCTCCGTAAACTCTCACTAAATATTAAAAGCATGTAAATTGAGTCGTCTGTATCTGACTGGGAGACTGACTGGGAGAAATGATTGTGCCAAGGTTGAGTGGACTGACAGAAGGCTTCCCGCTGCTCCCCACGTCCATCTGCAGAGAGAATTCAGTCCTTCTCTTTCTCACCAAAATACATACAGCAACCTCTCCCCTGAACCTATGGATTATTGATCAATGTAAAGAGCATGCAGGCCACAAAATATAGACCCTTTCTCAAAATAAAAAAGAGAAAGAAAAGAAAAATCACTTTTCTCTATCCTGAACATGTTTTTCAGCACAGCAGGATACTCCAAATGCCACCAGGCTGTTGAACAGAGAAATTAAATGGAAAGAGAGGCAGGGCAGAAGGGAAAGAGAGTGAAGGATATTGCTATAGAGGGAGAGAGAGATACCGAAAGAGGTGGGGATGAGGACATGTAAAGGTCAAAATATAATAGCCATCCAGTTTCACCTACTGTCATCTAACAGATCATGTGAAACAAACAACACAGAGGTAGAGAGAGAAACAAGAGAGTGCATGTGCATCCTCCACTGCAAAGTAAAGCTTATTACATTCATGCACAGTTAATGCTAATCTAAACTGAAAAATGATGGTCTCTGTAATCTTTTAACAATTTTCTTGCTTTGCCTCTAAAACATCATTACATCAGATTATGGAGATAAAATGGATTATGAATGAACTTTGACTAAACAGGTAAACAGTATGCAATTATTTTACGCATTGTTAAATGCACAAAAAATTCATAGAAAATAGAAAATGAACTGAGAGTAAAAACAGAGCTTTGATGCAACCCGAGTTTAAACCCACATTTCCCCCCATCACATTTCAGCTCAGAGAGGCATTTATTTTAAAATATACAAAAATAAGATGCAAAATATATTTACACTAAGTGTAAATAGCATATATTGCTATTTGCGCTTGAATAGCATCTGCCTCTATTTTAAGTCATAACATTTATTAGATTTAAAGGTTTACCCAACACTCTCAGAAAAAAAGGGTACAAAAGCTGTCACTGGGGCTGTACCTTTTCAAAAGGTACACTTTTGTACCTGCATATTGTTACCTTAAATGGTACATATTAGCACCTAAAATGTACATAGTAGCGCCTAAAATGTACATATTAGCACCTAAAATATACATATTAGCAACTAAAATGTACATATTAGCACGTTAAATGTACATATTAACACCTACAATGTACATATTAGCAACTGAAATGTACATTAGCACCTAAAATATACATATTAGCAACTAAAATGTACATATTAGCACCTAAAATGGACAAAAGTTTACCTTTTGAAAAGGTTCAGCCCCAGTGACAGCTTTTGTACCTTTTTTTTCTTAGAGTGAAAAATAAAAATGTTGTCATCTTTGTTCTGAACACAAAGGAAGATTTTTTTGGAAGAATCTTCTTTTTGTTAAGCAGAACAAAGAAATTTAAGTTTGGAACAAATTGAGAATGAGTAAACAACAATGACATTTGTTTTGTTTTTTTCTTTTTGGATGAATTAAGTGTATTTATTAGGTTACCTGTCAGCAAATACCTTGAATTATAGTATTTAATGTAGTTCTATAATAGTGGTGTGATGTGAAATGGAGAAGGTAAGAATGTTTCTTCTTCATTTTCAAGGGATATTAATTGATAAGATGAACTTTACCCAAGACTCACTGCTATATGTGAATCTATTTCAATATTCTTAATATAAAACTAAAAATACTAACGGCAAACAACAAACTTCCATGTGTGGTGGTTAGAGTTTTCCTGTAGAAACAAGCTCTTCAAAAACATCTTTGGCCATGAACCAGAAGGCAATCTCAACAAATGTGTATTTCTGCTTCCCCTGAGGCTGTACAGAAAGCTGCAAAATGTGAGAAGAGAAGGAAGACAAGGGAGAGTTAAGATTATGATGAATATTATCAGCAGGGCAAGACATTTGTATCTATGCTGATTATAAAGATCGTATAATTAGTTTTATGCTGGATTAATAATGCACCATATGGCATCTCTCACAAATCCTCAAGTTATTCCCTCTGCCACAATCACTCTCATGCAGTAACAAAAAAAGAAATATTCACATCTCATGTAATTATAAAGTTAAACAGGCCTGTAATTGGAAATGTGTTAATGTCGAATTAGCAGGGCAATAGCACAAAAAATATTGCAGTAAACACAATATAATGAGAAACATATTACAAATTGTTGGTGCGCGTCATCTGTGAACAGGACAGCAAGGCTTTGTGGTGTATCAAGAGCTGTATTCGGCATACCGCCATGAAGGACGAACCACATCCAACAGGAGTCAACTAACCCAGAATTTATCCAAAAACATAAAACTACAGCTGCCCAACTCACTGCTGAATTAAATAGGCACCTCGATTCTCCTGTTTCAAAAACTGTGCATTGGGAAGTTCACACAGTCAATATTCATGGTTGGGCTCAAAATCCCTCAGACCACTGTGAAGGACTTGGATCTGACCAAGATGAATTGATGCAGTATTGGCTGCAAAATAATACTAATAATACCATTATAATAAATGACTGAGGTCTAAAATGTATATAAAATAAATTTCTAAATTTCTTCTAACAAATCTTCAAGTACATGTATATATAATATATATTAACCAAATTGCTTCTTTAGAACTCCCTCTATCCTATAATTTTTACTTTATTTCCAATATATTGCATTTCCAAACACAAGCAGTAATGAGTTCAGAAAGAACATGAAAATAGGCTGCAATGTGAGCAGTGCATACTCAGGGCGTGATGGGTTTACAGTCAATTACGAGCTCAATACAGAACCTGAGAAGTACTTCAGATACAATAAACAAACTGCGCTCAGAATACGTCTGTTTTGTGGCAAGAAACCATTAAAAAGCATCATCATCTTCATTGTGCGTGTGGGGAAATCAACTGATCCACCATTTTAAATAATTCACCAGGACCTTTTCATTTTTAATTTCATTTAGACCGTGGAGAGTGATAATGAAACTGCTTTATGTTTTGCAATAAATTTGAGAGATATTATGGCATTCACAAATACACGCATGCACTGCATTGCGGCAGGCCTTGCTATAGAGCTGTTACACTGCAGGAATTTGCATCTCACACATCCAATTAAACACACACACACACAGCTTTAAAAAGACACAAACATACACACACTTTCACACTTCATGTGTGCATGTTTGTGAGCTGCAGTAATAGACAGTAAACCTCCACTGGCTTAGACGTTCCAGTCGTTGCTTGTCAAAACAAATACCTGAGCACCTCTCTCTCTGTCCATCTCTATAACTCTTCATAGAAGACCAGCTTTTAGTGCTAAACAATACATTTTTATTCTGGATTGGTACAAAATATTTATTCATCAAAGCTCAAACAGAGGCTGAAGCAGAAAAATAACTGACTTCATCTGTTCAAGCCTTTAATGATAATAAAATTCACAGAATTAGATAACCCTTTACTTACAATACAGTGATTCTGGTACTGTTACATGGTGATGTTGAAGCAAGGAGGAAGCAGGATCCAAATTCAGCACATCTATTTAAATGCACTCAAACTACACAAAGACTCAGGCAAGGGAACAAGACTCGGGAACAGAACAACCTACATCGATCATGGAACGTGGGCCGGACCTGGGCCATGGAACAGAAGAGGGCCTGGAGACTGAGTGAGGACTGGTGGCCAGGTCGAAGCAGGCTGTGCAGGTGACCAGGTCTGCGCAGGCAGTTCAGGAGAGGGTGGACTATGCAGCAGGGGCCAGGGTGGAGGAGGTTGTGCAGGTGGCCATGGCGGGGATGACCCTTTCGGGTGGCCACGGCGGGGATGACCCTTCGGGCGGCCATGGCGGAGAAGACAATTCGGGTGGCCATGGCGGTGATGACCCTTTGGGCAGCCTTTTAGGCCCTTGGGTGGCCACGACGAGGACCTGAACAAGTCCAGATGCAGGAAATTCTTGAGATTCTTGATGATTTTGCAAGGCGTTTGCTAAAGCATTCGTTTGGTCCACGTTGAATCCTATAAGTTAACTTGAAGATAAAGTTGCCTGAAGAAGACAAGAGGATGTTGTCTCAAAAAGGTTGAGCGAAGAATCTGACCTTATCAGATACTCTTAAAGGTATCAGTTCACACCCATTTGGTGAGGTGACCAATCTAAGACGACTTGGAGAAAGTCTTTGTTTAATCTTATAGCCATTTGCATGTTCATAGTTGCATGGAGAATTTGAGCAATCCTTACACAAAGTATGGTAAAAATATCCTGATGCAATTTATCATAAATTATTGTACAACATTGATTATAAAATCAAAAAAGGATTTGATATATTGATTTGTCTATATAGTCTTTTACCAAGTGGCTAGTCTCCTGTGCTGTCTTTTGAGTGCTGTCTTTTTCTTGTAGGTACAGTCTCTTGCTAGAGATAATTCAGTGAAGCCGAGGTAATAACGGCCTTTGAAGAGAGCTGGTTTTAGGGCCAATGACAACAGGGGAGAGGGGGAAGGTTTTCTGATGACTAGGGCATTTTGATTAAGGCCATGCATTGTACATAGAGTACATACAAGTACATAGTATGCACATGGGGTACATACTATGTACTTATTGCTGTAATTACAATAATTAAGTAAGAACTGGGTAATAACTGTACTAATTGTGAACTTACATCTTAACCCCTGTAGTTACCTTATATTACCCAGAATTCTTAGGTAAGTACAAGCAAGTACACAACATACTGTAAAGTGCAACCATAATAATAATAATAGTGAAAAAATACAGTGTGTACTTCTCATAACATAAAATGCTGAAAAAATAACATGATATTACCAGCGTATATCAAAAAACCCATGGTACTGCTACCAACCACTGTATAATATTTTGTAACTTATGTGCAAGGTATACTGACACTAAAACATTTAATAAAGCTTTTGTTCTCTCACAGAATCTCTTTTCCATGACCAGCTTGAAAAAAGGTTCTCATAAACATATTTCTCAGACACCGAGACAAAAATAGGGAAGCATTTTTTTCTGAACAGGTCATCCAGGAGACATAAAATGTGGTATCGAGTTTCTGAGCTTTTGATACCAAGCAGATGTTGTACATTATGTGGCGCCATGTAGGATTTAAATCAAACTTCGCTTATCAATACATACATAACACATGTGCATATACCCCTAAAAATTACTCGCATATATGTATACTATTGGATGTTCAAAATACATAAATGAAATACACATGCACACTAATATGAAATCCATACCAATACATATTATGTTAGTAATGAATATATACTTGTGAATAACCCGAACCACCCTCTTGGGCCTTGATCTCTAAACTGATCACCTCCTTCCTCTCCGGAGAGATTGGGTTGTCCACAGCAACCCTGTGCTGCTAAAAGCTTCAGACCGAACTTTGCACCTTATGCTCGCTCCCAGCATCTGACCTGTTCTAAATAAAGAGTTTATTCATTTGCAATTGAATCTTCTGGTTTTCTTTACAGAACGATCTGACCAACATGGATTCAGCAAATGCAAAATAACTTAATCCCTGAGTCCCTGTCCCAAAGCATATCCAGAATGGATCAACAAGAAGAGAACCTGGCCATCACGGGACGAGCAGTGCAAGCCTTAGTGGCACAGGTGTCCGAGCTCACCCAAAAACTTCAACACCTAGTCCTAGTCCCACTGCGCCCAGCCCACCGCCTGTTCCCCCACACCATCTGCATCCAGCCACCAGCCTGAACCACACTTACCAACTCCCGAGTTGTATTCCGGTGAGCCGAACTATTATAGAGCATTTTTTACTAAATATTCTATGTTTTTCTCCCTCCAACCACAGACTTTCTGCACGTGGGAGGCGAAGGTTCGTGCTGACCTTACTTTCAGGACGATCGGCTCTGTGGGGAACAGCAGTGTGGGAGAACCAACGTCAATGCTGTTCCTCATTTCAGGCACTTTCCAAGGAAATTAGACAGGTCTTTGACCAAGAGGTTGCAGGACAGGAGGCAGCACGTCAACTCGCTGACCATCATCAAGGAGATCTGTGTCTGATAACTCGATTGATTTCCGTACCCTGGCTGCCAAGTGCCACTGGAACGAGGAAGCGCAGTGGGACATATTCCTGCATGGGTTGGGAAATCTTCACCCTGGACCTGCCTAAGAAGCTTGATGGTCTCATTGAGTTGGTGCTGAGGGTAGACGCTCGCCTACATTTCATGGAACAGTGGACCAGGAAGACCCAGCTTCCCTGGAGCTTCGAAACCCTTCAGGCCAGTGGCTGTGATGCGGTCAGTCCCATTTTCAATCAAGAGCCAATGGAGGTGGGTAGAGTTCGGCTTTCCTAGGAGGTCATTGCATTTACTGCAGCAGAGTGTACAGAAGTACCTCCAGACATAACATTTACCACTAACTCACTGACATTCATTAGTTCCGGCAACCACACTGAACAACTATCATTTCTTCTTCTAGATTAACCCTTGGCACCCTTCGTCCTCATCATCCGTGGCTTGTCCATCACAGCTTGAGGGTTGACTGGGGACACAATTCTATTTCATCTTGGAGCACTCAATGTTATGCGTCTTTGTCTAGTTCTGTTTTTCAGAAGGAGTCAGTGAATTTATCAAATGTGCCTGCTGAGTACCTTGACCTGGAGGAAGTGTTCAGTAAGTCCCATGCTGCTTCTCTACCTCCGTATTGTCCTTACGACTGTGCTATAGATTTACTCCCAGGTAAGTCTCCGCCTAAAGGCAAGCTTTACTCACATTCTGTTCCTGAAAGGGAGGCCATGGAGAAATATATTTCTGATTCTCTAGCCACCGGATTCATCTGCCATTCCTCTTCTCCAGCGGGGTGGGGTTCTTTTTTGGTGGGGAAGAAGAGTGGCTCCCTGTGACCGTGTATTGATCACCGAGAGTTGAATAACATCACGGTAAAGAGATACGTATAATTTGCCGTTGATGTCTTCAGCATTCAAGCAGTTGCAGAGATCCTCCGTCTTCACGAAATTTTGATTTACGTAATCATTTGGTTCGCATAAGGAAGAGACATGAATGGTAAACCGTGTTCAACACCCCCAGGGGGCATTTTGAATATTTGGTTATGCCTTTCAGGCTGTCCAACTCCCCAGTGGTTTTCCAGGCACTCGTCAATGACGTGTTGAGAGACATGGTAGACCAAATGATATATAACTCAACTGTTTAACTCTGGGAGAGTTGTAAAATGAGCCTATTTCCAAAAAAAGTGCAGTATCCCTTTAATGTTGCGATCAAAGCTACATGCTTTACAAATTAACTGATATTTAAAAAGGTATTGTTATATATGAGGAAAATTAATCATTGTGGCCAGAGGAATAGCTTCTCTTGAAAGTCTATAAAGGAGGACAATTCTGTGAAGTTTGATGGAGATCGAAGGATCAGGTTTGCTTGACAAGATGATGATTCGATCATAAATGAATCCCCTTAAAGATTATCAATCTATCTATTTTAGACAATTGACATATTAATATTTAATTTAAATTCTTGTGATTGATTATTGATAGTACAATTGTTTGTTGCATTCAATCATTCATACAGAACAATGGCAACTTATTCCCTTACGGGTAACTTTATAATTTGTAGGTGATTCCCGATTCCCGTTTCATGATATTAAAATTATATTCCCTGTAATAGAGCTAATCCTGAGATTCCTTACATTGTGTTTTATAATTGATATTGATAATTCATTCAAAAACCCTGATTTATTTTGAGCTAGAAAGAATTTCTGCTTTAAATTATGAATTACACAACTTGCAATATGAACAATATTGGCCAAAGTAGCTTGTAGTGTGTGACTAACTACTTTTTGTAGTTGAACTACTTTAAAACTTGTGATACAAGCTGCTCATGATCCCAAAAAACTGATAAAACAGATTCCCTGCGCATTTTTCTGTCTCTGTTTTTCCTCTTCTCTCATCCCTGAGCAGCTCTATTTGGCCCCTTGAGCTGTTGTTACTGTGAAGAAGCTCATTTATTTTCCCTTAATGTACATCTTTTTAGTTTCTTACAGAGAGGGAGAGAGATAATCTTTGTTAGCTTCTGCCTGACTGGTGCACACTTTTAATGCTGACTTTATACAGTGACATTAAAGCAGAGGAAGAAGCAGAATCTAAATGTGGAGAGAAAGACCTAGAAACTAAAGGAGAAAAAAAGAGATTACCATCATTTCCCCCCATCATTTTATCAGCCTTTTAACATTTAAGCCTGATACACTTCCACAAAGAACAAATACTTCTGCTACCTGAAGAAGCTGATCTTTAGACTATAAAAATGAAAGGGAAAAAAATAGATGATTTTCTGTTCATGGTTCAATAATGTTCACTGCATTCTACCTTTCTACTCAAGCATGTTTAGAGCTTAAAGCGAGCACTTGCCATTTTCTTTTTTTGAGGTCACTTTAAGGTCGGCCACTCTGAGATATGTGATTAAAATGTTGCAGCTGCTTAGTGGCCTTGCGATACAGAAATTGCCGGACAGCTAATTGGTATTGATCTGATCTGCATGGGCTTCATTGATTCACTTCCCACTCACAGATTCACATCAAACATGAACCACCAACATCCTGATTCAGGGTTTCTGCAGGTTTCACAAAGTCAAATTTAAGACTTTTAAAGACCTTTTAAGACCATTATGAATGAAATTTAAGACCTGTATCACGAAAAAAAAAAGTACAAAGGAAATGCGTAACAAGTCTCAAAATTATTTGCAAAGTAATTAAATTTATTCAAACTGAACATTCTGTGAAAATCAGTACAAACGGTCCCATGATTTTTGAAATTTGTTCTGTTTCTGTTTTTATAAAATCCCCTATTCCAAAGCGTAGGCCGTATGTAGGCCGTTTAATCTTTCCCGCACCAGAAGGAAACATCGTTTGAAACAATGTAGGACTGGTGTCTCGTCGCCGTGTGGAGAACCCAGAGCACCTCTGCTATTAGTGTTGGCTCTGATCAAAAAACAAAATCCAAATCAGCAAAATCGGATTGGATCCTAAATTCAGATATTTCAAGCCAAGTGTCGCTAAACTTCCCACGTCCCCATAGCTGAATAAAATCTGTTTTATGTCTGTCTGTGGTATCTGAGATACCCGCCAATAACACAAAACCTCAAAACTGATTGGCTGTTGCATGTTGGTCTATTTTGTAGTCGTAATACAGCAAATTAAGAACTATAACTAGCCTACTTAATATAAATGTAAAATAAAAAAACATTCCAAAGCGCTGCGGGAGCATTTCAATGAGATTTACATGGACATAGGAAAATTAAGACCTGTTTAAAAAGATTTAAGACCTAGGACATAACACTTCAGCAAATTTAAGACTTTTTAAGGCCTTAAATTGTGATTTTGAAATTTTAGACTTTTTTAGGCTTTTTAAGACCCGCGGAAACCCTGTGATTAAAGAAATAGACAAAAGAAGTAAAATAAGATTGTCAAATGAATAACAAACAGACCCAGAATAAAGCACATACGTTTTTTTTTTTTTTTTTTTTTTTGCTTTCTTCAAAGATTATCCAATTGTATTTCACACTCACACACAAATAATTGCATAGGTTTGCAACAATGCTGTTGAGTAGCCTAAATGACAATTTTGGTGTTTCCTTTAAAGGGGATCAAGTATTAATTTTTACCTTTCAGTCTGTTATATCGCTGTTTGTACATGTAGACAATCTGCAATGTCACAAAGCACAACAAAGTCTATGCCAAAAGAGAGTTAATCTCTTGAAAAGAAAACACCTGCCTAAAACTTCTTGTAGGTCCTGCTATTATTTTCGTAACGTGCATGGCTATGCCACCATGTAATATATTTGCATATTGCCCAACTTCTGGCAATTTTGGTTCTCCCCCATTTTCCAAGGGACTGACATCATCACGGTTTGTTGGGTAGAATGTTAGATGACTAAAGTTTAATTAATTAAATATGATGTGTAAAGAAGCAAGAGACATTCTTAGAAAACCTCTCACAGAAATGCCATGTGTATCATTTTTCAGTTTCGGCTGCATGTAAACACCAAAAATGAAAGCAATTAGCAGAGAGGCTAGCTGAGGTTAGATAGCCTACTGAACGCGCCTGCTAACTGCTCTACCTGAATCTACCATGGATCATGTGAATCCTGTAAGAAACCATTTTATAGAAGTCAAACTGAACTGACTCTAGTTATTCTTAATACAAAAACACTGTATATACTTCAAAGAGCATTCGAGACTTACTGTCAAGAGGATCGCTTTATGGATTCTCTCGGCTTGTTCTCCACACAGTGTGCCTGTTTGTTGTGCAGAGGATGAGGTTGTTTTTCAGCCTGCAGGATGACAGAAAAAAACAACATGAGCTCTCATTCATAAACCCTTATTATAACACAGCTTCTCTCAAATGTCATGGCGAGATCAAACAAACACTCAAACGCAACACGCTGCATTTTGCTGAAGAAAGGGAAATTTCGTTTGAACGTGTGTAGCCCTGTGTTTTTGTTGTATAGGACAATAAAGACGAAAGCCTGCTGATTGCGATGATACCTGGTGTGAAATTGTCCTTTCTTACCTCAAAATAGTTTTCGTCCCATGAATACTTAATATTTTAACATTTTTATAAAGAGTCTTTTTAAAACAGTAATATTTTAAAGGGGTCATAAACTGGCTTTTTAAATTTTATTATATTGTTGTCTGAGGTCAACTTATGACGTTCGCTTGGTTTTTGCATTCAAAAACATCAAAATGAATAAGTAATAGGCTATTTTGTACCCTAGTTTTGAGGCTACCTGAAAAACGCTCGGTTTTTATGGGCATCTCACACTGAAGACTAAGTAAACGCCCACTGCTGTGAGTGGATAACAGTTTTGCATATTATAATAAGTTTCAGACTCACCCGTCGGTGCTTTTGGGGGGAAATTGTTTTGAAAACATTCAATGTTGTAAAATGGCAACCGAAAATATTCGCCCATACATGTTCGACCCAGAGTCCGTGTGTTGCACCATTCCTGTCAGATCCAATATAGATGGCACAACACCATTCTTTACTCTTAATCGGTCTGCAATCCAGTCTTGTTTACAAAACAATCCTCAGTGAAATGAAGCGAACAGACGGGCAATGTCATCAGGAATCATATGGAATCCTGAGGAATCATATGCAGCGACTGTCTTTCACAACCAGCAACTGCACAGTATTCTGTATTGCTCAATATCTTGATCCGGTTTGTCATCACAAGGTAGGCATCTATGTTATTTAGCTGCACGCGTGGAATGTGCGAATCGGTGGGCAGGGCTAAACCGGCTGTGTTGAAGTAGGCATTGATCTTCTTCTGCAGGGGTGGTGTTTTATCCTCTTTGATGTCATAGTTCCCCACTTTGAAAAACGAGTCGTTTGCTGAGGCTGGTGTCAATAAAAGCTTTTATTGTACTAACAAGGACGTTTTCAGTTCTGAAACTTACAGGATATTCTTATAATATGATGACCTTTTTAGATGTCAAAAGCTCAAGGAAAATGTGATTTCTCAGTTCATCACCACTTTAAAATATAATTACAATTTCAAACAACTGTTGTCAATTTTAAAATGAAATTTAGTCTTGAGGTGGCAAAGCTGAATTTCCAGCATCATTACTCCAGTCTTTAGTGTCACATGATCCTTCAGAAATCATTCTAAAATGCTAATTTGGTGCTCAGGAATTTATTTTTTTTATTATTATCAATATTGAAAACTGCTTAAACTGCTTGTGCTGCTTAATTTGTAGTGTAAACCATGGTAATTTTTTCAGGATTCTTTAATGAATAGAAAGTTTAAAAGAACAGGGCTTTTTCAGAATATTTGAAACTCTTTTGGGGAACATTATACATTTCTTTACTGTCCCTGCTGATCAATTCAATGCAGAATAAAAACAATTCCTGTCAGGAAAAAAAAACCTTACTGACAACAAACTTAGGGCCAGATTTACTAACAGCTTGGGCCAGTGCAATCCCTCTTTTGGCATTAAAAGACTACTGTCAAGATTTACTTAAGACACGCAGTGTTAAATAAATCATGCAAGGTGATTTACTAAGGTTTGCTCTAGTCAATTCACTGGTTTTTACGCCATTATTTTCCTCCCAAAAAAGAAAATAATGGTCTTAAACCAGATGCTGATTTGCACTGTTCTTGGTAGATTGTGTTGGTTATGATGCGGCTGCATCTGCGTTCTTTCATTTGTGTCAGTAGACAGTGGTGGAATGTAACGAAGTACAAATACTTTGTTACTTTACTTAAGTAAATTCTTCAGGTATTTTTACTTTACTTAAGTAGAATAAATAGTGCATACTTTTTACTTTTACTTCGTTACATTTTGCAACAATTATTATTTTTTCTTCTCCACTACATTTCTACAACTTCTGTTACTTTTTCATTACATTTTCTGATCAGTTTTCCCCTGCCAAAACGAAATCTGACCATCCGTTCGTTGCACGTTTGTCTCACCAGTGACATTTGGTAGCCATAGATATATCAACCCAGTCACACTAAATGCGTCTCGTACGCAGTGTTTATACGTGCAATTTATACGTGAAAATTAGTTTTTACGTGCATAGGAAACACACAGTGTGTAATATACGTTTGGTTATGGCAAGCCAAGAGGTTCAGAATTACACCATAAATTAATCGCATTTACTGCCAATCATAGTTATTAATATATAGTAAGGATAAGAATGATGTGTATATTGCCTAATTGCAAGCTTGTTTCAGAAATGGTGACAATTTTTTTCCATAATTATTGAACATCATTATAGAAGTATTAGGTTGAATGAGTTAGAATTAAATGTTTTATTAATCATTAGAAAATAGACATTAAGAGAATAAATTGTTATGCAAGTACTTTGCACTTTACTTACTTTTAATAGATAAAGTACATTTAAAATCAGGTACTTTTTACTTTTTACTTAAGTATGGTTGTCATTGTGTTACTTCTACTTTTACTAAAGTAAATATTTATCTGTTTTTTTGTACTTTTACTTAAGTACTGAGATTCAGTACTTCCTCCACCACTGTCAGTATAGATCACTTGCAGAACTTTCCACTCCCATCTGCACCTTTAAAAAAAAAAATCTAATTATAATAACCAAAAAATCCAAAAAGGTCAAAAGGTCACAGAACTGTTTTGGTTTATAATGCTGCACAGCCAGTGCAGTGGACCCTGCAGCTCCCATCTAAAGTCAGTCTTATATACTTATAGTTTCTCTTGTCCAGTTAAAGTGCTTTGAAGAAGGAAATGAGTCAAGAAAAAAAGTCTTTCAAGGATTGCTGAGAATCTCAAGGAGCATTATTGAGGCTTTAGAGTAGAGAGAACTGTAGCGCTGAAAAGTTACAGCGTCAATATTTCAGCAGAGAGATTTTTTAGAAGGAACAGAGAGGAGAAGCATGAAAGATTCACTCAGGGGATGATGTTCCCTCTTCTCTCATGTGTGTGCGTGAGTGTGCATTTAAATCGCCACTGGATTCTCTGGTGGATATAGCTCTGCCTGTGCCTGAAAAACAACCCGTTGCCCCCGCAAATCTGTTAATTTAGAACAAAATGGACTGTCACTGCATTTCATATCAGGTGTGTTGATGAAAGCGCTTTTTTCTCAGATGTTAGATCAGTGTAAGCAGGCTGGCCATGTGAAAGGACTGTGTTGACGACTGGGCTTCATATAATGAGAGATGAGTTTAAAACCAAAGCGAGCAGACAAGAAAGGGGGATTTCTTTTGTCTATCATTATTTTTCATTATGTCTCTGATAGGTGCTTGTTTTTTGCATATCGTGTTTTTCTTGGTAGAGTTGCATTTGTGTTTGTCTTGATAGAGTTGTTTCTTTTCGTGTTTTTGAGGAAGAGTTGCATCAAGCTGTTTTAAGGCATGAATAAATGTTTGGGGTTTTTTTTCACACAAAAAATATTTTAAATATGTAATTTTGGTGATCAAAGATGTGTTTTAACTAGGGATAAAATTATTTAATGTTTAATTTAACTCTTGTGACTACTTTTGAAATTGTGTTTTTTTAAATGTATTATGTTTCCGGTAACACTTTACAATACGGGTGCACTAATAAGCATTAATTCATGCTGCACAGATAATACTGAATTAATGTGTAACTAATGATTATCTAAGCTCTTCATTAATGATGACCACATTAGGAACTACTTAAGAGTCTGTAAGGTTAATGTATTAGTTCATACATGAATTGTTATTAATTAAATATGTAATTGCAGATTAATTCTATAATAACTCATTTTATTAACTAATAGTGTTAATTAATATGTTAATTCCCAGAATCAGCCAAAGCCTTGTATTTCAACTTCCAGATAATATGACAGGTACACTAATATGCATTAATACATGATTAATTACTTCATTGTTAGTGCAAATTCATAGGCAACCTGGAAGTTGAAGTGCATAGCTTTGACTAATTGTGGTAATTAACACATTCATTTACACTATTAGCTGATAAAATATGTTATTAAGGAATTAATACACAATGACACATTGAATTAATAGCAATTCATGTATTACTTAATCTATTAATCATATAGACTCTTTATTAGTTGCTGATGCAGTAATCGTTAATTAATGGTTTAGTTCTTCATTAGTTATACATTAACTCATGATTATCTGTGCATTAGTTAAGCATGAATTAATGCATATTAGTGCATCCGTATTGTAAAGTGTTACCATGTTTTCTTTTGTAATTAATTCCTGAAAACACAAAAACAATCTCATTTCCGCTTTAAAAGTAAAATGTCCAGTGACTGGCACTAAAAGCATGTTCAGTTTTAACCGAAAAGAAAAATGAACGTGTCTCTTTTTTATTATTTATTACATTGTTTGTTGTACACATCGCAGCAGTTCGAAAATAAAATGTTTGGTGAACGGCGCTATTATTAAATATCAGGTGAACTACTGAAGTTTACTATAACAGAAAAGCCATATGGAGCTGGTTATGTAATGTAATACAAATGTATTAGTTTACAAATCATGCCATATGATAAAATCATTTTGAGATTATTATAGTATTATAAAAGGAACAGACCAGTAGGCTATAGGAATAAGTCTTTATTAATTGATAATCTGCTTGGTAATCATAAAATGTGTGAAAATGAATAACAGGTGTTGGTGGAAACTGCTGTGAATTGTATGTATTGGTAGTAAGTTTTAGTAGTTCTGCAGTTACCACAGAGACTGAGAGCTGTCATGATTTAAATCAGCAAGTTTTCCACTATAACTACTACACCTTACAAGAAAAATATCTGTCTCTGGCTCTCTTTCTTGCTCCCTCATTGTACTTTTCTATCTGTCCCCACTGTATCTGTTTAACAGACTCTTAAATATTAGAGTTCCTCTAGTTTCCTCCTTACCCATGACTAAAGAAGTCATGCCACTCGCAAGCTCGCATGGGACATTAACCACATGGGACATTACCCACATCATTTCCCACATCCTAACAAAGTTCAGATGTCACAGACAACCCACCGTGTTGTCAGACGTCTTGACAAGACACAGAGGCATCATTATCTTGACGTTACTATGGAAACTAAAAAAACAAGCCCTCATTAAGTGAGAAAATGACAGATGCGTGCACACACACACAAATTACCTTGCACACACACCTAGACAGAGAAAATAACATTAGTTGATAGTATAAAAAGAGATGCAGCCAATCATACACACACATGCACAAATAATTGCAAAGTCGTGTAGTGAGAGCAAGAGTGAAGGGAGAAGAGATTACAAATGCTAGAAACAAAATCTGTTTGTTAAAAAAATACTTGGGCCGCCTCAGCTGGAGATTGTGTTGCATGTTGCATATGCAACATTTTATGCTGTGATTAATGACTGGTGTTTCTCAGACTGAGAATCTGATAGATATATCTAATAAATATTTAAATACAACATCAGTAAATCTGATTTGGCTTGCCAAGAAGAGCTAAAGAGACTGTAATTTAATTTGACTGAAAGACCCTGAACAGTTAAAGTGCCGCGTGGGTCCAATGTTGAGATACTCCGGGGGATAAATTGGAGGGCATACGTTGGTATTTCTATAAATTAATCATTTTACAATTGCAAAAATGATCAAACAGACAGTTCCAAAATTGAATTCTAGTTCTAAAATAGTTCAAATCTAAAGCATCAAGCATTGTGTTCACCAAAGTAGGAGCTAGAAAGAAAGTGGAAGGACAGCAAAGTGTTCAGTAACACATTTCTCCAGCCCCATTTCCCATTCCACAAACAGTATGAAAACACTTTTAATTCTATTTGTGAGCGCAAACTAATACTTATCTCGATCAGCATTTATTAAATAGAAATATTTTGAACATTATGTCTTCACTGTCACCTTTGATAAATTTAATGCATCCTTGATTAATATTTCTCTTTAAATCTCACCACAACTTTTTGAATGGTGTCCACAAAAAAAATTTCCACAAAAAAATGTTAAGCAGCAAAAACTAATTTTCAACATTGATAATAATAATAAATATTACTTGAGCATGAAGTCAGCATATTAAAGGATCACATTAGACTGAAGACTGAGTAATGATGCAGGAAATTCAGCTTTTTCATCACAGGACTAAATAACATTTTTAAATTTAATAAAATAGAAAACTACAACTACAATATTACTGTTTTACAGTATTTTAATAAAATAAACGTCTCTTATGTTAACCAAGTTTAATAAAACTTGGTGAGCATAGGAGACTTTTAAAAAATTTTAATGTTTCCAAACTTTGTACTGTGCAAATGAGATAAATTGACCCTTAGCAATGGTAAAATTACTGTAACACATTGGCTTGAGTGGCTAATTGCTTACTAAAACCGTCACGATCCCTGTACTGTCTTGTATTTTGTAGGACTTTTATGTTGAAGTATATTCTTAGTTCCCCTTTGTTTCTGTGTTCACTTGTGTTTGGTTCCTGTTGTTTGTCATCGTAGTTACCCTTATTAGTTCCCTTGACATATCACCAACACCTGTCCCCCACCTTGTCCATTTAAACCTCAGTTCAGTTGTAGTTTGTCGGCCGTTATTGCTGTTTGCTGTTCCATGTTCCTGTCCCGAGTTTCTTTGTTTGCCCTGAATTATTGTTTGTATTATTATTAAAGTGCTTGCATGTGGATTCTCTCTCTGCTTCGTCCCTTTTTATTTGTTGCAAAAACCAAGGAAAAGAGGAAAAATTACAAATATAATTGCTGCTTTAAAGCGGCCCCTTTAAATAAAAAGGCGTACCGTCTTACCCCGCCCGCTCTCCAGGTCGCTGAGTTCACGGTCAGCTCAACTCTGGTTCAACTCTCCGCGTTCGGCCATTATTGTAGTTTGATAAGAGATACGATTACTATAGCTTCAAAGAACATTTTTATTCACACGTTAACAAAATGTCAACAACGGAAGACTTGTCCACCAAGCCTTAGATATTCGAGCCAGAGCGAGCGATTTGAAAAAGATGACGACAACGAACCTGCAGGTCTTCATATGGAGGCAGGTATGTGTAAGTTAACTATGTTGTGTTATTAGTGAAAGTCGACTATTTCTCTTGTTAAAACAAGCACACTGACAAGATAAATGACTGTGGTCTGATCTTGCCACTAAAAATTTGCATTGATAATAAAATGATAACTTACGTTTAGAAAGCATCAGGAAACACAGCAGCTAAATGATAGAAGGAATTTACCCGATCGGCAAACCCTTCTGTATACTGGCGGAGCCGGAGGTTGTTGAAGTGGGGATCCTTGAAGTGCTTCAGGTCACTACATCCAACAACCGAACAATTTGACTAGCCCTCTCGTAACTTCTGCATGATTGAGCTTGGACTACAAAATCGGAGCGAGAAATAATAATGGTGGATTGCTCGTAATGTTGGACCGGTAGTCAATGTCCTTATTTGTCAGTTCCGCTGCAAATACGGTGACGTACTTGCTCAAAAAACGTCATCAGACAACAGAAAAATCTGAACAGGTTGAAAAATATGACCAAAACAGAATATAAAGATATAAACGAAGCACCTCAAGAGAATAATTTCATCTTTTCTGTACTTATAAACTCAAAATCTACAACAAAATGCATTTAAGCATTTTGCTAAAAAGTGGATTTTGCATGATATGTCCCCTTTAAGGCCTTAAAGGGGCAGTGTGTATTTTTTAGCGACACCTAGCAGTTTGGTTGGGATTTGCACTAAGGGCTCAGCCCACTGTTCACCCATCCCTTACGAAGAAGCTACGGTGACTAAAACGGTACAAACACATCGTCGTCTAAGACAGCCGACAATAGCTAGAGGAAGCCAAGAGTGTGTAAGATTGTCACTGTTTCTGTACCACAGTCTATTATAAACCACATCATAAGTTGACAAAGCCAGTCAGGTGAGGATCAAGGGTCTTAATATATATAATATAATAATAGTAATCAGCTGATTGTCTCACAAACGTAACCAGCACATTTCTCCCCATATAGCAAACCCATAATACAGCGAGGGAGAAGAACCTCCTCCGTATCCCTAGACACCATTTACTACGCACAATCAGCTTTTTCTCTGATTTTGATAACTCTTCGCCATCGACTTAAAATGCTTCCAAGATCGACTTGTCGATCACGAATCGAACAGTTTGTGATCCCAGATTTCACTCAGAAAACAAGTCCATGAGCATTCAGGTATATCCAAATGCAAAAGTCTGAGATTTTTTTCTTTCTTAACCTGCAAATAAAGAATTTAGTAGAAATATTTCAGGTTCTCCAAAACATTGCTACATTAATGTGTACAACTGTGCTTAGGGGATGCTTTTCATTCCTACAGTTAATCACGCTGGTGAACATGATCATCAAGTTTTACAAAAACTTGTGGAGTTTAAAAACTTGTGAGGTGATGCGGTCATTAAAGCAAATGAGGGACAAAAATACTGAAACATTTTATAATTCATTAAAATATTTTCACTTCAATGTTCCACTCAAACTAAAAATCTAATTTAAGTGTTGTATTAAATTTGAAAAGATTGTTTCCAATTAGCATTTTCATAAGCACTCTCAGACTGACTTCTTTCGGAGTACATCCAGTTCTCAGAACGTCCGTCTGGTCTTCAGTCATGAGCTTAGATTCTTTAAAGAAGATTTTAAGATGTGATTTGGTGTGAATATAAGTCAGTATACTATTGTAAGAGGAACGAAAGGAGGAAGAAAAACCTTGTTATACACACATATAGACCAATCAGACCACTTGCTACCAGGAAATAAATGTGCATCAGGGCGGACAGAGAGCCTGCAGGCAGAATGGCTTCAAAGCCTGTTCAGTATGTGTGTGTGTGTGTGTGTGTGTATGTCTCTGTGTGTATTAAAAAAGAGAGAAAGATGTGTGTGTGTGTGTGTGTGTGTGTGTGTGTGTGTGTGTGTGTGTGTGTGTGTGTGTGTGTGTGTGTGTGTGTGTGTGTGTGTGTGTGTGTGTGTGTGTGTGTGTGTGTGTGTGTGTGTGTGTGTGTGTGTGTGTGTGTGTGTGTGTGTGTGTGTGTGTGTGTGTGTGTGTGTGTGTGTGTGTGTGTGTGTGTGTGTGTTTGTTTCCGCCCCCTCAATGTAATTTTCACACCTGTTTCTATGTGATAAGACTCTTCTCCTTTATTTTACTCTCATGATAATAAGGGCTTGTGCCTCCCTAAAACTCATACACCTCTAAATTAGGACATACTTACAACTATTTTTTATAAAGCTAAGTATAACGAATACAGGACAATTCTAACCTTCACCTTAAAATAATAAATAAAATAGAAAATGTATTTGTTTGTATTAGAAAATGAGCTGTGGGTTACTCTAGCTCACGACGCTGGATGTAAAACTGCAAAAAAAATTCTGTGACGGGCAGATTTATAGTATAGAATATACAATGCATTATAAAAATCATTATTTTACAGCATTATATTTATATGCTGGCTGGTCTTACTTTCTTTGTGGGGACATTTAGTCCTCACAGGTTAAACACTAACACACACAATGGAGTACCTGTGCACATCCACTGTAAAATGCTTGTAAAACCAAAATTCATACTTCCTTGAGCTAGAGACTCTTATATTCACATGTTGGAGCACATACATATTCATGGACAATAAAAACCCAAACAAAATATCTACAGTACAAGTGCAATATCCACCAATTTTGCTTCCTTGTGCTGTTCGAGGTACAGCAGAACACACAGACATAGATAAATGACAAACTAACTACACACACAGACTGTAATATCCCTCTGCCTGGTAATGATACTTCTTGCTTTAATCTAACATCAGCTCCATCTGAATGGACAGCACATGGGTTTCTGTGTGTGTTTGTCAAAGAGATTACCGAAGAATCAATATGAGTGACTGGTTGAACTTCTCTCTCTGTAAGCCAGCATAAATCTCTGTGATACATGACATGCATGCACACACACACACACACACTTGTGTGTTTTCTCAACATCGCTCTCTGATTAACGCATATGTGTCCCTGCTGTCCTTTAGCACATTTATGGATCACACAAATGAATCACACATAAGAAGCAATACCAATAAATGACAGAATAGAAAGAAGGATGTATCAACAATTCAGAGGCCACTCAAATACTTGTCTAGGCTTGTGATTAGGCACATCCATCTCAGACCATTCCAACACATTAAAAAAAATATCACACTGTTGCTCCCAAATGTAAATTATTCAGTGAGCAGACAAATGGATCTACACACTTGAGAATCCATACATGAATGGAAAAAGACAAATTTATGACTTGACCCAGAGAAAAAGGGACTGCATGTGCAACAGTTTTAAGGGGGAGGAACACACATCAAGTCGGTACATATTTTTAATGTTTTTGAAAGAAGTCTCTCATGCTCAATAAGACTGCATTTATTCAAAAATACAGTAAAACCGTAATATTATGAAAAAATATTGCAATTGAAAAAATAAATGTTTAGTATTTTGTGATTTATATTACAAAAAGTAATGTATTCCTGTGATGTCAAAGCTGAATTTTCAGTGTGAAAATTCGCTAGAAAAATTGTAAATGTCTTCACTGTCACTTGATTAATTTACCCTATAGACACATTCCTCAGGTATTTAGTAATTCACTACCCTCCTCATTAATTTCTTAGTATTCTTCAATCAATTTATGATAAACAATAACCAGATTTTTTTATATATATACAGTGATGTGAATAAGTTTGGATGCTAAACCAAAGCTAAAGTTGCCTAAAAAGGGGCCAATAAAAAAAATCATCTTTTGGAAATTGATCTTAATTCATTAATTCCATTTATTTATTTATGATAGATTATTCAATCAGAAAGAAAATTGGTATCCTTAAAGGTTGGCTTTTTCCTCATTTTTTATTAAGATATTCAGATCAATTTCCAAAAGATGATACATTTTATACACTTTTATATACATCACTGTATATAAAAGAATCCCCATTTTCCCATTTATTTTTTGTAAACTTTGTATAGGGTCGCTAACGACCCAAGCTGTGTAAATGTCATTATATTACTTTGAAGTAATATATTAAATCTTTCATGACTGAATATGTGCAAATCACATTTATTCCATTAGGGGAAGTGATGTTTCACTCATGTAACCACAGGCAGAAAACAACAGAATAGGAAGAATCATCAGCAAAACATGAAATGGCTCAGTGATTTACTGCAGAGAAAATACTGAACACAATCAAATATTAGTGTCACTGTCACTTGATGGCGGATCTGGTGAAGAAGCTGTCAGCGATCAAAATATTGATTTTGAAGACGTTATAAATGATAATTTTGAGAATATGTTTGAGATGTTGAATATGAGCCAGATGCTGAATGCATGGGGAAATGAGATCTGACATGAACAGTGATGAATGATGATGGTATAAAACATCTGGTCAGAATTAACCCTTCCAAGCTCCAAAAAGTAACAAAATATGCTTTATTTTTCTCTTCGGTCATTGCTACTCTAAAATCAGGAGAGTTACATATTCTAACGTGTTCATAATGCTTTTATGCTACAAATAAGAATGCATTTAATGTTAATGTTGTACTTTATTAATTTGGTGTGATTGGATGTTCAAGTTGAATATGGAAAAATGCTCCACCCCCTTGGGAGTTGTAAGGGGGACAACAGAGAGAAGAGTCAGATAGAGTGCCTCGCTGGTTCAAGTGCGGTTCTCTTATAAGTCGGGATACGGAGTGGGCTGTGGCCGACAACAGTCTCTAATAAACACCCCTGGTTATGAAAACGTCTCTTCCTTGTCTACAATATTATAGCGGCAGGTAGAGATCAATCCTTATAGATATGGGTCGCTAATGATTGGCGAAATATTCATGCATTTAAAGGGATACTTCACTTTTTTGGAAACAGGCTCATTTTACAACTCCCCCAGAGTTAAACAGTTGAGTTTTACCGTTTTTGAATCCATTCAGACAATTTTCTGATATTTAGAAGAATATCAGTAACCAGACAGTTTCTGGTCTCATTAACTTCATTAACTCTCATTATTTTTTCCTTTTATGAAAGTCAATGAGACCAGAAACTGTCTGGGGGAGTTGTAAAATGAGCCTATTTCCAAAAAAGTGGAGTATCCCTTTAAGATTTAATGTCCATGCTGAATAAAAGTACAAATTATTTGTCTTTAATCTGGGGTTTTTTATATATATATAATGCAATTTCAATTTTGATTTGCTTACATACAAACAAAGCAGCAGAGGGCATGCAATAGTGTGTGTTCCATTACAAGCAGGAACTAGATAACAGAGCAGGCAATGTTTGTATTTGGCTGGTAGAGGTAACAGTTTTTTTAGTCCCTGGATAACATCAAACTCAAAATGTTCCTTTTTCTCAAACAGAAATGTTTCTTCTTTTTTATATCTCAGCAAGCAATTCACCACTCTCTTGCCACTTCACAGAATCAACACACAAGTGTAATCTTTAAAAAAGGATGCAGATCTCAATCTGGAAAGGGATTATGGAAAGTTACATCACTCAGACTTGAGTAGAGCAGAGGCTCAGAGAACATCAAACATTGCAACACTTAAACATGGTCCAGCACCGATACATTCAACTATAGATGAATCTGCTGCGATATAGATTATGCTTTTCGCCATCTGCACACGATTACATAAAAAGTGCATTAACATAGCAACAACAACAAGACCCCAAAGACCAATTAAAAATCATTAAATTATCATTCAAAATCAACCAACTGAAATAACTGAAATGTTAATTTTATCTAAATATTTTATCACTACAAAGAAATAATTAATGATCCAAATGCCAGGGCATGCCTAAATTGAGGAACATGTCGGAGTGTATTGATCATCCTATTCATGGTCTTTAGTGTGAGAGAGATACTTACAGGGACAAAAAGGAGCCATTATGAATGGAATTGCATCAATCAGCCCTGACACCTATACATTATTATAATTGACAGATGTGCCACGTCAACCTTTCCACTCCCTCTTATTCCCGCCTACTGTTTGCATTTCCAAAACCAGCAGCATCTTCGCAGAGCTCAGCATCCCTGTGTCTGTGTTCATAGAGAAAGTTGCACTGCTATTTCATGCCCTGCCAGGCAGTCCATAAGACACCTGCATGCTGTTCAAAACTTATCATTGATCTCAATGTGAATCCTCTGTCTTTTTTCCTTTCTCTATGAATAAGTAATCCTTTCTCAGAAAAAGATGCCAGAAGAGCACAGTATCAGTATTTCACTTTTTTTGCATGATTATTCTTTGAGACTAATTAAATGCGACTTTCAATCATTCCCCTAACAGTGCCACTTCATGAAGGTTAATTAAAGAGATCGGTTATTCATTGTTTTGTCCATCTGTATAATATTTGATCTCCGGCCTCTTTTTAGACATACCAGATTAACTTGAGATAAATAATGAACTGCTATTTTTTCTCTCATTGCCAGTCTTCTGTTGCTCACTTCTTTGCCTGACTGTCCAGGAATCAGTCAATAAATCAATGAGTTGAACCTTCTGACGGTTTTTCTTTCACAGCCCACACACACCTCCATCAATCATGATGTATTCAATTCTCTTTGCCACACACACACACACACACACAGTCTTTGACTTCAACTGTTTTTAAGCTGAGCTAAATATATTTTCTATTGCTTGTTTTGTATTTTGTATTTTCATTAAAGGTAGTGAAATTAATAGTTTTAATATTAAAGTTGGCACTGAAGTAGCAACAGATCCTTTCTTTCAAAAAAGTCAAAATTAAGCTGTTTGTCAAAGAAAACCATTTAGGTTGGAGATTTGGTTTAATTCATCAGTTGTAAATGGATGGAGGCAGATCTGAATGAAAGCTTGTAGTCGATTGTACAAAAGGGGCGGTGTTTAAAGGTACAATATGGAGGATTTTTGCTGTAAAATATCCAAAAAACACCATCCCATTGAGGCCAATGTTATATTTTGTTTTGTTGATTACTTACAAAATCTCAAATGTTTCCTACTATTGTGAGAAAATAATGATTTTAACCAAGGAAACTGGGCGTGTGAGCAGGGGTAAGGAGTCGCCAGTCAATGGCGTCAGATATGTTGGCCCATATTGATAGGATAGCATCATGCAGTTGATGGAGATTCTGGGATGCACATCCAGGACATGAAGATCCCATTCCACCAGATCCCAAAGATGCTCTATTGGGTTAAGATCTAGTGACTGTGGGGGCCATTTTAGTACAGTGAACTCATTGTCATGTTCAAGAAACCAATTTGAAATGATTCAGAGCTTTGTGACAGTGCATTATCCTGCTAGAAGTAGCAATCAGAGGATGGGTACATGGTGGCCATAAAGGGATGGACATGGTCAGAAACAAAGCTCAGGTAGGCTGTGCCCAAAATGATGCCCAATTGGCACTAAGGGGCCTTATGTGCCAAGAAACATCCCCCACACCATTACACCACAACCACTAGCCTGCACAGTGGTAACAAGACATGATGGCTCCATCTTCTCTTTCTGTTTACGCCAAATTCTGACTCTACCATCTGAATGTCTCAACAGAAATCGAGACTCATCAGACCAGGCAACATTTTTCCAGTCTTCAACTGTCCAATTTTTGTCAGCTCTTGCAAATTGTCGCCTCTTTTTCCTTATTGTAGTGGAGATGAGTGGTACCCGGTGAGGTCTTCTGCTGTTGTAGCTCATCCGCCTCAAGTTTGTGCGTGTTGTGGCTTCACAAATGCTTTGCTGCATACCTCGGTTGTAACGAGTGGTTATTTCAGTCAAAGTTGCTCTTCTATCAGCTTGAATCAGTCGGCCCATTCTCCTCTGACCTCTAGGATCAACAAGGCCTTTTCGCCCACAGGACTGCCCAATACTGGATGGTTTTCCCTTTTCACGTCATTCTTTGTAAACCCTAGAAATGGTTGTGCGTGAAAATCCCAGAAACTGAGCAGATTGTGAAATACTCAGACCGGCCCGTCTGGCAACAATCATGTCACGCTCAAAATTGCTTAAATCACCTTTCTTTCCCATTCTGACATTCAGTTTGGAGTTCAGGAGATTGTCCTTGACCAGGACCACATCCCTTAATGCAATGAAGCAACTGCTTGTGATTGGTTGATTAGATAATTACATTAATGAGAAATTGAACAGGTGTTCCGAATAATCCTTTAGGTGAGTGTAATGGTATTGGGGACGCATGTCTGCAGCAGGTGTTGGAAGGATCTACAAAGCGATAAATGGAACAATACTTGGGAATCCTACTGAATACAATGCAAGTTTGGAGTATCTGTTTGCAGATCAAATGCATTTTCCAACATGATAACAATCCCAAACACTTGAATTGTGATAAGTCATGCCAGTCTTCCAATGAAGCTCAAATTCATGAAGAACTTAAAGAAGATTGAAAAGAAGTTGCATGACACATGCGCAAGTTGAGTGCGTCAATGCTCAGGAGAATTGTTTTCCCAGGAGAAAGTGTTTTGAGTTTGAAAGCCCTGGTCATTATACAGAAAAGATGAGATTGAAAAGGAAAATATTTTCTTGTGGAATAAAAGAAAAAAGCTCTAAAGGACACAAGGAAGTGTAAATGATGACAGAATTGCCCTTTTTCGGTGATCTATCCCTTAAAGACGTTATGCTTTGTTAAGTCATTTTCCTGATAGGGACCATTAGCCATTCCCCATCATGCAGGTGATCACAGATTGTACTATCTTTTGGGGCACATTTAGTCCACTTTGATGGCAAAACCTGACCCTACACACATCTTCCACACCATATTTAGATAGCAAATAAAGTGACAATGCCCGTGAGGAGAGCTTGCCCTCTCTCCTGGGCACAGATCTTACACAAAGCATATACATAACACAGGACAAACAGAAACAATACTAAAGAAAAAAGGATTATTTTCCTCCATTCATCTACTAATTTCCTTAATGGGTGAGGTGGTTGAGAGCCCAATGTGAAAAAGCATTTTAAAAAAGTATCTTATAAAAGACCACCATTACTTGTTCTCTCTTGGGCTCTTTGAAGTAAAAGGTCAAGTTGTTCTGTCTGTGAGAAGGACTGTGCCATGTTTGAGTAATTATCTCGGACTGGAATTGCCAGAGTTTTGGACTAATTATTTTTGCTGTTAGAACCCTAACGAGCAGCCGAACTGTTGGCGTGAGCTGGCAGAACATGATCAGTGCTTACAAATGAACTCTAACAATCAGACAATACATCTTACACTAAAACACACACACATTCAGCCAAGCTCTATATCACAAAACAGACAGCGGTGCTTCTAATGTCACCTTTGCAGCGAGGACAAGAGAGAGGCTGAACTGAAGTCTGGTCACACAAAGCTTCCACTTTTGATTGCAGTCTAGACGAATGGAGGTAAAATAGATCTTACTTGTGATTTTTTTATATGAGACTGAAGAAACCAAATAAAACTTTTTGAGAATGGACGAACGGATGATTTCACCCAAGAAACTAAGAGCATTTTAACTCTATTAATGAATTCCCATTATCTCAGAATTTCGAGAATCAATTCCAGAAACTTCATTGCTTATTAGAATAGATACCAAAACCTATTCTGCAAAGCTTTTACTTTATCCCACATAATTCCAAAACACACTGAGTTTTATTTTTAGCGACACATTAAATGCCATTAAGTGCTTGAGAGTACACAGAATTGGATGTTTAAATGTCAAAAAACACTAGAGTCGCATAATGGCAGCTACGCTGCTGGAGGATAACAGAATAACTAAATTGCATTGCATTTTCAGCTGTGACTAACTAAAAGGAACAGAAGTTTTAGCAGGGCATTATTCCCTTGGAGCCTTTGACAAAAACACGTTAATACTCTAGTGTGACTGAACAAAAAATATATATTGACCTAAAGTTAATTTAGTATGGTTAAAAAGTGCAGGTTACATTTTTTTACGAAGATAATGCAATGTGCTTACTAAACATAAAGATAAGGACCACCAACAATTGTTTTTTTTATTTTTTTTATTTTTTAATACCAAAATGTTGCATATAATATGAAAAATTGGTATGTTTACAGTGATTTAAAGCACGCTCCCTCCTTTCCACTGAGGCTGGCCGTGACACCATAAAAGGGACTCCAAGCTTTTACTGTCTATGCCTGGTCTATGCTCCAAGCCTAGAGTAACTATTAGTCTAACGGTAGGCTAGCAGTTATATTGGAGACCAAGCTAGCAAACATGGTTAACTTTTGTGTTTCTGTGGGATGTACGAACAGATCAAAAACAGGGGAGAGTCTCCACAAGTCCCCCAAGGACAAACGATTCGTTCCTCTAAGTGTCACCCCAGGTAGATCTTGGGCATGCAACCCTGACCCTACCTGAGCACGTTGTGTCCGAATCAAGCTCGGCCCAACACATTAACTGTAATTATGAGCCCAAGCACAATTTAAACCTGCCATGTTCTCAACTACTACTGTTACTTTCTCCCGCCCGCAACTTATTTTGTTACGCCCCCGCCCGCAAAAATGCTTTTTTCTGTACCTCCAAATACTTTCAAGTTAGCCTACGTGTCGCCACCATACACATCTGCATAAATGCTCCTAAAAAATGATTTGTTATTAAGCATTAACATACAATCCACCTGTTATAACATAAAAACAAGCAGGCTAACAGTCATGCATGGTTTGGCATGACTGTGTGCAAAGTGCGCTCCCAATCCCCATAATAATTTCTAAAAAACTGATCGCTTTTTAGAAATTATCAGTTCATCAGTAAAAATCAGTTCATCGTGATCTCACACATCTCTGTTATTATCAATTAAATTTTCATAATATCTACACTTTGTTTGTTATAATTTGAGGACTTGCCAGCATACAGAATTCATCGCTGAACAAAGTCAGTTTTGAGCAATGAGGGAAGTAAATGCTTCTGATTGGCCATTGCGTTCCTAGAAATCAACACATATGTCTGAGATTGGCTACAAGATCGCTGAGTATCGCTCAACGCTGCAAACATGTTATAAATAGAAACTCTGGCCTGTAAATCGTTTCTATTTTGTTTCAGCTGTTCTTGTTGCTTTTCTGCAACAGATGAATAAAATGTATTAGTTTTTATGTTTTATTTATAGTTTGCGGAAAATCCGCAAACCGTTTTATAACAGATCCCAGAAACCGTGAGAATAAAACGCTCCCTCTTATGATGACTCAGTTACTGTAAAAAAAACATGCTACCTTTGAAGAAACCCCAATAAATGTTATTTTAACGCATTTTAAGACAGAAATTTTTTAATTTATACACATTGAGAACTTTAATTAACAGATTAATTGGTTGGTTGTGGTGGTTAACCTGCAATTTACACTTTGAAAGGCATTATGTGAAAAAAATTATGATATATTATTAAAGAATATGGTAAGACTTTACAATAAGGTTCATTAGTTAACATTAGTTAATGTATTTACTAACATGAACTAACCATGAGCAATACATTAGTTACTGCATTTGTTAATCTTTGTTAATGTTAGTTCATGAAAATACTAGCTGTTCATTGTTTGTTCATGTTAGTTCACGGTGCATTAACTAATGTTAACAAGATTTTAATCAAGTATTAGTAAATGTTGAAAATAACATTAACAAACATTAACAAATGCTGTATATGTGCTATTCATTATTAGTTCATATTAACTAGTTAACTAATGTTAACTAACGAACCTTATTGTAAAGTGTTACCAAGAATATATATTATTATATATTGATGTGAGCAAAACTTACAAAATATGAACGATTATAAAAATATTAGTGGATTAATCGTGATTAATCGTATCTAACATAAAAGTTTGTGTGTGTGAGTGTGTGTATTGTATATAAAATATTTACAAACTTTTGTTAGATGCGATTAATCGATTTTACAGGACTAAAAATATATTACATTACACAAACTATTAATATTGTTATTAATATTAATTGGATGCAGCTCTACTGTAGTTCCCAGCTGCTCCCTTTTCTGCCTCTCTTTCACAAACACACTTTACGTTTCTAGTCAGTCATGGGGAATAACTTTCTTATATAATTAACATGCTGTGAACATGCAGCACACAGCATCGGAATAGCTGTAATCATGTTAGCATTAACTGGAAAGTGTAATATTCAGCTATGGAGTATGAAATCCTATGAGAATGATATGTGAATGTGTCTGTCGGGACAAGAACTCAATCTCAGTGGTCCAATGCACAGATGAGATGTGAAGGCACAGAGAAGAGAAGAGAAGAGAAGAGAAGAGAAGAGAGAGAAGAGAAGAGAAGAGAAGAGAGAGAAGAGAAGAGAAGAGAAGAGAAAGAGAAGAGAAGAGAAGAGAAGAGAAGAGAGAAAGAGAAAGAGAAGAGAGAGAGAAGAGAAGAGAAGAGAAGAGAAGAGAAGAGAAGGAAATCTTCATTTAGATCCTGTAGCATAGATGTTCTGAGGACTCTAAAGTTCCCATGGTGATGGAGGCCCAAGAGAGCTGATTGGTGGAACAACTAAAAACTTTAAACTTCAACATGTATGGAAATCACATCAACAACACTCAATATATACTTTCAGGAACAAAACTCTTGTACAAAAGAAGTACACACTACAGGGGCTAAGAAAAATGTACTGTAAAGTCGCGCTCAATCCGGCATCCGATCAGCACGGAAGGTCTCTGCGTATTGCTTGCCTTTCCTTTTACGCAACACAACAAGATTAAATGAAACCCAATTTCTTATATGTATTTTCTCGTTCTTTCATCGGACTCCATAAAATGAAAAGGTTTTTAATGATATCTGTGCACCATAAAATAAATGCAAAAGTTTGACTAATTCCTTTTAGCACTAATGAAATAAAATCAAAGTCAGTAGAATCATCAAATGTAACAATTTATCGTGATTTATCAGTTCCAATTTCATACTCAGTCAAAAATAATCAATACAAAACATTAAAATGCTCTGAAATCAAGAGAAGACAAACCCAACATTAGGAAATGTGAAAGTGAGAGTCTTGCGGACTCCCAGCCTCACGGGCTGATCTGAGATCCAGAAAATGCCATGATCTTTCTGCTGCATTTCATTGTATAGCCAGACCTCATTTAAACATGAGTTTACAGTGGAATTTTACTGCGGTAGGACCACGCGACCACATTCCTTTGTATGCCAGTTATCCCTAAACTCTTAAAAACCTTATTACATTTTGTTTTACTTATTTGGAAATAGGACACTTGTAGGCGTACCAGTCGCACTGAGACATTTTAAATGATACTAAACAATGACTACGTTTACATGCAGCCAATTTTCGGGTTATGGATGGGTTAAGGTCCCTATTCGGGTTTCTGAAACCCTAGGAATAACCCGTTTACATGCGTGAGCAGAGAGAGTTTCTCCTGTATACATGGAATTGCAACGACCCGATGTAAACAGTGACGCACGCTTAGCGTCTGGACGTAAAGTTAGACAACCTTAAGACGCAATATGCCTCATTTTCCGATTCTTCTTCCTGTGTCCAAAGACAAAACAACAGTAGCATGCGGATAATGAATAGTTCGGGGCAGATAGCGATCGCATTTGTTTGCGCTTTGATGCTGGTAACGTTACTGACCTCGCTCCAAAAGTATGCTGTGCTGTGTCTCGCCATGTCTACTTCCGGTATACTGCACGCGGATTTTTGTATTCGCGAGAAGTTTCTCTACTCAAAAGACCAAGATTCCTTGCGAATAGAACATGCGCAGAACACAAATCACCATGGGGATATGCCGATATATCCAAAAATTCGGGTTAGAAAAGGGGTACCCAGGTATAATATCCCGGTTTTTAAAATCCGGGATATTAGCATATTCAGGTTTTTGCCGGTGTTTACATGGCCGTTCGCGACCGGGTTATTGCCAATATCCGGTTTTGAATGGGTTATGGCTGCATGTAAACGTAGTCATTGTCAAGCTGAGCGGCAGACCACGCTCTTTTTTGCTTGGGTGCTGGGTGTGGTGCCCACCTGCAGTCAGCAAAGCCGCGTTTCCACCGCAGGAACTTTCCCAGGAACTAGGAACTTTGGGGTGGTTCTCGGTGTGTTTACACCGCAGGAAACAGGGTCTAAATGAAGTCCCCCCCCCCCAGAAAGTCCCTGCTGGCGAGGTAGTACATTTTCAGAGTTCAGGAACTTTCGAGGGTGGGACTTGTGCGCTGAACAATGCTGATTGGTTCTTACCACGCTATTCTTTCTGCCCGATGGCGCGCGTTTGTCCCATCCATCTCACGGTCAATGTCCGCTGATAAAAAACTTCTATTTTTATATCTAGAATTACGAGCTTTCTGAATACGCTTTGGGTGCTCTTCTCTTTTCTGCCATTTTGTTAATTACCTCGTTAGTAAACCAATTGCACACAAAAGCAGCAAAGCTTAAATCTCCTCCATACAAAACTCAAAACAAACGCGCAGGCTGGAGAGAGCAGTCGCACGCAGTTTAACCATGAGTTCAACGTCACTATAATCTTCCCGCCTCTGACAGGTAGGCTACTTTTGTACGCGGTGTAAACACAGTAAGCAAGCGGTCTGGGGAAAAAAAGGTTCCTGTGAAAAAAGTTCCTGGGACAAATAGATCCTGGTAATTGCGGTGGAAACGCGGCTCTAGTTAGTCACCAGGTGGGAAGAATCTGGTAATTAGGGGATTTTGAGTCACTCAAGGATATAAGCAGGCTGGGAAGATGTGTGGAAGAACTAGGGAAGTGAGGCCCTGTTTCCACAAAGGGAAAATGCAGATATTTATCTGCGGTTAGGCCTGTCGTTTACACGAAAACCCCGCTTTTATCACAGAAAATTATTATTTCTAAAAACTCCGGCCAAAGGGGAGATTTCTGAAAACACCGGATATGTGTTGTCGTGTCAACTGGGAGAAACAGGGTTTAGGTTCTCTCTCATCGATTCTGAGGATGCTGATTGGCTTGCATGGTTTTAGTTTCTCCCTACACTGCCACCCATAGTTGATGGGTTGATGGCGCTCAACGGCGTATTTATGCGGGTGTGTGCACAATGTTATTATTGAAAACGGAGGTGGGGAAATACCCATTTCTCTAAATACCCGGCTTTGTGTAAACGTGGCCTGAGACTGCAGGATTGAAGCTTGTTTGAACGAGGAAGGAGTCGGTGAGCATTTGTTTGTGCAGTGTGGTGGATTTTAATATTAAAGTGAATCATATAATTATACTTAGGGTAGAAATGTGTGTATAAAATCAAGTGTTTGACTTGTAAGCTAAAAAGTGTTATACATTTAACATCATGAAGATTGAAAGCATGATTAAAATTAATGTATTGTAAAGTTTTAAAAGGGTAAAAAATGGAAGTGTGGGATTGTGTTTGTAGAGAGTTAAAGCAGTTTAAGTTTAAAATCATGTGACCAGTGCTTCAATTGAAGTGTATTTTTAAAGACAATTTTTCTAGTGTTTAAATTTAAGTACTTTGATTTTGGATGGTGATGCTTTATTGGTTACTTATGGATTTTCTTCATTTACTAGTGGTTAAGTTTTTTTACCTGCTTGTGGCCACGACAACTTTCAAATAAAAGGAAAAAAAATGGATTCCTGGTCATTGAGTAAAATCCAGTCCAAACCATCAGAGGCAAGCATACCCATGCGGGGAAACTGCAGGGTCGAACTTCACTAGTGAAGGCACTTGACAAACATAATACTCAATGATAATCATTCACATCACATCATCTCTATTCTTATGTGGGTTTTAGATGTCCCTGAGAAATAGAATGAAATGTAGATAAGGTGGACTTTCTTCTCAGGGGAAGAGGGGGGAAGTCAAATTTTAATTTCCAGCAAGGACCAGTGGTCAGGTATCTCTTCAACTATTTTTTCCGGTCTTACAGTATACTCCCAAAGAAACCTTCAAACTATTCACACAAACCCACACAGAACGTACTCACGCTGTGAATCTAAACCATGTCAGCTGTCTCATCGCGCTTGTAGAGTAGCCATCTTGTCTGAGCGTTTCCAGGGGAATGTGAGAACCCCCTGCCGTGCAGACATGTTTTAATGCTTCTCTCTATAACAATCAGACCCACATTCCCTCCATAAACGCTCTGTATTTGGTTCTCATGACTGACACAACAGCCCACATCATGCTAGAGGTCCTATTCTAGTGGCTCTTTGCTGAATTTCAGCATGTTTGTGTGGATTCTGACTCATTTGTTTTTATCTCTCTGCTGGATTGTTGAGTCAGGAATTGGACATCAGAATAAAGATGAGAGTAAATTTCTCGCAAGATGCAAAAGCAACATTTCTCTTTAGACACCTGTTGTGCTGACTCAAAGCTAACCTGAACAAATAGTGCACTTGACTTTAGGCGCAAGAGACTGCAGTCAATAGATCAACAATGTTTTTACAAATGCGATGTGGTTATATGCATTTCTGACTACCTCTGAATTTGCAGCAAGTATTCATAAACTGTTTTGGACCCCATTTACAACTGTTTAGCACTGACCAGCATATAGAGATTGAGAGTAAAAGAGAGAATGAGAGAGTTAGAGATTATGTGAATTGTTTAATTTGATAAGACTCACCTCCGAGTCAGCTCGTTTTCTTTGGCGTATAGATTTGGCCCGCATAAACAGCTGAAGTGTGGCCCAGATTAGATCCGTGTTTGCTGGCCCGCTTACGTTTTAGCCAGAACTAAAACAAAACAGTGCCTTGTCATAATTCCGCCCATTGTGAGCCAAATAATAAAAACAAATAATGTGGCCCATATGTGAACTATGTGAAGTACTACACATAACACATTATTTAAAACAAGCACATAGACCTATTACAAATGAGAGAGAATGTAGAGAGAAAGTTAGAGACTGTGAATTATTTAATTTGAGGAAGGTACAGTAACCTCACCTGTAGCTCTGCTTTCACCCCAGTTACTCTTCCTCCCAGTAAGGAATGTCTGAGCATATCTGTCTTTCATGTCTACATGCTTGTAAGTCCTTATAATACTAGAATGGAAAAAAAAAACACTACTATTATAAAAATAGACAAAGTTGGCATTTACATGCCTGTCACTGCTTCCTAGCAATTATGTTATATATATATATATATATATATATATATATATACATATACAGATATATACACAGATATATACATACATACACACACAACTGGACAAAATAATAACTTCCTTAGAAGAACTTCCTTATGCTTACCAAGCTGATAAAAAAACAGATAAAAATGTTAAAAACATCCCTGCTTTTGCTGATCAATATATATAAATATAGGAATTTATTATATAATGTATTATAATCATACTGTGGATTATATAACGTAATCACAAAAATATTAAACAGAAGAAAACTGTTCAAACATTTTTTTAACATTGATAACAAGAACTCAAGCATAGAATATTTTAGTACTAATCAAAATTACTGTTAATAATCAAGCACCAAATTTGAATATTAGAATGATTTCTGAAAGATCATGTGACACTAAAGACTGTAAAGATGCTGAAAATTATACTTTGCCATCACAGCAATAACCTTTTAAAATATATTCAAATACAATATATTTGTATAATATATTTGTAAAGTAATGCAATTTCACAATATTACTGTTTTTTTAATCAAATAAATGTTTTTGTTTTGTTTTTTTGTTTGTTTGTTTTTTAAGTAATGATGCTAAAATGTACCCACTACTGGAAAAAAAACATGTAAAAATGTAAAATTTTTTGCATGAATTTTTTTTGTTAACTAAGTTATGCTGTCAATTCATGGTTTCAGTTCAGTTCATTCACCATTTCACAACTCAAATTATAAAAAATATATATATTTCCAAATATGTGGAAGTATACTTTACCTCAGATTTGTTGTTTGTTCTGTACATCCTTGATGTTTTTTATAAACATACAACTTATACTGTGACCGCAGGAGTATGTACTGATTTCATTGTATGTGTGTTTGTTAAATATGATTTTGATCATGTTGAACTTAGTCTAAATATTTTATTGGAGCCATAATTATCTGAAACACATATAGGCTATACGCATGAAGTTTGACATGCACTTTATTTAATTAAGACAAAATAACACTTTGAAGAGGAACTCATTTTGATGTCCAGTGAAAACAACACAAGCAGCTTGACGGTCACATAGTAGCACAGCAGTTTATAGCGCACAATGACCATAATAACACAAGCTCTCAGTAAAACTTAAAGTGCTAAGTTTTGCAGACTTTTCTTCTTCACAGGCTCCTTCTCAGTTCTGTGCGCTCCATAAAGGAGCGGGATGAATGTGTCGCTACGCGATGCGCGCAAGGCACCTTCCCACGCGCACCCGGGCGCGTCAGACCTCCGCGAGGCGCTTTTGACTGCAAGCTCGAGCGCGCGCAGCTCCATGAGTTCCAGCTCGTGCTTAGCGGCAGTCTCGAGCACCTTCTGCTTGTTGTAATAGATGACGAAGTTATTGATGATGGGGTGGATGGGCAGAGCTATGGCGATCACCCGCACAGAAAGCTGATTGCCGCGTTGCACCGGCCCAGAGTGGTTTTTGGGTAGATGTCCCCGATCAGCCGACAGTGGTCATGGTAATGATGGCCCACCAGAAGGACTGTGGGATGCTTCTGAACAACGTCTCCGGGTGGCTCTGCTCCATGGTGTACCCAAGTGCGGAAAACACGAAGATGCCCACTCCCATGTACATAAGGAGCAGACCCAGCTCCTTGAAGCTCCGTTTGAGCGCGTATGTAAGCGTCTGCAGGCCAGAAGAATGGCGCGCCAGCTTAAAGATCCGCGCAATGCGCATGATGCGAAGAGCCTGGACCGCCTGCTGCACGTTGGCCAGTTCCATCATGGCCGTGCCGAGGTACGTGAGAACCAGCACAACGTAGAAGGGCAGAATGGCCAGAAAGTCTATCATATTCATGAAGGAGAGAGCGAAGCGCAGCTTGTTAGGGGACGATGCAAGGCGCAGCACATACTCTACCGTGAACCAGCCGATGCATGCCGTCTCGATAGCATCCAGGGTCGGGTGCTCAACGCGGTTCCCTTCGGAATCCTCCACCTGGAGGTCCGGTATGGTGCCCAGACACATCACCACAGATGAAACTAGAATGAACAGAAAGGACACGACGGCAATTACGCGCGCGGGAAGCGAGGAGTCTGGTTTCTCCATGAGCTTCCAGACGAACTTTTGACACCTCTCGTTGCGGCTCACGGCAGGGTCAGGGTACAAATCATCCAGGATCAGTTTCACCTTGTCTGCAATCTCAGCCAACTCTTCCTCCTTCTCGGTCAAGTTACTCTTGCAGCATTCGTCCAAGTAGCTCAAGTCAATCTTCCAAAACTCCATCTCTTTAATAAAACAAATAGGGCAGATCCCGCGCTTCATATGGATCTCCCCAAAATAGTACACTTCTACGATGCATTTAAACGAGTCAGGGTCTCTGTCGAAGTAGAATTCTCGTTTCCCAGGGTCATAATCATCGCAGAGTGATGAAATGACATCAAAACTCCGAGTTGAGCAATTCACAAGTTCGGCGAGCCTGCTGTCCGGATAGCGGTTCAGGATGTCCCCGCACAGCACCAGCCGCACGCCGCCGATGTTCACGGCGACTTCTTTCTCGTCGCTGCTCGACGAACCGTTACAGTGTGCGAACCGGGTCCTCGGTAGAGTCCACATCCTCGCAGTCCTGATCTCAAAACATTTCAATCTTGTTAAATGTTAGAAACGGTGAGTAGTGTAAAGGCGCACGGAGACGCAGGATCCTCATGTCAAAAGAGGACGCAGATTGACTTCATAAATACTAAAGACATTCTAAAGAGTTAAATTAAATCATGTTGTTATGTAAATAAGAAAAAAGCTTTGATAAAAATAGAATTAGGAGACTGATATCTTGATTCGAGCAGATAATATCTGTGCGCTTTGGCGCAGTGAAAGCGCGCAGTTGGCACAGCAGTAACAGGTCTCCCCTCCTCCATGCGCACCTCTCAATCTCTCCCTCCCTCTCGCCCTCTCTCACTCTCTATAACTCGACACTCGCCTGGCGTTTCCTGCATTTCCAGTCTTTTAGAGCAACTTACGAAAAATCAAGTCAAGTGTGCGAATTTAAAGAAAATCCTTTAATACGTTTAAACGAAATTCTCTGCAGATTTGAAAGTCCCTCCAGGGTGAAAATCAAGCTTTTAAATGTTTTCCATTTGTCTATGTTGTTTTTAATATGCTTTAAGACAAGCCATGTAGCTACAAATTCATTAGTCAACACAATTGTTGAGTATTTCCTCCATAAGCGCGCGTCCATGTGAAGACTGTGCGCGAGCCACAAGAAAACGCTGTAGCCTATAACACTGATAGCAGCGGCAACGAGCACTTGATTTCAAAAACAACACATTTTAGCGCATATTACAGGTAGTCTACATCCAAAAAATAAATGTTTACAGTAACAGACGCGACTGTTAATGCGTTATTCGTAGTCATGATAGATTTATTTCGTTTATTTCCTAGAATGGGCAGTTTGTGACTTTGCGAGATAAACAACAAACACTGGTAACCAAACATTCAGTGGTGCATGGCAATCAAATAGACGTGACACAAATAACACGTTTGAAAAAAATATTAGCCTATACTGACAAACCTGCTAACCCCACTTTTGAAAAATCCCCAGAAAAGACATTTATTAAATGCATTTAATTGATATTTAAAATATCAATATTAAAAATATATATATATATAAATATAGCTGCGAGCAGCGATTGCGGGCCCAAGCCGGTGGCACCGCAACCCCGGTGCCTAAAGGCACCGGGATGGCGGGTACGCCGGCTTTGGCCCTCCAGTCGCTGCTCGCAGCTATATTTATATATATATATATATATATATATATATATATATATATATATATATATATATATAAAGCCGGTGGCACCGCCACCTTGGTGCCTTTAGGGTTATTCTGCACGACGTGCAGAAAGCGTAACCCCTGCTTTGGAATACATACTAGTATGTATTCCACAATTGGAATACATACTAACATACTAGTCAGAACTGAATAGTTGATATCTGAATGACAGATCACCATAGAAGTCACTGGAAAAAATGTGACTAGTAACAAAAGAATAGTTACTAGTCACCATTGAAATAAGTACTAGTGTCTAATGAATAAGTACTAGTATCTATTTAATAGGTACTAGCATCTAATGAATAAGTACTAGTAACTAATTAATAAGCATTGGTATGTAATGAATAAGGACTAGCATCTAATGAATAAGTACTAGTATCTAATAAATAAGGACTAGTGTCTAATGAATAAGTACTAGTATCTTTAAAGAGGTACTAGTACCTAAAGAATAAACACTAGTATCTAAAGAAAAGGCACTAGTATCTAAAGAATAAGCACTAGTAGCTAATGAATAAGTACTAGTACTTAATGGAATAGATACTAGTATCTAGAAAATAAGTACTAGTAGCATGAAAATAGAGACTAGTAGGTTAAAATGATTAAATGTTAAAACGGCTCTGCCATACTCTATCTGTCGTTTCGACTAGTCACAATTACGTTACAGATATCTTAAATGATAATACAAACTATCCAAAATGTAATTACGACTAGAAGAGACGTTGTTGATATCTACAATGTTAATTACGAATAGTCAAACTTAGCTTTTAAATGTTAAAAGGGCTTGCCATACAGAAGTGTCAGCTCAGAGAACACTCAACATTTTCAAACCAAAATATCTGACTTTCTGTGGGTCCTAGCTCATGAGTGTAAATTAGAAAGTTGTCCGGCTTGAGGAGAATATATGAATATATGAAACGATGAGATCAACATGTGTACTGAGTTTCATATTATTACATGCAAGCGTGTTTGATTTATGGACCAAGTTTTTGGACCCCGTTCCAGGGAGCGCTGTCTAGCCCCCTTGCCACACCCGGGTACCATCTTCCCGGCTCTGATGGCTGTGTGATCTGACCTGTGTGCAAAGTTTCAAGAGTTTTCAAACCCATTAAGGGCCCCAAAAGCCGCTAAGAGACTCAAAATCATCAGAAAAAAGGAATGTTAAAGTTTGATGCGTTGCTATGGCAACATTATCTTAGATATTGAATAATGCTTTCACAGCTCTTCATCTGGCGTGTGTTTACATTATACAGATGAAGTTTGAAGCAAATTGGGTAAAAGTAAGAGTGTGATTTCAAAGCATTTTGCAAGTGAAACACTTTCTGCTGCCAGTTGGTGGCGCTATATATTTGACTCACAATAGTCACATCCATGTGATCGGCCTCTTACAACGAACACACTGCTGAAGTTTCATCAAGATCAGTTAATGCTATGCAGAAGTTTTAACACACTTCCTTTTTGATTTATGGACCAAGTTAATTTAATTAATACACTAATTATATAAAACTATTGTCAATGCACTACAATTAAACAGGTTATATGTCTTTACTTATAAAAAAATAAAAACAAAAACTTATTTAAAAAATACCAGGCTTAAGAAATGTATTTACTTTAGCAGGCCAGACACACAGTGAAATTATTAAGCCCCCTCCCCCTACACACACACACAGAGACTGTGTGTCAAAAGACTCAATCACACACACACACAGACTGTGTGACAGGCCTAGGCTCAGAAAGAGCATGATCATATTCAAACTACAATATCTGACTTTCTGTGGGTTTGAGCTTATTATTGTTAATTAGAAAGTTGTTTGGCTTGAATAGAACAATATACACGGCAAGTTTTGTAACTGTCAGTAAAACTAACCAAGTTATAACACACTTTATGTGTCCTTTTTTAGTCAAAAAAATCCGCCACGGCCAAACCGTTCGAGATATCAAAAATCCGTACGGAATATAGCATCCTCAATGTCTTGACTTCATGCACACCGAGTTTGGTGGTGATTGGTAACAGCATGGGTTGTAATTTGATGTTTTTCTAGGACAATTATTTAAAAAAAAAAAACATAATTCCCGACTTCCGTTTGAACTGTCGTAAAACTTAGAGCACGAAAGTTGTTTGGCCTGATGTGATCTATGAGTGTACCGAGTTTCATATTAATCCATGCACGTGTGTTTGATTTATGGACAAATGTTCAAATCCCTAAAAGAATGCATCCTAAAAGAATGGTAAAGTTTGAATGCGTCGCCACGGCAACAGTTTCAAAGATATCAAGAATCCATTCATAGGTCTTCATCTGCCGTGTATGTACATTATACAGATGAAGTTTGAAGCAAATCGGGTAAAAATAAGAGGGTGATTTCAAAGCATTTTGAAAGTGACACACTTCCTGCTGCCAGTTGGTGGCGCTATAACTTTGACTCACAATAGTCACATCCATGTGATCGTCCTCTTACAGCGAACGCACTGCTGAAGTTTCATCCAGATCAGTTAATGTATGCTGAAGTTATGACACACTTCCTGTTTCACGTTTCTCGCCATAGTTTCGTTTCCTCGCCACGGCCAAACCGTTCGAGATATCAAAAATCCCCACACAAACTTTCATCCTCAATGTCTTGACTTCTAGCTGACCGAGTTTCGTCGAATTTGGATCAGAGCTCTAGGAGGAGTATTTAAAAGTTCATTGCGTGTGTTTACAAAAAAAACCTCAATAGCCGACTTCCTGTTGGGCTGGGGTGAAAAGCAAGAAGCAGAGGTATAGATGAAATTCTGCTATCGACATGTGTACCGAGTTTCATATTATTACATGCAAGTGTGTTTGAGTTATGGACCAGGTGTTCGGACCCCATTCCAGGGGGCGCTG
>JAQIUQ010006391.1:0-210000 GCA_030378365.1 Hybognathus amarus
AAAAACGACTAGTGGTACCCCTTACGTTTTTTTTTCGGGTCAAAATTTTGATTTTCTTGAAACTCTGGATTCTGATAGAGGGCCATGGGACTTAGATCTGAGTGCAAAAATGGAGGCTCAGACCCTTCCAGAGCTGAGATATTTAGATATTTATAATGGCATACAGAGCTGAGATATTGAGATATTTACAATGGCATAAATGCTACGTGAGAATCTCAATATCTCAGCTCTGAAGGGTCTAGAGCCTCCATTTTTGCACTCAGATCTCAAGTCACATGGCCTCTATCAGAATCCAGAGTTTCAAGAAAATCAAAATTTTGACCCGAAAAAAAAAAACGACAGTGAGTACCACTTACGTTTTTTTTTTTCGGGTCAAAATTTTGATTTTCTTGAAACTCTGGATTCTGATAGAGGGCCATGGGACTTAGATCTGAGTGCAAAAATGTAGGCTCTAGACCTTCCAGAGCTGAGATATTGAGATTTCACGTAGCATTTATGCCATTGTAAATATCTCAATATCTCAGCTCTGTATGCCATTATAAATATCTACAATATCTCAGCTCTGGAAAGGGTCTAGAGCCTCCATTTTGCACTCAGATCTAAGTCCCATGGCCCTCTATCAGAATCCAGAGTTTCAAGAAAATCAAAATTTGACCTCGAAAAAAAACGAAGTGGTACCCCTTACGTTTTTTTTTTCGGGTCAAAATTTTGATTTTCTTGAAACTCTGGATTCCTATAGAGGGCCATGGGACTTAGATCTGAGTGCAAAAATGGAGGCTCTAGACCCTTCCAGAGCTGAGATATTTAGATATTTATAATGGCATACAGAGCTGAGATATTGAGATATTTACAATGGCATAAATGCTACGTGAAATCTCAATATCTCAGCTCTGGAAGGGTCTAGAGCCTCCATTTTTGCACTCAGATCTAAGTCACATGGCCCTCTATCAGAATCCAGAGTTTCAAGAAAATCAAAATTTTGACCCCGAAAAAAAACCGTAAGGGGTACCACTGTCGTTTTTTTTTCGGGTCAAAATTTTGATTTTCTTGAAACTCTGGATTCCTATAGAGGGCCATGGGACTTAGATCTGAGTGCAAAAATGGAGGCTCTAGACCCTTCCAGAGCTGAGATATTGAGATTTCACGTAGCATTTATGCCATTGTAAATATCTCAATATCTCAGCTCTGTATGCCATTATAAATATCTAAAATATCTCAGCTCTGGAAGGGTCTAGAGCCTCCATTTTTGCACTCAGATTTAAGTCCCATGGCCCTCTATCAGAATCCAGAGTTTCAAGAAAATCAAAATTTTGACCTGAAAAAAAAACGTAAGGGGTACCACTGTCGTTTTTTTTTCGGGTCAAAATTTTGATTTTCTTGAAACTCTGGATTCTGATAGAGGGCCATGGGACTTAGATCTGAGTGCAAAAATGGAGGCTCTAGACCCTTCCAGAGCTGAGATATTTAGATATTTATAATGGCATACAGAGCTGAGATATTGAGATATTTACAATGGCATAAATGCTACGTGAGATTCTCAATATCTCAGCTCTGGAAAGGGTCTAGAGCCTCCATTTTTGCACTCAGATCTAAGTCCCATGGCCCTCTATCAGAATCCAGAGTTTCAAGAAAATCAAAATTTTGACCCGAAAAAAAACGACAGTGGTACCCCTTACGTTTTTTTTTCGGGTCAAAATTTTGATTTTCTTGAAACTCTGGATTCTGATAGAGGGCCATGGGACTTAGATCTGAGTGCAAAAATGGAGGCTCTAGACCCTTCCAGAGCTGAGATATTTAGATATTTATAATGGCATACAGAGCTGAGATATTGAGATATTTACAATGGCATAAATGCTACGTGAAATCTCAATATCTCAGCTCTGGAAGGGTCTAGAGCCTCCATTTTTGCACTCAGATCTAAGTCCCATGGCCCTCTATCAGAATCCAGAGTTTCAAGAAAATCAAAATTTTACCCGAAAAAAAATCGACAGTGGTACCCCTTACGTTTTTTTTTTCGGGTCAAAATTTTGATTTTCTTGAAACTCTGGATTCTGATAGAGGGCCATGGGACTTAGATCTGAGTGCAAAAATGGAGGCTCTAGACCCTTCCAGAGCTGAGATATTTAGATATTTATAATGGCATACAGAGCTGAGATATTGAGATATTTACAATGGCATAAATGCTACGTGAGATTCTCAATATCTCAGCTCTGGAAGGGTCTAGAGCCTCCATTTTTGCACTCAGATCTAAGTCCCATGGCCCTCTATCAGAATCCAGAGTTTCAAGAAAATCAAAATTTTGACCCGAAAAAAAAAACGACAGTGGTACCCCTTACGTTTTTTTTCGGGTCAAAATTTTGATTTTCTTGAAACTCTGGATTCTGATAGAGGGCCATGGGACTTAGATCTGAGTGCAAAAATGGAGGCTCTAGACCCTTCCAGAGCTGAGATATTTAGATATTTATAATGGCATACAGAGCTGAGATATTGAGATATTTACAATGGCATAAATGCTACGTGAGATCTCAATATCTCAGCTCTGGAAGGGTCTAGAGCCTCCATTTTTGCATTCAGATCTAAGTCCCATGGCCCTCTATCAGAATTCGAGAGTTTCAAGAAAATCAAAAATTTTGACCCGAAAAAAAAACGACAGTGGTACCCCTTACGTTTTTTTTTCGGGTCAAAATTTTGATTTTCTTGAAACTCTGGATTCTGATAGAGGGCCATGGGACTTAGATCTGAGTGCAAAAATGGAGGCTCTAGACCCTTCCAGAGCTGAGATATTTAGATATTTATAATGGCATACAGAGCTGAGATATTGAGATATTTACAATGGCATAAATGCTACGTGAAATCTCAATATCTCAGCTCTGAAGGGTCTAGAGCCTCCATTTTTGCACTCAGATCTAAGTCACATGACCCTCTATCAGAATCCAGAGTTTCAAGAAAATCTAAACTTTGACTCTAAAAAAAAACGACAGTGGTACCCCTTACGTTTTTTTTCGGGTCAAAATTTTGATTTTCTCGAAACTCTGGATTCTGATAGAGGGCCATGTGACTTAGATCTGAGTGCAAAAATGGAGGCTCTAGACCCTTCCAGAGCTGAGATATTGAGATTTCACGTAGCATTTATGCCATTGTAAATATCTCTATATCTCAGCTCTGTATGCCATTATAAATATCTCAATACTCAGCTCTGGAAGGGTCTAGAGCCTCCATTTTTGCACTCAGATCTAAGTCCCATGGCCCTCTATCAGAATCCAGAGTTTCAAGAAAATCAAAATTTTAACCTGAAAAAAAAAACGACAGCTGGTACCCTTACGTTTTTTTTTCGGGTCAAAATTTTGATTTTCTTGAAACTCTGGATTCTGATAGAGGGCCATGTGACTTAGATCTGAGTGCAAAAATGGAGGCTCTCAGACCCTTCCAGAGCTGAGATATTGAGATTTCACGTAGCATTTAGTGCCATTGTAAATATCTCAATATCTCAGGCTCTATATGCCATTATAAATATCTAAATATCTCAGCTCTGGAAGGGTCTAGAGCCTCCATTTTTGCACTCAGATCTAAGTCCCATGGCCCTCTATCAGAATCCAGAGTTTCAAGAAAATCAAAATTTTGACCCGAAAAAAAAAACGTAAGGGGTACCACTGTCGTTTTTTGTGGGGGCGAAAGATAAGTTTCTAAAACTGAGCAACTGGAGCTTCCACTGTTGATCCTATTTTTTCCCCTCTCTTTTATGTTTTTATTTTTTTTTTTCTTTTTTTAGAAAAGCACGTGTCCCACGGTCCAATAACCCACTTTTTTTTAAACTACCAACCCCGGCCTTCATACAATAAACTGCAAGTGGACAGAAAATGAAGTTTTATTAACTAAGTTCGGGAGGAGCACGTTCAGATAATTAACACGAGTGGGCGGGAATCAGCAATCAGCAACCAATGATAAGAGGGTACATATATAGGCTCAGCAGTCTTACCTCGATCCATGGACGGTTTGCAGCATTCGGCCATGTCTAGAATCTAGCTCTTCCCGTTTCCATAAAGAAATTTTCGTCTTTCGGAATTAGGAATCCTTGCCGCAACCCGGTATCATCTCTTCACCCATGACGACATTCATCTTGTGGGCATCAGGCCAAACAGATGGTTCCTCGCCACTGTACAAAACATTCTGCAATCTACTTCTGCGTATTTCCTTAAACCGGGCCATTCAATAATTCCTGCATTTTTGTTTTGCTGCGCAGAATTGTACTTCGCATTGCTTCAATTGTGGAATGACGAGCAAGTTATGCTATCTGGAGCACAAATCGTGATCGTTTAAATAGTTTCTGTTCAAATGATTTGCGTTCCTTAAACGCGTTGCTTCCTCATGGCGTAAACTCACATGTAAACAGTAGACTGGGGAATCTATTCCAAAAAGAATCGGTTCCGAGGACGTTAGGAATTGAGAGTCGATTCCAAAGGTTTGATTCGATTCCATTAAGGGGAATTGACTCCTCTAAGATTTAACACAAACCGCGGCTGTAACCGATTTCATTTGTCAACACAATCACGTCTCATGCAAACCCACATCGTCACCGTTTGGTTTACTGACTAAGAACGAACAAATTGGGAACGTGACCCTTAGAAATGTCAAATAAATAGATAAATACAATAAAAATTGAGTTTCACACTCAACTTGATTCTGTCGAACCCTGGTGCATTTGCGTGCATGCATCTTACATCATCCCAAACGTGCACGGCGCATTGATAGTAAGCAGAACGTGGGTAAATATTGTGTTTTATTTATTCATTTATTTATATTAATTTGCTGCTATTATGTGCAGTTGAGTCAACAATACAGGTTTATTGTTATAGGTTGAGGTTTATTTAACAGGTTTATTTACTAGGTTGATTTTTGCTGCTTACAAACGGACTCTCCCTGTTTTTCGCAGCTTTTGATTATGTTCAAGAAGATCATCATCGGCCGCCAGGCCCCATATCGCCTGTGCAATGCACCTGTGGTGTAAAGCCAAGTGAAGGGCACTTCCCCCTTCGCTCGGCTTCACACCACAGCTCAATTTGCACAGTACGTTCTCTCACTGCCACAGCAGTGATGTCTACTCTGCTCCCACATGATCTCTGTTTCTCCGGCTTATTTTCTACTCTACCCCAGCAGTGATGTCTCCTCTGCTCCCACACTGATCTCTGTTTTGCGGCTTATTTTCTACTCTACCCCAGCAGTGATGTCTCCTCTGCTCCCACATGATCTCTGTTTCTCCGGCTTAATTTCTACTCTACCCCAGCAGTGATGTCTCCTCTGCTCCCACAGGATCTCTGTTTCTCCGGCTTAATTTCTACTCTACCCCAGCAGTGATGTCTCCTCTGCTCCCACAGGATCTCTGTTTCTCCGGGTAATTTTCTACTTTACCCCAGCAGTGATGTCTCCACTGCTCCCACTGGATCTCGGTTTCTCTGGCTAATTTTTCTACTTTACCCCAGCAGTGATGTCTCCACTGCTCCCACATGATCTCTGTTTCTCTGGCTAATTTTCTACTTTACCCCAGCAGTGATGTCTCCACTGCTCCCACTGGATCTCGGTTTCTCTGGCTAATTTCTCACTTTACCCCAGCAGTGATGTCTCCTCTGCTCCCACAGGATCTCTGTTTCTCGGGTAATTTCTACTTTACCCCAGCAGTGATGTCTCCACTGCTCCCACTGGATCTCGGTTTCTCTGGCTAATTTTCTACTTTACCCCAGCAGTGATGTCTACTCTGTTCCCACATGATCTCTGTTTCTCCGGCTTATTTTCTACTCTACCCCAGCAGTGATGTCTCCTCTGCTCCCACAGGATCTCTGTTTCTCCGGCTTATTTTCTACTCTACCCCAGCAGTGATGTCTCTTCTGCTCCCACTGGATCTCGGTTTCTCTGGCTAATTTTCTACTTTACCCCAGCAGTGATGTCTCCACTGCTCCCACAGGATCTCTGTTTCTCTGGCTTATTTTCTACTTTACCCCAGCAGTGATGTCTCCACTGCTCCCACAGGATCTCTGTTTCTCTGGCTTATTTTCTACTTTACCCCAGCAGTGATGTCTCCTCTGCTCCCACAGGATCTCTGTTTCTCTGGCTTATTTTCTACTTTACCCCAGCAGTGATGTCTCCTCTGCTCCCACAGGATCTCTGTTTCTCTGGCTTATTTTCTACTTTACCCCAGCAGTGATGTCTCCTCTGCTCCCACAGGATCTCTGTTTCTCTGGCTTATTTTCTACTCTACCCCAGCAGTGATGTCTCCTCTGCTCCCACAGGATCTCTGTTTCTCTGGCTTATTTTCTACTCTACCCCAGCAGTGATGTCTCCTCTGCTCCCACAGGATCTCTGTTTCTCTGGCTTATTTTCTACTCTACCCCAGCAGTGATGTCTCCTCTGCTCCCACAGGATCTCTGTTTCTCTGGCTTATTTTCTACTCTACCCCAGCAGTGATGTCTCCTCTGCTCCCACAGGATCTCTGTTTCTCTGGCTTATTTTCTACTCTACCCCAGCAGTGATGTCTCCTCTGCTCCCACAGGATCTCTGTTTCTCTGGCTTATTTTCTACTTTACCCCAGCAGTGATGTCTCCTCTGCTCCCACAGGATTTCTGTTTCTCCGGCTTATTTTCTACTCTACCCCAGCAGTGATGTCTCTTCTGCTCCCACAGGATCTCTGTTTCTCTGGCTTATTTTCTACTCTACCCCAGCAGTGATGTCTCCTCTGCTCCCACAGGATCTCTGTTTCTCTGGCTTATTTTCTACTTTACCCCAGCAGTGATGTCTCCACTGCTCCCACAGGATCTCTGTTTCTCTGGCTAATTTTCTACTTTACCCCAGCAGTGATGTCTCTTCTGCTCCCACAGGATCTCTGTTTCTCTGGCTTATTTTCTACTCTACCCCAGCAGTGATGTCTCCTCTGCTCCCACAGGATCTCTGTTTCTCTGGCTTATTTTCTACTTTACCCCAGCAGTGATGTCTCCACTGCTCCCACAGGATCTCTGTTTCTCTGGCTAATTTTCTACTTTACCCCAGCAGTGATGTCTCTTCTGCTCCCACAGGATCTCTGTTTCTCTGGCTAATTTTCTACTTTACCCCAGCAGTGATGTCTCTTCTGCTCCCACAGGATCTCTGTTTCTCTGGCTAATATTCTACTCTACCTCAGCAGTGATGTCTCCACTGCTCCCACAGGATCTCTGTTTCTCTGGCTAATTTTCTACTTTACCCCAGCAGTGATGTCTCCTCTGCTCCCACTGGATCTCTGTTTCTCTGGCTAATATTCCTACTCTACCTCAGCAGTGATGTCTCCACTGCTCCCACAGGATCTCTGTTTCTCTGGCTAATTTTCTACTTTACCCCAGCAGTGATGTCTCCTCTGCTCCCACAGGATCTCTGTTTCTCTGGCTTATTTTCTACTTTACCCCAGCAGTGATGTCTCCTCTGCTCCCACAGGATCTCTGTTTCTCTGGCTTATTTTCTACTCTACCCCAGCAGTGATGTCTCCTCTGCTCCCACAGGATCTCTGTTTCTCTGGCTTATTTTCTACTCTACCCCAGCAGTGATGTCTCCTCTGCTCCCACAGGATCTCTGTTTCTCTGGCTTATTTTCTACTTTACCCCAGCAGTGATGTCTCCTCTGCTCCCACAGGATCTCTGTTTCTCTGGCTTATTTTCTACTCTACCCCAGCAGTGATGTCTCCTCTGCTCCCACAGGATCTCTGTTTCTCTGGCTAATTTTCTAGACTGCCACAGCAGCCGACGTCGCCTGCCGCTCTCCGCAGGAGCTCTGTTTCTCTGGCTAATTTTCTACACTGCTATAACAGGGATGTTTTTCTCTCCAGTACATCTCTATTCAGAATTGTTATTCCTGCTCCTTGATTATTTTTCTCTGTCCAGCGAGCATTGGTCTCCAAGCGGACGTTGCATGCATCAAGGTTATCCTCCAGGCAGTAGCTCCCTGAGACCCCTTCAATCCCACGTTACTGCTTTCCGCACAGGCTACCAGCCCCTCGAGCAGTTGGTCTCACAGCGGACGGAGTACGAGAAATCTCCTGCACAAGCACTCATTTTTTGCTCTTTCAAGTTTCCTCTTTCCATCCATTGAGCATTGGTCTCACAGCGGACGGAGCGAGCGCTTTCCCAGTAGAGCACTCATATTTTTCTCTTTCTTCCAGCGAGCAGTTGATCTCACAGCGGATGCAGTGTGAAAGTCTCCTGGGCAAGCGCTCATTTTTCCACTTCAGTTTTCCTCTTTCCAGCCAGCGAGCATTTGTCTCACCGCGGATGGAGCCGAGAAAGTTCCTGGTAGAGCACTCACGCTTTCTCTTTCATTTCAGAGAGTATTTGGTGCTTACAGCGGATTCAGCATGAGAACCTCCTGGTCAAATACTCTACAACCGCACCTCGTCCGCAGTCAACAAGGGCCGTCAGTCCAGGCAGTGAGCCATCATCACGAGCTTCCCTGAACAAGCTTCCAGGCCCCTTCTCGAGATTCCAGCCCGCCAATCTCGGCACACTTTGGGGGGTCTTTAGTCCGGCGGCTGTCCTCTGCTCTTTAGCTTTTTGTGGGAGTACTCTGGGTTTCGGACAGAATTCCGAGCTCGGAGCCCTCCCTCCGGACAGCACGCCAAAATACTCACTCAAAATTATATGCATCTTATTATGCGTCTCCAAAAATTTTATGTGTGACCTCATGAAATAAGAGGTTAATGTCAGCTGAAAAGGAAAGTGTCCTCAGCACATTTTTATGTTGAATAGATGACAAAACCAGGAGAATGCATTAAAAACATTAAGAGGGTCAATTCTGATTTCATTCATGACGAGTTTGAAACGGTGTCATTCAAAGCAGGATGTGATGCAAGAGCTAAACTTGTGCAGCTTCTGTCAGTAAGGATCCCGTGTTTCAGTCATACAGTGATATCTGGTGGATGCCTGAAGTATTTCAACCTCCAAACACAAATATCAGTTCTCAGACAACCATGAGCTTCTAGTTTAAATGTTCTGAAGGCTCACATCATCACATAGCATTACAATTAATTTGGGTATAATATCAAAATAGTTTTTATGAATTTCTCTTTAAACACATGGAATGGTCAACATAACGAAAGATAAAAGCCTGAAGGGTTTTGCTTAGTGGGTGGCTTCTAAAGCAGGGGTTCTCAACTCCAGTCCTCGCGACCCATGCTCTGCATATTGTGTATGTCTCTCCTTATTTACACACCTGATTCAGATCCTCAGCTCGTTAAGGTTACATAGAGTCTATCCTAACGAGCTCTGGATTTGAATCAGGTGTGTTAAATGAGGGAGACATACACAATATGCAGGGCAGTGGGTCGCGGGGACGAGTTGAGAACCCGTTCTAAAGGAGCCGTTGAGGCTCTCCACACCATAACTATAATGATAATTGCTCAGAGGAACCATATTGTTGAGACCACTTTAAAGACTTTTTTGTTTGTTTTTCAAAACATGAATGGTAAAAACAGAGCTCGAGCGTTTTAAGCAGCAGATGATAAAACTGCAGTGTGTTTAAAACAGGGGTCGCAACTCCAGTCTTCGCGACACCACTGCCCTGCATATTGTGTATGTCTCCTCATTTAACACACCTGATTCAGATCCAGAGCTCGTTAGGATAGTTATGTAACCTTAACGAGCTGAGGATCTGAATCAGGTGTGTTAAATAAGGGAGACATACACAATATGCAGAGCAGTGGATCGCTAGGGACTGGAGTTGAGAACCCCTGCTTTAAAAAAACCCAGCACAATAGGACTTTGCTTTTTATCACGAATGCATGCGGAGATCCATCCAGTTTAACAGTCATTATTTTTCCATAATGCAGATCTGAGTGCCAAATGACGAATCCATGATTGAGTTGTACATCTGTAAACATGAAGGGATCCTCGATTGGAAAGTGAAGATCAGACAGGAGTCAGCTCATGTGTTGGAGAGAGCAGTGACGGATGTGTTGTGCAGCGCTGCTCAGCCCAGCAGGAGAGACAGAGGAGATGGTGGCCTGTAGGGGTCTGCACTGTCAAAAAAAACACACCGTTTATTTCTCTTCATTAACTCTATCATTTTCATTTGACAAGTAAAAGACAAGTAATATTATCAATTTAAAGGTGCACTATGAAACTTTTTTTTGTTTAAAATGAAGAATTTAAAGGGATCGTTCACTTTGAAATTAATTTTATGTTTTATCCAAGATGTAGGTGTCTTTGTTTCCGCAATTGTTTCAATTTTGATATTTTTAGGCTAAACCGTTCTTATCTGTCATGTCATATAATGGAGGTCCATGGTCACCACCTCAAAGAGCATTCACAGAGAAGTCTGAAATTAAACAGCATTTACGACTCGTAAAATGTAAGGACACATTGATGGCCTAAGGCACCAAACGAGCCGAGTTTGTGTGAGAAACCGAACAGCATTCATATCGTCTTTACCTCTTGTAACCACAGCCACAAAGCGTCGGCGCCCTCAGATCACTTGGATGTGGCTGTGGTTACAAGAGGTAAAAACGATATAAATACTGTTCGTTTCTCTCACACAAACCGCTCGTTTCGTGTCTAAGGCCGTCGATGTGTACTTACATTTACGAGTCATTAAATCATGTTTAATTTGGACTTCTCTGTGCATGCTCTTTGAGGTGGTGACCACAGTACCTCCATTATATGACTTACAGACACGAACGGTTTGATCTAAAAATATTCAAAATTGAAACTACTGTGGAAACAAGACACCTACATCTTGGATGCCCTTGAGGCAAGCTAAAACATATCAAAAAAATAATTTCAAAGTGAACTATCCCTTTAAATGAGTCATCAATCCTTCATCCAAAACAATCTCTTTTTTTTACTCGGCAGAGCCGAAATATAACAAAAAAAAAAGTTCTTCAACAAAATCAATGCAGTGTTGTTGTACCTTTAACTGCACTGACACTATTGGATGAGAACAAAATGTGAAATGAATTGAGCTGGATAAATGTCTGAATGAACTTTGCAATATTAACACGTTTAATGAACTGAATTAAAACTAACATTGAATTGACTTGAGGTGAATAATACTATTGTCTTCTGTAGAGACGCTTTTCAGCTTAAATTGAGTTTCATAATTGTTGTTTGTCTGTTATTTACAACTTCTATTTTCTTTTTATTCACGTAAAGCTGCTTTGAAATTATCTGTAATATATAAAGAGCTAGATAAATAAACGTGACTTGACAAGAAACAGGTTATCCTGCATAAATGATTAGCTGTGGTTTGTGGGAACTGTCAGACCTGTGCTGCCGTGTTCTGCCGGAAGGTTCTGATTGGTCAGGCTCTCCTCACAGCTTTGCACTCGCTGAAACGACTTCAAAGTTCACAGACGCATCATCTTCTGAAAGGCCGTGTGCCACCTGTCCGTCCCCCGGGCCGACACACCTCGAAATCGCACCCACTGATAACTGAAGCAGGGAGGCAAACACAGACTCAATATTTTGCACAGCATGTCATTAATAAATACATTTGTATGACCTAAAAGTTGTTTTTGTGGCTTCTTAGATATTTTCAAAGACTAATCTGATCACATTATTTTGTTGTGTAGAATAAAACTGAATGTTATCCTCACTTGCTGCACTTGCGAGCCCCAGGACAGCTCTGGATCAGGTTCTGAATGGTGGGATGAGAGAAACCAAAAAAGTCTGCTCCAGACGGGACAATGTTGATCAGGGGTTGGGCACTAGATTAAAAAAAAAATTAGATCAAAGAGTAAACCGGTTATAGGCTGAATCAAACATTTCTGGGCACAAGGGTGGATAAACCTAAATGCAAGATCATTAGGATTTTATTTTAAATGTTTTTATTCATTTTATAAAGATTTTATACACACTTGACCATTTAATAGTTTGGGTTTGGTATGATATTTAAAAAAATAATAATTTAAAGTCTCTTCTGCTCACAAAGGCGGCATTTATTTAATCAAAAACACAGTAAAAATTATTTACGATGATTTAAAATAACTATTTATTGTAATATTTTAAAATGTAATTTATTCCTGTGATCAAAGCTGAATTTTCAGCATCATTACTCCAGTCTTCAGTGTCACGTGATCCTTCACAAATCACTCTAATATAGATGATTTGATGCTCAAAATACATTTCTGATTATTATCAATGTTGAAAACGGCTGTGCTTCTTAATATTTTGATGGAAATATTTTTAGGATTCATTGATGAATAGAAAGCTTAAAAGAGAAGCATTTATTTCAAATAGAAATCTTTTGTAACATTATAATGCCTTTTTACACTTTTTTAGCAATTTTGCATTACAGTACTGAGGATGTTGTGGGACAAAGTGCATTAACGTGATGAAAATATAAAAAATTTACACTGATAAATACTGGTTTGCAATATGTAATTCCCTTCAGTGCAGATAAAGCTGATGGACATGTTGAAGACCTCACCTGCGGGCAGCGATGGCTTTGAGCAGGTTCGTGTGGCAGGAGAGCGCAGATGAAGCAACGATCGCATTCTGTGGGTCATCCTCTGGTGCGATCTCAAACTAAATATCACAAGAGTAAATGACAAGAACGTTCAGTAAAATCATCAAGGACAGGTCAACTGTACAGAAGCATGCGTGTGCACACGTGAGCACCTGAGGACCCTGGCCGCCATCTTTGATTTGGCAGGTGTAGAGACACTTCTGATCGGAGTTCTCATGCTGGCGAAAACTCTGGTGCTGCAGAAGCCCACAGGATAGATAGCAGTGTTGTCGTGAAACAGAGCCCTGTCTGTGATGATCTGCCATGAAAACAAACATATGAGCTCAGGAAAGCTTCTGCAGGCTCCATTGAGTCAAATTTAGGATCGTTTTAAGACATTTTAAGACCATAAACATTGAAATTTAAGACACATGACCAAAACACGGCGCATTACCAAAAATTAAAATAACCAAATATTCAAAAAAATTATAATTATTTCAATGAATTCAGTAATTGAAAAAGCATTAATTTAATTTACAGATAAAGCACATTAGTAACCTTCCACACCCAACAATGTGCCAGATGCCCAAAACCTTAGGCCTAAAATGAAAATAGGTAAAAAAAAAACTTGCCCTCAAATAGAATAGTTTTGATTTCATACTTATTTACATTACAAAACAGCATATTAATAGCCTAACAGAGATTTAAAAAATAACATTTACAGAAAATATAGAAATTTGTACTTTGCATTTTATACTGTAAAAACATAATTATAGTTGATTTTAGTTGATTATACCTAGAGATGAAATGGCATGAACATTTCATTTCATGATTATTATGAAATCAATTTGCCAAATGTATGTCGAAACCCAGCAAATAAATAAAACTAGCATCAATATGCACTTTTTGTTTACATAAACATTAAAATACCATTAAAAATGATGGCCAGATTTGTCTTGCAACAGGAAGCTCTAGAGCTCCGCTTTGCTAATTTGTAATAACTTTCTGCGGTCAGAGTTTTGACAAATGAACGAGGGTAAAATCTTTTTAGAACCTCGACTAAATCAAATTTAAGACCTCAGATGAAAATCTGGCCATTTTTGAGACTTTTTAAGGCCTTAAATTTAAAGTTCAGAATTTTAGACTTTTTAAGACCCCGCAGAAACCCTGTAAAGGGATAGTTCACTTTGAAATTAATTTTTGGTATGTTTTATCTTACCTCAAGGGCATCCAAGATGTAGGTGTCTTGTTTCCACAGTAGTTTCTGATATTTTAGGTTAAACCGTTCGTGTCTGTCAGTCATATAATGGAGGTCTATGGTCACCACCTCAAAGAGCATGCACAGAGAAGTCCAAATTAAACACGATTTAATGACTCGTAAACGTAAGGACACATTGATGGCCTAAGACATGAAACGAGCAGTATTAATATTGCTTTTACAAGGGGTGTAACGGTACACAAAAATCACGGTTTGGTACGTTTCTTTGTGTAAACAATAAGTGACGTACACGCGAGAGACTTTCCGGTGCTTGCGCAGACCAAAGCGTCCGCACCCTCAGATCACTTGGACGTGACTGTAGATAAAAACAATTTAAATACTGTTCGTTTTCTCACACAAACCGCTCGTTTCGTGTCTTAGGCCATCAATGTGTACTTACATTTACGAGTCATTAAATCACAATTAATTTGGACATCTGTGCATGCTCTTTGAGGTGGTGACCATAGACCTCCATTATATGACTGACAGACAATACGGTTTGACCTAAAAATATTCAAATTGAAACTACTGCGGAAACAAAGACACCTACACTACCGGTCAAAAGTTTAAGATCGGTAAGATTTTTTATGTTTTTAAAAGAAGTCTCTTCTGCTCACCAAGGCTGCAGTTTTTTTGATAAAAAATACACAAAAAAACTCTGTAATACTGTGAAATATTATGACAATTTAAAATTACTTTTTAATGTTAATATATATTAAAATGTAATTTATTCCTCTGAAAAAAAGCTGAATTTTCAGCATCATTACTCCAGTCTTCAGTGTCACATGATCCTTCACAAATCACTCTAATATGATGATTTTATGCTCCAAAAACATGTATGATTATTATCCATGTTGAAAACAGTTTTTTACATTTTTATTTCAGGATTCTTTGATGAATAGAAAGTTCATAAGAACAGCTTTTATCTGAAATGGAAAGCTTTTGTTGCATTTAACAATACCCTTTAAAAAGTTTGGGGTCAGTAAGAATTTGTATTTTATTTTTGGGGGAAATAAATAAGAAATCAATACTTATATTCATCAAGGATGAGTTACATTGATCAAAAGTTACAGTAAAGACATTTATAGTGTTAGAAAAGATTCTAATTAAATAAATGCTGTTCTTTGAACTTTCTATTCATCAAAGAATCCTGAAATAAAAATGTAAAAAACTGTTTTCAACATGGATAATAATCACTTCTTTTAAAAACATAAAAAATCTTACAGATCTTAAACTTTTGAACCGTGTAGTGTGTATGTGTATGTGTATATATATATATATATATATATATATATATATGTATATATATAACCCAAGTATCGTGATAGTATGGAATCGGGAGAGGTGTATCGTCGCCAGCCCTAATGCATAGTATATACAGAGTTAGACAACTGAGATCTTAAAGTTTAAAAATTAAACTTTCCAGATTCATCACAGAGAGCAGTAGATGGCTCCAAGCGCTTTATAAATGAAGGTGACTTGACTAAAATAACTGAGTTTGACACATTAGGACTGGATGATAGTCTTACCTCTCCTAGGCTGTACACGGTCAGTCCGCCGAGGACGATGGGAAAGAGTGGTCTTCCGGAAGAGTCCAGCGAGATGGGCTGAACAAGCTTACGCACTCCTCCCTCTGCGACCTTCCTCCTCTTACAAATCCTCTTCATGACTGAAAGTTGAGCAGACAAATGCTAAGTAACTATTAACTCAAAATAAAGACAACACAGCAGACAGAAACACTCACATTCCTCCCTGCCGTTCTCTCTTCCTCTCTCTTTCGTTCTTTTTTGGGTTTCTTCAACAGGCAGTCTTCAGATGCTGAGAGTCCAGGGGTCTGGCTTTGGCTCGCTGGTAGAGCAGCGCCCCCTGGTGTGCTGGAGCTCATCGTGACGGGTGTGTGTGTGTGTGTGCTGCAGCTGGGAGTCGGGACGGCCTCTCCTTCAGACAGAGACTGAAACTGCAACAAAGACTTCAGCAGGAATCTGGAGATACAGAATGAGATTTAGTGGACTGTATCTCACGTTTTGGTGTGTAGTGTATAATATACACACAGTTAACTCTTTCCCTGCCAATGTTTAAAAAACAAATTCCAGCATTTTTTGATAATTTTATTCTATCTACATGTATTTTTCACTTATGTATTTTTCACCACATTTAAGTGGTATATCACCACTTAAATGTGGGTAATTTGGCAAAAGGCACTGTCTGATGCGCCATAAGACAGCTTTAATTTATGTTATTTAATGTTGATGATTACATTATTTTACATATACATCTGATAACGTATGCTATCACTTGTTTCTGCTGTATTTTGAGGAGATTCTGTAATTCTAAAATGGCCATCAATGGTGGGGAAAGAGTTAAAAAAAAACTGAAACAATAATATTTAGATATTACTATTTCCTGTTTTAATAAATTGTAAAATGTGCTGCTTAAAACTTTTGAGGGAATACATTTTTTTATATTTCCCAGGATGGAATGGAAAATTAAAAAGATCTTTTATATGTCATATAAGGGTGATTCTTTAACTATGGTACTTTTCTTGTCCCTGGATGAAATAATAAAATCTAAAAAACATTTCTTCTTTTTGTTTTTGTCAGACTTACTTCACCCTAAAGGGAACTTATAAAAAATGTATCATGGTTCAATCATTCTTTTTATTATATGATATGAGGCCTTTTATGCATAATTTTTACTGTTTTCCCCTGTAAGCCAGACTTTGTACCTTCAACCTCGCTTAATTCTAAATTAAATATTTAAATAATATAGATTTGAAGTACAAATTATAAAATAATGTCTATTTCAATTATACATATTATATATTGCAATATTTATTCACATTTTCTTATATTTTTCATAAGTAGAACCCTTGTCCCTTGGGTTCACTGTCATTTCCGCCACACTGTACAAAATAGAATCCTGAGATCATTGTTTTAGGTTTGAATACTTAGTAACCATAGCAATAGAAACTTCACAGTGAACACATGACTGGGTGAAAGGGTGACCTCTTTAGGGGTAATGAAAGAAGAAAAATCAGGGTAAATATGACTAAAACTGAGAATATGTTTATTGGCCGTCATTTCCAAACGGCTCATATTTCACATGGACGTGAAAATAACTGGATAAATTAATTTAATAATGTGTAATTTGTGTATATTAAATGCTAACTGTAAAACTAATATTAACAGGCTAACATAGCACCGATTTTTTTAGAAGAAAGAGGGGAAATGTCATTTCCGCCACAGTCATTTCCACCATGGTGTTCATAGTGGTGGTGAAGACAGGTTGTGGTGGAAATGACATTGTTAAGCTTGCAAAACAGCAATTATTTTGGGGCTATAATACTAAACGTTAATGTAAAAAAAAAGAATTAAGTTAAGGTAGTAAGAAATATTTTATTATTGCTAAATATTGTTGGTAAACTAAGAGAACTTGGGTGTTTTCTTGGCTGTCAGATAAAAATGCCAAAATATATATATATATTATTCAATACAATCATCGCACCCAACTAAGGGAAGGTTTCTAGACAGATTGAGAAACCAACTGATACTAAAAAACTGTTTGTAGAAATGTTTTTCATTTTCTGAAACTGTCTAGCTCAAAGAGTAACCATAGTTGAAGAATCACCCATAAATGTTCTGTAACATCTACAAAAATGGCTTTACTGTAGCTTTGAATGACTTTATAAAAAAAGGGCGCACCTCCTTCTTACTTTTGCCAGGACAAACTTCTCTTCCAGGTGAGCAATCTCACGATAAAGTGCTGCGTTGTTCTCCTGTGAGTCAAAGGCAAGCAATCAATCATGGTGACAGATTACTAGGCAATTACATTTAAAGCGCCAGTGTCGTCAGTGTGGTCACTAGTGGGCGTTCTGGTGGTGGTTGAGGAATATCCCTCACAGTGTAGAGAAAGTGTGCTCCAGTGCTGAGAAAGCGTGGTGAGTACCACTGTAAGTACACAGAGATCAGCAAATGAACCTCAGCCACCATGACAAACTTAATCTTCCTGCCAACAGTCCCCACTACAGGACGTAGAGAAGACGCTCCACTGACTGTCTCTGCCACAAGTTGCCCGATCGAATTCGCATGTGTCTAAACGTATTCAGAACTTGCATCCGTGTCGCCAAAGGTCACTGTTGCTCTGGTGTCATCAAAATGAATGAGATCATGTCACGTTGTCAGCATGTTATTGGTATAAAAACATTCGCTCACAAAGATCTCATGGAACGGGCAGCCTTGCGCCAGACGGATGTACTTCAGTCGGTGACTTACTCATTTTGGTTCTTGCGAGGGACCTTTCCTGAACCTTAGGCCTGAACTCGGTGTGGCTCGTGGGAGAAGGAAGGTGTCCCAGCGACGAACCGGACCCTGAACTGGAGAAGGTGGACTGAGCACGAAAGCCGCCGCGCAATGCATGCTGTCTCTCTTTATCAGAGCTTGCATATGCGATTACAGCAAAGAATTTTAGATAGAGATAAAAGAAAATCAGATTGAAAAGGCTGTCATATTAATTGTTGGAAATTATTTAAAGGTGAAAGTGTCATCTCAGTATAATGAACATAGAAGTAATATCTGATAGAGAGTATACATAAACACAGCAGATCTGATTTATTTAGAGGTCCAATGTTGTGACTGCTGGTTCGAACCAAATGGCCCTGTATGGACAATATTTACGTTGGTAAAGGTAGGATTGGAAAACTCAATTCACCTTTTAAGTAAGTTGACCACAAAGTCCACTGATGTGTCTATGCAGACTCCAAACAACATTTCAAATAACAAACGAAATGACTGGACATTTGTACAAAACAATGTGGCATTTAGAAAGCGTCATGTGTCCTAATGAAAACTATTTCTAAATTAAAAATCAGCGTAACAGCCAACCTACACTTACCAACAGGGCAAAAACTCCATTTCTGCTCCCTCAATCCTCTGAAGCGTCTGCTGCCTTTCTGTGTCTGCAAACTGTGAAACTAAAGCAAATGCTGAAAGACTGAACATCTGACTGATCATAAGACTACTCTCTGTGAGCAGACTGCTCTGACTTTACCCCTGTTTCTATTATTCTTGACGCAATGCAAATGAAAGACAAACAAGTGAAATCACTGCACTAAATTAAACACATTGCTGGTATCCTGAATCGGAAAACAAAGTAAATATGGTGCATGACCGACAGTGAACAGCGGGTCATAAGTCATGCTGCTGTGTCTAACCTCTCGATACACTGGACCGCCTAAAGGTCTCAGACTTTGCACTGTGAATGGGGTAAAAGAGTGTTCTATCTTGACATCGGTGCGTTGCGATGTAAATATTTGAACCTAAGGAATATTTCTGTACTTTGACTGCACCAGTCCACGTAGATCAATGATCCGCTGCTTGATCTCCTTGATGTGCATGGGCCGCCCAGCCTCTTCCAGGACGATCAATAAAAATCAGAAAACTCATTGATTTGATCACATGAAATGTACGTGAGACAGCACGGTTTAAGAGGGATGTTCACCTGACAGCATCGAGCACATGTGAGGTTACAGTTTTTCTTGCAACCTCACTGGGGGTTTGCACTGAAAAGAGCATGAAGTACAGTATATGACCATGTAGCTTTCACACACAACCACCATAGGTCTAGCAGTGTTCTTATATTAATGTAGTAATCTGCACTATCAGTTTAACTATTATTTATAGTTCTGCTGTAGTAACAAATAATGACAGCTTCATACTAAAACCCACTGAGACGCATAGGCCTTGTGAAAAGCGCTTTGAATGTGCACTTGTATGGCCTGTTGCATGACCCTAGCTAAACAAACTCAGAGTTTCACAGTAGGTTTAGCGTGGACTTCACACTGGGCACGTATTCATAAAAGATATCTTTGATATAATTCCTAATTAAATTAAGACCTAACCTGAGGCCTTTATGTTTTAATAATCTTCTCTCATGCGATTACTAACAATTGCAATGTGTTGACTAATATACTAAAGTGTTTTCAAGCACTTTAAATTAATTTCAAAGAACACTACGTTAATATATTACGTGTAGTAAATTTCAAGATTACAAATGTGGAATTAATTACAAATATATACAAACACATGACACAAGTTTTAAATGACAGTGAAGTAATACATTTTCTATTTGATCGAAAACGCTTCTTTGTATATTCAGCAGGACACTTGAACCATATTTCAAGACAATAAAATTTTGAAATTAGATATGAAGAGTTCAGATGTACAAAAGCCTTAAAATGCCATTTGAACTCTCCTTTGTAAAATGACCTTTTTTATCAAGCTGTATATCAAGAGTTCAGCAATTTTCACTCAAATGACGATTAACAGGTAATCTTCATTGCCATTTAAGTGAAATTACTGAACTTGAACACACAAGTCCTCAGATAAAAACTGATTTATTTTAGAAGAACATTTCAAACGGCATTTAGAGGCTTGTGCATCTGAACTCTTCATATAAAGAGGTACTTGAGTCCGACTCTAAAAAAAGGAAACTATAAACTGTTTCATTTTCATTTAATTCCAAAGACGATGCAAATACATAGGCGTTGCTTTACATTTTTGTATTTCATTTTGCTTTACTGTTATTTTCATTTAAGAGAATGTATAGGATTTATCCCTGTAAAATGTATGTAAAAAACACGTATCCTTCTGGTTTTAAGTGACTTGAGTACTTCAATGAAATTAACAATATCTTTTGCGATCATTTAAGTGTTTTAAAATTGATAACATCGATTACATTCAGTTCACACTAAAGCATATTGCAGGTATTACATTTACGAATTGTAAACAAACCACTTTTATAATTTATTATTGTCACACAAAATCTGTTTGATCCATCAATGTTGAAGCATGCATAACATTAAGACATGTTTTTAGCCCTGTTTTTTGTAAGACACAGCATTTTGGGGTTTGGGCAAGAAATTATATTAACGTAACGTTACCATGTTTAACGTTACTTCAGTAGTGGCATAATTTTAATAGATAACACCATGGTATACAACAGTAATATTAGTTCAACCCTGATCGTGGCTACAGCGATCATTGCACATTATTACAGCGTTGTAGAGCAAACGCTGCAGTAAAAACGATGTTAATGTAAAACAGCCGCGTGTCTTCACTGCATCGGAACGTTAGATAATAAACACATTAATGGCTCATCCTCCGCCTAAATGCACGCGTCGAGACTTTTGGCTCGAGTTGAGGCTTCATGCTGTCCAGCGCTGGAAACAGAGAACAATGCCTGGCCCGATCCGCCTCCATCTCTGACTCAAAAGTTCAGCGAATCCATCCCGGCCACGATCTACGCTTTACCTCCAAGTCCTGGGGCGAAATAACACACATCATTAGTTGAGCTGAGCCGCTAACTGAGGCTAACAAAAGCAAAACAACACGATCTAGCTGTGCAGCCAGTATTCAGAATACATGTCACTAAGTTCACCTGTAATATTACTCGGTGTTTATTACAGTACTCATGCTGTGTAGGAAATACAAATGCTTTGATCTTCAGTCCCCAAACATGTTTGACTAGTGTTTGTGTTCAGTGTTTTAGGAAGTCATGAGTTCTATCAGCTAACCGTTAATGTTTTCCGGGGGGCATTTAGGGAGCACACATTCACATCCGCTTCAGCCACCTACTGTTTATTTTATGACTTACATTTAAAAAAATCAAAAATCAAGAGAGGAGGGGATGGTGGAGTTTACACAACCACAAACACATGTTAAAATGCGGTTAACCTCAATACAAATTAGAGTGAAGATCTTGGCCAGATCGGGCTACATCCTGATGGAGGTTTTTATTGAATGTGCTAATACTTTACACTTGACATGTAATGTGTAATTCGTTTATACCATGAATTCCTTGTGCTTTCTGCAACTTTCTTCCGATTTGTCAGGAACATTTTACAATGGGAGGAAATACTTAAATATTGTTCGTATTTTTAAGCCATCAGAGCTTTTTATTTTGGGATGCAGGACCAGGATGAAGCACAATGGGGCATATCTAATTACAACAATTTTGTGCATCTACTGAATAAAGGCATGACTGACAGTAGAATTATTTTGATTATGCAAGTAATGGTGTCCCTTGCTGTAACATTTGATTTATTACCTGCACCATTTATGTTTTAGTCCACTTCCTTGTGTTTATTTCTTTGTCTGTCAGCAGGATTTTAAAAAAGAAAGCGGATCCTGGAGTTTCTCTCTTTCTTTCATTTTTCTAACATTGCAAGCCTTGTTGGAAATATGTTGTAGTTTTACAGTATTTGATTTATTATTTACTCATTATTCATCAAGAATGAACAATACTTCTACAGCATTAATCTTATGTCAATTTCAATGTTTACATTATTGATATCAAAAGTTGTATTGTTAGCACCTAGTTCATGCCACTGTGAAACAACATGAACAATCAAAGACGTTAACTAACATTAACAAAGATTAGGCCTAATAAATAATTGTATTGCTCATTGTTAGTATAATCTTCAGTTAATACACTAACTGATGCTAACAAATGAAGCCTATATTGTAAGTTTTACCCATTTGATTAATTATATTTATATCATTGCTTGAAATATTTATCCTATTATTGATACATATTGTTTCATTATTTGTTTTTGTTGGTTCTTGTGATGGTGTTCAGCACTTAAATTGCAGATACATTTGTGTATGCTCCTAATGAGTTCAGTTTGGGTGAGATGTTTTTGCACTGTGGGCATCAGCTAGTTAAATGGGGGCAAGCATGACTCAAAAGATTTGTTCATTTTGATGCTCATCACAGAACAGAGCAAGGAGAGCATTTGTGCTTATAAACTTAAACTTTGTTATTATTATTTTTTTAATGGGCGATCGTTTCGCTGGATAAGACACCTTACCCATTTACTGTCTTCAAATGCGGCATTCCGTGACGGGAAGGTTTCTTTTTTTGGCATGTCACACCTAGTTTTAATATTAAAAGTAACTTTCTCTTTCATTATCTGTCAGCGCGTTGTGTCCTCTTTGTTGTTGTTTTTTCCATTCGCGTGAGAAAATGGATTTTTGCGGACTGAGAAACGCCAGTTGTTCGGAATGTAATAGTTGCTGAAATTAGTCCCAGAAGTGATCTGCAACAGCTGTATCTCGGATTGCACAATGTGAATGTGTATTTTCCACAAGAGTGCTAGAACTGTAATGTGTGTGTGTGTGTGTGTGTGTGCTGTCTGTGTACACGCATGTTATGCTGGATATCAGCTTCTGGGGAAAAACCTGGATGGTGATCCATCATTTTCTAGTGCTCAGAGTTGATAGTTTGGGGACTGTTGCATGTCCACTGGCCTTTTGAGGATTGACGCCAGATTCGATGGGAGCCTGGCCACTCTTACAGAATTTGGTAACACTTTATATTACGACCCCGAAAACAACTGCGTGTAGTAAACCGAAATTACAGGGAGAGAGGGAACAGTTGCAATAGGGGATGGTTGCAACATGTAATTTTTCTCCAGTCAGAAACAAGCTGATGACACTTACACTACCGGTCAAAAGTTTAAGATCGTAAGATGTTTTATGTTTTTAAAAAAGAAGTCTCTTCTGCTCACCAAGGCTGCAATTTTTTTTTAATAAAAAATACACAAAAAAACACAGTAATATCTGTGAAATATTATGATAATTAAAATGACTTTTTTTATGTTAATATACATATTAAATGTAATTTATTCCTCTGAAAAAAGCTGAATTTTCAGCATCATTACTCCAGTCCTTCAGTGTCACATGATCCACAAATCACTCTAATATGATGATTTTATGCTCCAAAAACATGTATGATTATTATCCATGTTGAAAACAGTTTTTTACATTTTTATTTCAGGATTCTTTGATGAATAGAAAGTTCAAAAGAACAGCTTTTATTTAATTAGAATCTTTTCTAACATTATAAATGTCTTTACTGTAACTTTTGATCAATGTAACTCATTCTTGATGAATAGAAGTATTGATTTCTTATTTATTTCCCCCAAAAAATAAAATACAAATTCTTACTGACCCCAAACTTTTATAAAGGGTAGTGTTTAATGTAACAAAAGCTTTCCATTTCAGATAAAAGCTGTTCTTTTGAACTTTCTATTCATCAAGAATCCTGAAATAAAAATGTAAAAAACTGTTTTCAACATGGAATAATAATCAGTACAGTGTTTTTGGAGCATAAAATCATCATATTAAGAGTGATTTGTGAAGGATCACGTGCACTAAGACTTGATAATGATGCCTGAAAATTCAGCATTTTTTCAGTGGAATAAATTACATTTAATATATATTAACATAAAAAAGTCATTTTAAATTGTCATAATATTTCACAATATTACTGTGTTTTTGTGTATGCATTCTTTATTAAAAAATTGCAGCTTGGCGAGCAGAAGAGACTTCTTTTAAAAACATAAAAAATCTTACCGATCTTGAAACTTCTTTGAACCGTGCATATAGCACTGCAAATCCCGAGTTGGATGCCTCACCTGCAGAAAAAACATCCGGAGATTAACAATACAGCTCCTTTGTTTCCTGTCTGCCATTATTGGCAACAAACCTGATTAATTCTAGGTGTGCCTGGACCTCAGGTAGTCAACAACAACAATAATCAGAACATCAAGACACAGTTTGTCCAATCATGGCAGACAGGAATCTAAAGAGCTGGCTTGAAGTTTCAGTAGTGCAGCTGTGCATAAAGCCAATTGTATTGGGAATCAAATCAAAATATTAGCAGAAAGGCCATTGCACCCCACCACGTTTTCCCACTGAAACTTCTAACACGTAGCCTCATATCTACAGGCCAGGGCTATTTCATTGGCAGATTCTGAAACGCCTGTGAATAAGCTATAAACAGGATTTAATGTAGGCTACAGAAACAACAATCACCAAATTTCTCTCTCATATCGTGCATTATAACCATTTAAACCTGTCAAAAAATCTTGGTGATCACTAATCATCGTTTTGGTACATTAAACCTCAATAACAGCCTCAATGAAGCAGAAACGCTCAATGTCAGATAACGTTGATTTTCTTTTTATAACAGGTTTCAGCGGTTATAACTTATAACCACTGAAACCTGTATGAAAGAAAATTATAACTTATAAGGGGCAATATGAAGAGATTTTGGTAATCCATATTTATTATAAACCACAATGTCATGTCATATTGTCAACATGGTTATGAAGCAGAGTTGTGGGTCTTATGTCTAATGCTTTTTGAAAACTTAAAGCTTCCTTTCTTCATAAAACGTGTCCGGATCATCATCATCACATTTTTGTATACATTTTTACTTATTTACATTAGTAAGCTACAGGACATTGTCTTTCAAAACATGACCTCCACGAAAGAGAGAAAAAAATGAATGCCTCATTCCCGAAATACACTTCCAAATGCATCTCTGTCTTTTAGCACTTTTCAAACCAAACACACTCCCATGCCTCCTACCCAGACACTTCTACTGGAAAACCATGACTTAATCCGTAAAACGTTTACTGTCCTGCCAGAAAAATGTTATCCACTGCCACTTTTATAAACAACAACTATGCTTTGCATACCAGTGGCCACATGTCATCCACAAACATCTCTTATAAGTGGGATTTCTGGGGGTAAAAACATTCTGGTATACAGTATCTAATCATTCCATGGACAAGTTTTACAGCTCAATGTAAACACTAATCTACAGACACGATTCTGCTCTGGACAAACCTGATATATTTGTGATGCTCTGCCAATAAAAAGGAATGTTTATTAATTTAACATATCAAACACAGTGGGTGTCCAATACAGTACTTGTACATAATTATTTTTAATGACACATCTGATAAAGTACACCCACCAAAAAATAGCCAACATTAAAAAAAGCCAGCTCTTCTAACTTTTATCATGATAAAAGAAAAAAATGTCAGCAGGTGCATTGGTGAGTGCAGAGTAATGTTTATAGTAGGAATAAGACATGCAAACACAAATTTGCAGAGTCAAGTTGTCTAGAGCAGACCACCGCCTCCTGATCAACTGGAAATGTAGAAAACAGACATGGTGTGTTCTGGTAACCCACTCTATAACCCATCAGTGCACACACATTAAGCAGTGAATCATGAACACATTGTCAGAAGGATTTGGTTCACAGGACTATGCGGAAAGCCAAAAAAAAACAAACTTTTTTTTTGTTTAGTTCTAAATTCTAAAAAGAAATTTGTTGTGGTCAATTTGTGAGGAAAAACTACACGTCTGCACACACATATTCAAACGTGCATACTTATAGACTAAACACATAATGCGCTGCTGTATGAAAAATGAAAACAAAATCAACATGAATTATCCCTTCATCTGTATCATACATGACTGAACTTCCCACCACAACAGCGCCTTCATTCCTGCATGTTGACCGCATACTCCAGTCTCACGTTCATAGTTGCATGAAACCCACACAGGTAAAGTGTGTAAATATGTACTATATACTGCACTGTGTGTACACATATATAATGAGCTGATTGACCTTGCAGTGCCAGACCATGTTCCTCCAGCACGTGTTTGAAGGACTTGCAAGTGCTCGGAAGTGATGCAACATCTTACTCGTCCAGTGAGAACCAGATGCATGGCAATATTTAAAGCAGATGCAGGCAACACCATATACTGCTATTTTTCGGTGAACATCCTGGTCTTTCCAGGAAAATGTGGGATGATGGTTTCATCATACACAGGAAGGCAGGATGTTCATGCAGGATGTTTTTTATTAATTTCCCATGTCTACTCCCTCTCCTCATCTCTCTGCACTTGGCTTACACTCGTGGCTCTTGCATCAAGTCCAAAGTCCGTTGACACTTGCTTAGGCCTGACAGATCGACCACAGGCTCGGTTGCAGACAACCAACATAAACCACTGAGCCACTGCCACCCAAACTCATCCGCAAAGCAGAATCCTGACAGCATTAACAAGACAGCATGAAAACTCATAGTTTCCGTCCGCGAGCACTTAACAGAAATAAATAAATAAATAAAAATACTTCGCTTTTCCTTTAAATCCTCGCTTTTCTGGTTTATACTGGTTTATAATGCCCCTTCACGATGACTCGCTTAATTTAGTCCTCAGTTGTAAGTTGCTTTGGAAAAAGCGTCCGCTTAATGACTAAATGTAAATGTGATTAGCATAGAAACCAATGCAGATATTTGGTCCATAACATTTGCTATACAGATAATGGACAGTCAATAATTTAGATCAAATTCAAAACGGATAAACAAATAATCGAATTTTGACTGACAAGGCAAGTTTATTTATATAGCACATTTCATTCACTATGGCAATTCAAAGTGCTTTACAGAAAGGAATTAAAATAATCACACAATTTTTTAAACAAAATAAAATAAAGGGAAATTAAAATAGTTCAAAAAAATTAAAAGAGATATATGATACAGTTCTAAAATGATTTAAAAGAGTAAAAAAGATACATTAATAAACCTCTCATCCTAAAACACCCAGAGATTTCCCCTAAGGTGATTACACCGTGCCTGTGATGTTATTTCAGCGCCTAAGAAATCTATTGTACGGATCCAATCTCCCCCTAAAGCTCATACTGACTCACGGGGTAACCACGGGTTCAGTGTCTCATTAGTCCACACCGCAAAAACACATTTGTTCAGACAGTGTGTACTAGTGTGAAGTATCTGAATTGGCTACACTTCTGTCTCAAATGGTCCAATGAGAGTTTCAGTGCAGCTTCAAAGGGCTTTAAGCGAACACAGACGATGAATACGGGTCTTATCGAGCGAAACAATCGCTCATTTGAAAAGTACTTTTAAAAGTTTTATAAGTTCCTGTTCGAACTTGTTCATCAAAATGAACAAAAAATTATCGAGTCATTTGGATCATTCAACGAAATGACTGCAATTAAAAGATTTGTTCATTTTGATGAACGAGTTTGAACAGGAGAGTCACGATCGCGAATCACAGAACAGAGCAAGACGAAGCATTTGAGCTTATAAAACTTTTGTATTTGTTTTTAAATGAGCGATCGTTTCACTAGATAAGACCCTTATTCATCGTCTGTGTCGTTAAAGCCCTTTAAAGCTGCACTGAAACTCTCATTTGGACCTTGAACCCGTTTGGTTCCCAATGAAGTCCATTATATGGAGAAAATCCAGGAGTGTTTTCATCAAAAACCTTAATTTCTTTTCGACTGAAGAAAGAATGACATGGACATCTTGGATGACATGTGGGCGAGTAGATTATCAGGAATAATTTTTTTTTAAAAGTGAACTACTCCTTTAAAATAAAGTGTAACCAAAAAAAGCAACCCTGACTTTTGAATGACAAACACATCAAGGAAAGTCACATTGAGTCAGAAAAAGAAACAATCTCATTGTGTATTTTGTTTCAAATTTAAATTCTTTCCCACTTGTTTCCCAAAATTCAATCATTTCCACAAAAATGTTTACACATTAATTTTGCTGATGTGACTTGTACAGGCAAACCACTTTTCTGATTGTATTAGTTTGACATAGCCTCCATTTCTCTTGCTCCTCAGTTTGAAAGAGCTGGAAGAGCTTGAACTTTACGCTCCACTTGCTTGCAGTACTTGTCTGAGAGCCCAGCTGCCCTGCGGCCAGAAGTGAAAATTAATGTGCAAACATTGCAAAATTTAAATCATTGCAAGATGTGTGTGACCATGACACAATGAGCCCAAAATATAATGTCTGAGAAGGAAAAAGATTTTCAAGGTTTGATTAATATGAAACTAATATGAAAATGGACACTTAAACTTCCAATCGCGTTTCGGCTACATTCCTTCTTCTGGGAGTTTAACTGTTTAACTCCCAGAAGAAGGCATGTAGCCGAAACGCGTTGGAGTTTTTTAGATGGTTAATTTGACCGAGCCATAATAATAAAGGCTTTTGAACCCCTTATCTGTCACTTGCCCGTATACGGGCAACCTAAGTTTACTTCACTATATTACTATTAAATCCTAATCTAGTCATGACAAACTATATCGTTGGAAAGGTCTAAGACTCCTAAATAGATATTTATAGTGCTGTTTTTTTCTTACAAATTAGGAATGAACAGTAATATATGAATTTATGACAAGAGTGCGCCTCAAAAAATCGACGTCATTACAGGAGTTTCTGACCTTTGTCACAAAAAGTCGACGCACACACTTTTAATAATTGAAACTTTGGTTTTTAGTGCTAAAAGTTCATAATAAAACATAATCTAGTATTTGTCAATAAAAAAAGATAAAATTACATTTTTAAAAGTAAGGTTAAGTCCTCTAAAAAGTATAATATTATATATATAAAAATCATTTTTTTTATTATTATTATATCACATATTTTAGTAGTTATCATAAATTAGGTATCATTTCAAAGCTTACGAACCTCAGAATTCATCCTGTGAAAACCGTTTTGAAATTAGACGTTGCGTTACCATAGAAACGGTATTTTTTTATTAGGCCCCTCCCCTTTTGGGCATCATCTTTCATAATTTATTATCAAAACCTTTTCTAATCTTGACAAAACACATATTGTCAGAAAGGTCTGAGTCTCAAGGTTCCATATTTAGTGACAGAAGAGATATTTGGATAGAAATTTATTAATTTGTTATGGCAGAATGCATACAATTAAATTCAATGGAATTCAATGGCACCCGGTGGCTATTTTTGGTACTATGACTAAACAAAATCTCATGGAAACTTCAATTTTTGTGATATCAACTTTAAATTTGGAACACAACTTGGTTAGATATATAGCTTTCAATTTATAGTATAAAAAAATATTTTGTAAAATATTTATTTTATATTAAAAAATATATATTAATAAAGTATACTTTATTTATCTGTAAATTATAATTTCCATAATTTTTTCATACTTACATTTTTTTGAAGTGCTTTCACTTCAGTAATAATCTGCTGATTGTTTTCTTTAAAACAAGACCAAACTTGTGTATATATTCCAAAGCATTCTTGAATTACAACCCTTTAAGTTTGTATAGTGCATTTTAATGTCAATTATCAAAAAGGGGGTGACAGGTAAAGGGTTAACTTTTTCACTTGCAATTCTCTTGCTTAATTCTTCATATTTAGTTTCCCATCCAAAGAGCACCTCTATTTTAACCAAACCTTGAAATCCAGGAAGCACTCCTTTACCCCTACTCATTGCTTTAAATAAATATTTGGTTTAATATATTTTAAGACTCTGAACTCTTTGTATTGTTACTTCCTCAAGCCGGGATGTAACAGTATATATAAACAAAGAGAAATGCATTTTTCTGTCTGCTTTCCTGACATACCTGAGTTCCCTTAGCTTCTTTTCTTTGATCTCGTCCAGCCGGGCTCTGCGACTGCGCGCCTCCTCTTCCAGTCGTTCCCCTCTCGAAACATCTCTCTGCGCTGGCTGACGGCCTGCGCTTCTCCTCCCGTACCTGCTGCCTCACAGCCTCAGCATGCCTCTTGGATGTGTTGATGCCGCTGCTCCTCTTTTCTCGTTCTTTCTCGATGAGATCCTGCTGTGCCCTGGAAAAGGAGTATACAGCATACAATCTTCATTATCTTTGTCCATTCTCCACTTCCTCAACTTTCATAAGATAAAATGATCTGTCAGTAATTACAGTGAATTATTTGACGTGTTTGTGGATTATAGAGGTAGATGTTTAATTTTCATATTAACATAATGCTTAATATACTGCATTATAATAAACAATAAAAGCTTAGCGCTGTGAAACATTCTGCTCAAGGCATGCTTGTAAAAATTGGTTCTGCTCTGTGGGCTCGAACTGATCCACTTATACCGATGCCATTATTAACCCTTGTGCATCCTTATGGACATTTTTGTCCTTTTCAGTTTTGTTTTTGTGACCACTTTGCCTGTGTTAACTGCAAAAAAGTTGGCACAGGTGTGTATTTTTATTTGAATTTTACTATTTCCCTTTAAAAATATTTTTTGCATTAGGTAAAAAAAAAATACTCCCTCTCAGCACCTTTTGGACAAAAATGTCCCCATTGAAAGCCATTAAAACTGCAATTTTTAACCCCCGGTTCAGTTAACTATAAAATTATGCAATCTTTGTTAAAAGGCTTTCATTCTGATGGCAAGGCTTCAAAACTGTATTTTTTTTACTATTTTTTTATCAGATGGTGCCATTTTTTTTTAAAGTTTGGCCAATTAAACAAATATCACTTTATTCCTGTTTTCTGCTTCGGCATATTATAGAGCCAACTGGATAAATTATGCAACGATATTTGTGTGGGTGTGTTGGTATGGATGTCAGAGTGTGTTTAGTATGTGTGTTATAAAAAAATATGTGGTGATTTGGAACACAACCCATTTGGATTTATGGCTTTGATTTTATTGCCGTTTTGAGTTCAACCTAAATTATAAAATATATATTTTATATAAAATAATTTTTATAAATAATTTTCATAAACTTATACCTATATAACTTTTTTGGGGATTTAATTATTATTTTTTTGTACTTCAGCAATAATCTGCGAATGGTCTTCTTTAAAATGATGCCAAACTTAAGTCTGTGCTCCCAAGCGTCACATTTTTAAGACAGTTTTTTGACATGGACATTTTTTCCTCTATGTACCTATGTGTCACTTTTTTTAATTGATGCACAAGGGTTAACTGTGTTTATGATTGCTTTAGAAGCTTTGGAGTTTATGGCAATTATGGACCTGACGTTGAGGATTTTGGCCAATCACAATGCACTGGGTCAGCTGGCCAATCAGAGCACTTTTTGGAATGAGGGGCTTTGTAGAAATCAGTAATTTCAGACAGACTGGGAATAGAGGCTATTCAATAATGTACAGTATGTTAACAAATTCTGTGTTTTTTTTTACATAAAAGCAAGTTAACCTATTCTATTAAACCCAATAAACAAAATAATGAACTTTAAAAATAGCATATGAGCCCTTTAAAATGCACAAAATGTCCCCGTATGCCCCTGAACCCCCTAGGAAGCTCTGTAGTTCTAAAGCCTTGTGTACCATGCTACATAATACATGTGCTGGTGTTTGTACCTCAGGACCCTCTCAAACTCTGCTCTCTCTCGTCCAGCTTCAATGGACAGCAAGTGCTCCTTATGAGTGACTTGCACCAAACGAGCGGCCTTTAGCTTCTCTCTCCTCTTCCAGCTTTTTCTTAGCCTGCTCTTTCTCTTTTCTCTCTCCATTCCCTCGCAGCCGCTTCCTGGTTCCTCCTGTGTCCCTGATCTCACCTCCTCACAGTTGAGAGAAAAACCATTTGAAATCCAGGATGCAAAATGTATTACGCCATCATCTCATACAAAAGGAATTCAGTATTTTTTTCTAAAGACTTTTATTTTACCTGCTCGGCTTTATGGTCCTCTTTCCCGTTCTTGAAGAGCTCTCAGTCGCGCCACTTCCTTCTCTCTTTCTTTTCTTGATTTGTATCTGCTCAGCTTCATACTCTGCCTCTCGTTCCTAGAGGTCATTAAACACACGATCTTGGATTGGCTATTCAATGAGGCTTGCTGGGAAAGCCAACTGCAGCTGCTGATGTTGCTATTGCCAGGCCCTTGAAGTTTTTTGTTTAGCTTGTTCTCAGCATTTTCCTATCATTAATCTACCATTGTATGATCCTTCTTTTGTTCACAGAAAGGAATCAGTCGGTCAAGACTTGAAAATATGTTTTTCCCCTTGTGGTCCATTTCTAATATTGCGCAAAATCAATGTAATGGCTGGGTCGCAAAGGCCCATCAGACTAGTGTGGTCAAAGCAAAGCTACCAGAATATACTTAATGGTTTGGAAATGGAAAAATTGTATTTTTTACAAATACATAAAATGGAATCATTTTATTTCACGCTTAGCTGCAGAGAATGGCATTTTCCTCATTACAAACACAGACTGGATATGATTAATTTCCAATGAAAAATATTATAGAACACATTCCTGAACACCCAAGTAGCACTCCTAGTAACTCAATTGTGGGAAAAATATTATGGTCCAGTTGCATGGAGGTCTGAATTCTATCCATAAATATTCTGATTAAATTTGAACTTTTTCAACCAGACCATTATGTTACTAGCACGGCCAGATCTTTAGAAAACAATGAGCACAATAATTACCAGCATTTTGCACTGAAATATTAATATTCAAACACTTTTTCTGTATGGTTGGTTATGTATTAGTATATATGTATGTATTTGAGGAGCGGAGAAGAGTGTCTTCGTCTAGCATGTGTTTTCGAGTCATAGCCAATTCTGTACAAGCTAAATTGCCTGTGTAAAGCACTTCACAGTTTATAACTTGAGATTTTGGCCAAATGATTTTGAAATCTCTTCAGAAAATTTGGACTAAACCACTCAATTCGTATGGATTAGTTTTACAAACTTTTCATGAGAAAGTGAAAGTGTTAATTGTGTAGACTGTGTAGAATTGTGGGACAGAAAGCTCTCAGATTTCATCAAAAATATTGTTTGTGTTTTGAAGATGAACAAAAGTCTTATGGATTTGAAACGACATGAGGAGTACATCATTTTTATATGAACTATCCTTTTAAAGTAGTCTATTGTACTTTTTATGGAAGCTTGTTTCTGCCATAGAATGAAAAAAATAAAAGGTAATTGGACACTTTTATCTCACAACTCTGGCTTTTTTTCACAATTGCGAGTTTACTTCTCACAATTCTGACTTTATTTTTTTAGAATTGCGAGATATAAAGTCGCAATTGCTGTGATATAATGTCAGAATTGCGTGATATAAGTCGTATTTATATAATGTCAGAATTGCGTGATATAAAGTCAGAATTGCGTGATATAAAGTCAGAATTGCGTGATATAAAGTCAGAATTGCGAGATATATAGTTAGAATTGTGTGATTAAGTCGCAATTGCTTGTTATAAAGTCAGAATTGCGAGTTATAAAGTCAGAATTGCGAGTTATAAAGTCAGTAATTGCGATAGATATAAAGTCAGAATTGCGTCATATAAAGTCAGAATATAGCGAGATATAAACTCAGAATTATGTGATATAAAGTCTGCAATTGCGAGAGATAAAGCTCAGAATTTTGACATATAAACTCGCAATTATCGTGTTATAAAGTCAGAGTTGCGAGCATGTAAATTTGCAATTGTGAGAAAAAAGTCATAATTGTGAGATAAAAAATCGCACTTCTGTCTTTTTTTCTTAGGGAATCGCGACTTTATATCTCGCAATTCTGACTTTATATCTCGCAATTCTCTGACTTTATATCACGCAAATTGCGACTTTATATTCTCGCAATTCTTGAGCTTTATAAATCGCAATCGCGACTTTATATCTCGCAATTTGACTTCTGAGAAAAAAAAGTCAGAATTGTGAGATAAAAAGTCACAATTATTTATTTTATTTTTTATTCAGTGGCGGAAACAAGCTTCCATAACTTTTTACAAAAAGGGTATCAGGGAAATTTTTATCTCACATTATGAGGCCAATTCACACTGCGCAGACAGACGGCAACAGACAGTTCGCGGGTGTTGTCAGATCAGCAACTATTGGCATTATGGGCTAATAAGGCTTTTTGTCGATTTAACATGCTGAATCATGCTTGTGGAATGTCTGAGAAGTGACGTACTGTAATCATGTGTTTGTCCATGTTGGTCGCTGTCTGTCTGTGACTCTGTGCCTATATGAATGCTTAATTAATCGTATTTATTGTATTTGATTAACAAGGTAAGAACTGCAAGAACAGCCTGCCCCTGATTTTAAAGTTTGATCATAACAGCGGTGGAGAGAGGCGATAGTGAGAAACCCATAAAAAAGACTTTTCTTACCAACTTCTTTTTTGCATACTCTACAGCACGCAGATCTGCTAATCTCTCTTCTTCCTTTCTCTGCTCTTTAGCAAGCAGGTTCTCCTCATTTATCCTCTGAATCTCCCGAAGCAAAATCCTCTGCTCCTCCTTCTTCCTTTCAATGACCTGATAGAACGTTACACAAAGAGTGAGTCTGCATGTGAGTTCAAAAACCACCGGTACTTCTGATTCATATTGATGTAGAGCATGTACCTTGATCTCCTCCATCTGCATCTTTTCCATGTTTTCCAGCAACTGCTGACCCTCCTGCTCCTTCATCTCATCCTGAAGCATTTTCTCCTCCAGACGCATCTGGATCTGGTCGAGGACTCGCAGCTTCCCGCTTTAATAACACCCAGCCATCAACCAGGGAGCAAAACATTGTAATTAGAGTATATAGAATATAGAGCGTAACCATCCTTACTGAATCATCTGCTCTTTGCGCAGTTGTTCGATTTGTTCCTGAGTTTCTCAAGGCCCGGCGACGTCTCCACCTTCATGATGGCATCCAGCCTTTTTCTCCTCCTCCAGCCACTTTGCGGGTTCTGTTTCTTCTCCTCGATCTGCGCATCCCGGACAACATGGCACTGCACTTTCTGAATCAACTGCAGGAGTGCAAAGACAACATTAGCAAGGAAATAACCAGTGTGTCATGGTTTGGCTTAGTGTGATGCTCTCTACCTCATTGAGCTTCTTGACTTCGTCCTCTTGTTCCATTCTCAGGGTGTTGGCTCGTTCCAACAGGTACTGAGCGCGGTCCCTCGCCTCCATCTCGAGCTCACTGAGGCTCTGGTCCTTCTGCCGAGAGAGGTCCGCCTGACGGATCTGTGCTTTTCTCTGCTCTGCTGAATCCTGATATGACAACAACCAGATCAGAGGCGTTTACTCAAGGGCAATGCCTCCTCAAAAAAGAAAATGCCTCTTCTCTAAGAAAGTTTGCGTTCGTCATCAACAAAGAAAGGACAAACTGCCAACTGGAATGAAGCAGAGACCAGGAGCTCCTCTCTATCCGTTCTGAAGCTAAGATCGTTCATCTGCTTTGTGGAACGGTATGCGTTCGACGCGTACGCTACACGTCTCATCCTGACGTCATGTGTCTTTCCGGGATCTTTACGGGTTGTGTGTGAATACACTCACAGATCCCGGCAAATCACTGGCAGTGTAAATGAACCGAAATCAAACAATCCCGGTATAAATGCCGGGTCACATTATCCGTGTATTTTCCGGAGTCTCTGTGTGGAAGGGGCTTAAGTGTAACTGGAAATAAATTTAATTGCGAGATATAAAGTCAGAATTGCGAGATATAAAGTCAGAATTGCGAGATATAAAGTCAGATTTGCGAGATATAAAGTCAGAATTGCGAGATATAAAGTCAGAATTGCGTGATATAACGATCGCAATCTGCTGTGTTATTAAGTCAGAATTGCCGAGTTAAAAAGTCAGAATTGCGAGATATAAAGTCAGAATTGCGAGATATAAAGTCAGAATTGCAATGATATAAAGTCAGAATTGCGAGTTATAAAGTCAGAATTGCAAGATATAAAGTCAGAATTGTGAAATATAAAGTCAGAATTGCGTGATATAAAGTCAGAATTGCGAGATATAAAGTCAGAATTGCGAGATATAAAGTCAGAATTGCGAAATATAAAGTCAGAATTGCGTGATATAAAGTCAGAAATTGTGAGATATAAAGTCAGAATTGCGTGATATAAAGTCAGAATTGCGTGATATAAAGTCAGAATTGCGTGATATAAAGTCAGAAATCGTGAGATATAAAGTCAGAATTGCGAGATATAAAGTCAGAATCTGCCAAGATATAAAGTCAGAATTGCGAGATATAAAGCTCAGAATTGCGAGATATAAAGTCAGAATTGCGAGATATAAAGTCAGAATTGCATGATATAAAGTCAGAATTGCCGAAGATATAAAGTCAGAATTGCGAGATATAAAGTCAGAATTGTGAGATATAAAGTCAGAATTGCGAGATATAAAGTCAGTAATTGCGAGATATAAAGTCAGAATTGCGAGATATAAAGTCAGAATTGCGTGATATAAAGTCAGAATTGCGTGATATAAAGTCAGAATTGTGAGATATAAAGTCAGAATTGCGAGATATAAAGTCAGAATTGCGTGAGATATAAAGTCAGAATTGCGAAGATATAAAGTCAGAATTGCGAGATATAAAGTCAGAATTGCTGAGATATAAAGTCAGAATTGTCGAGATATAAAGTCAGAATTGCGAGATATAAAGTCAGAATTGCGAGATATAAAGTCAGAATTGCGAGATATAAAGTCAGAATTGCGAAGATATAAAGTCAGAATTGCGAGATATAAAGTCAGAATTGCGAGATATAAAGTCAGAATTGTCGAGATATAAAGTCAGAATTGCGAGATATAAAGTCAGAATTGCGAGATATAAAGTCAGAATTGCAAGATATAAAGTCAGAATTGCGAGATATAAAGTCAGAATTGCGAAGATATAAAGTCAGAATTGCGAGATATAAAGTCAGAATTGTCGAGATATATAAGTCAGAATTGCGAAGATATAAAGTCAGAATTGCGATATAAAGTCAGAATTGCGAGATATAAAGTCAGAATTGCCAGATATAAAGTCAGAATTGCGAGATATAAAGTCAGAATTGTCGAGATATAAAGTCAGAATTGCGAGATATAAAGTCAGAATTGCGAGACATAAAGTCAGAATTGCGACGATATAAAGTCAGAATTGCGAGATATAAAGTCAGACTGCGATGATATAAAGTCAGTAATTGCGAGATATAAAGTCAGAATTGCGAGATATAAAGTCAGAACTGCGAGATATAAGTCAGAATTCTAGAATATAAAGTTAGACTGCTGATATAAAGTCAGAACTGCGAGATATAAAGTCAGAATTGCTGAGATATAAAGTCAGAATTGCGAGATATAAAGTCAGAATTGCTAAGATATAAAGTCAGAATTGCGTGATATAAAGTCAGAATTGCGAGATATAAAGTCAGAATTGCGAGATATAAAGTCAGAATTGCGAGATATAAAGTCAGAATTGCGAGATATAAAGTCAGAATTGCGAGATATAAAGTCAGAATTGCGTGATATAAAGTCAGAATTGCGAGATATAAAGTCAGAATTGCGAGATATAAAGTCAGAATTGCGAGATATAAAGTCAGAATTGCGAGATATAAAGTCAGAATTGCGAGATATAAAGTCAGAATTGCGAGATATAAAGTCAGAATTGCGAGATATAAAGTCAGAATTGCGAGATATAAAGTCAGAATTGCGAGATATAAAGTCAGAATTGCGAGATATAAAGTCAGAATTGCGAGATATAAAGTCAGAATTGCGAGATATAAAGTCAGAATTGCGAGATATAAAGTCAGAATTGCGTAGATATAAAGTCAGAATTGCGAGATATAAAGTCAGAATTGCGTGATATAAAGTCAGAATTGCGAGATATAAAGTCAGAATTGCGAGATATAAAGTCAGAATTGCGAGATATAAAGTCAGAATTGCGAGATATAAAGTCAGAATTGCGAGACATAAAGTCAGAATTGCGAGATATAAAGTCAGAATTGCGAGATATAAAGTCAGAATTGCGAGACATAAAGTCAGAATTGCGAGATATAAAGTCAGAATTGCGAGATATAAAGTCAGAATTGCGAGATATAAAGTCAGAATTGCGAGATATAAAGTCAGAATTGCGTGATATAAAGTCAGAATTGCGTGATATAAAGTCAGAATTGCGAGATATAAAGTCAGAATTGCGATGATATAAAGTCAGAATTGCGAGATATAAAGTCAGAATTGCGAGATATAAAGTCAGAATTGCGTGATATAAAGTCAGAATTGCGAGACATAAAGTCAGAATTGCGTGATATAAAGTCAGTCTTTTTTCTAGAATTGCGACTTTATATTCGTAATTCCTGACTTTATATCACGTAATTCCTGACTTTATATCTCGCAAATCTTTATATCAAAATGAATTTACTATTGATAAAAAGGACTTTGCCTCCTCATTTCAGAACACTACTGTACGCCATTGAACTAGATTCCTGAAGCATATAACAGTGCTTGGAAGACAACCAAAGAATACTGTGGGGGCCATTAGTTTTTGCCTTGCAAAAAGTTAGATGTAGTAATGGGGGAAAATGAGAACACTGTTATGCATGAAATGTTGCAAAAGACATGGTCCAACGGTACTAGACATCATTCTAGCCTAACGCATGATAACCTAGAAAAACAAAGTGGAATACAACGAGTTCTGTTTGAACGTCCCGCTAAAGTGTTCAAGCTTCGTTTCCTTTAGATGAAAAGATGCAGCAGAGATCTTACATGATAACATCAAAGGCTCTGCTGCATCTTTTCATCTACAAGCAATGCGTTTTGTATATTTGTTTTTTAGCTGCACACACAAATCAACTAACCAAAGTTCAAAGTAAATTTCATTATCATGAAAACAAATCCCAGAGAACGGTCGACTCGGTACCGGTGTGTTATTAGACCAAAGGTTCATTTTGCGCCGGAGTTGTCCTTTAAGACAAATTACAAATTGAGAGTTTGATGTGGTTGACTCACCATAGCTTCTTCAAGGGCTTGGCGTTGGGCCTCCAGCACAGCTGCTTTCTCCTCTTCACTGAGGGACATGAGACTCCACCAAAATCCGCCTGAACTGAGCCGATGACAGGATGACAGACTGTCCAGATGGGTCCTCACTTGGGATTCTGGTTCAACAAAACAAGAGCAAAGAGCAGGCTTAAAGGGGTTATGAACTGCATTTTTTATTATTTAAAAAAAAAAAGTGTTTCCTGAGGTGCGCAATGTTGGTATGATTTTTACATACATTTTTTTTATAATTTAAGAAATAAAAGGCTCTCATTTGAGCGCTCTGTTGGAAGGACATGTCTACTGTGAAACTTTAGTGTAAAACGTATTAAAGGGATACTCCACTTTTTTTGGATAGGCTTATTTACAACTCCTCAGAGTTAAACAGTTGAGTTTTACCGTTTTTCAGACAGTTTCTGGTCTCATTGACTACCATATTATATATTTTTTCCCTACTATGGAAGTCAATGAGACCAGAAACTGTCTGGTTACTGATATTCTTTTAAATATCAGAAAATCGGCTGAATGGATTTGAAAACAGTAAAACCAAACTGTTTAACTCTGAGGGAGTTGTAAAATAAGCCTATTTCCAAAAAGTGGAGTATCCCTTTAAGTAAGTATTACATGTGGAACTCTCTAGAAAATATTTACTACATTTTTACAATTACAGCTGTCAAGATAAACTAATTGTGAAAAGTGTTGATTATATCATTATATTTCGATCTACTCCCGTTGCATGTCAGGTTGCAACGAGCATGTAGCCGATAACACACATGAATGCAGTGATCTTGTCAATGCAACTAGATTTCTGCACTCTTACGAATGCTTTCAGCATAACTGACAGTGCAAACACAATGTGAATAAAAGATTCATTGTGCCAGACTGATACTCATGAAGTAGCGTGTGTGATGACACGCTGAATTCGTATTTCCATTTTTGGCATGCTATCAACACGCATAATTGCTTTTCAGCGTGTTATCAACGCCGTCGACTTAACGTTATTACTGTATATATAAATATATGATAAAAGCTGTTTTTGGACTAACAAGGAAGTTTTGAGTTGTGAAAGTTACAGGACATTTTTATAGTGCAATGACCTTGTATCAAAAGATTAAGGATAATTTGATTTCTCAATTCAGGACCCTTTTTAAAATAGTGAAAAACACAAATGGCCAATATATGCAGTTCAGGGGATATACTTATTCAAGTCAAATCAGGTAGGTCACACCAACATTTTGAACAAAGTAATGTAAATATCTCAATAAAGAATAAATGTCTCCATGATAGAGACCTTTCTGCTTCCCACTTGCCTGAGGTCCCTGATGAGGGTCTTTAGTGATGATGCGGTACTGTTTCTGTGCTTCCCGGTACGCAGGAGCAGAGCGTGACAGTCGATCTTGACTCTCACGCTTCTCTGACTTCAGCATCATCTTTTATATCAGCAGCAGAACGCTGAGAAAGATTCAATAGACTGTTGGACTCTTTTTCCTCTGAACATTATTCATTTAATGTCTCTAAGAACCATTAAGTAAGCTTTTTTCTCTACCTGTTTGGGGGTCCCAAAAGGGTCCTTCCTCGTCCACATAGCGAGAGGTGCTGGGCCCGTCTGCGTCAAGCGGCGAGACAAACCGCTGCTTGCTCGAACAGTTTCCCCGCGATGATGACCTCGGCGCTTTGAGGCTGAAAGCATTTCCAAATTGCCTAAACCACATATGTGCTAGCTCTCACTATGTGATTTAAAGTCTCAGGAGTCTTTCTGGTTCATTTTTTTATTCATTATAAACTGACTTGATTGTTCCGGAATTGGACTACACTTCCTGCTGAATTCTGAAAAAAGTTTGGAATAATTTTAGTTATTTATTCACCAATTTTCATAGTATCTTCTGCTCACCAAGGCTGCATTAATTTGATCAAGTATACACAGTGAACATTTTAATTTTAGACAAAATTTAATACAATTTCCATTGTGAATATATTTTAAAATGTAATTTATTCCTGTGATCAAAGCTGAATTTTCTACATCATTACTCCAGTCTTCAGTGTCACATGATCCTTCAGAAATCATCCTAATATGATGATTTAGTGCTCAATTTATCAGTTAATTGGTGCTCAATTTTTTATAATGTTTGTTATTGCTGTCAAGGTAAAAAAAATACTGATATTTTGGTGGAAAATGTGATACTTTTTTCAGGGTTCTTTAATATGAAGTATCAGGTTAAAAATAACAGTATTTATTTGAAATATAAATTATTATAAATAAGTAAATTATTATCTTCGTTTCCAAAAATAAATAAATAAAAATTAAAAGTTAAGCAGCAAAACTGTTTTCAACGTCATAATAAAAAATGTCTCTTGAGCAGCAAATCAGCATATTAAAATGATTTCTGGAGGCACGTATTTGTATTTTTCATCAAATAAACGCCTCTGGTGAGCAAAAGACACTTAAACATTTAAAAAATCCTACTCATTACAAACTTTTGACAGACAGAAATTTAATATTAATCATATTAATGCCCATAATATTGTACAAGTAATATGGTAAGTAAAAGTACTTGGTGTGTAAAACCAACGTTTAACGTTAGTTACTTACTCATTTCTATCGAGCTGACGTGAAAAAGCTCATAGGCAAGACGTCATGACACAGATACAAACAAGACAAAGTAAAAAAGGCATGCCACTCAATTATATTTTTGTGTTTAAAAATAGAGCAGAAATAAAAGAGAAATAGAGATAACACCTGTGTTGACCACAGTTAGCCTGCTCAGCAGTAAAACCGACTCCCGACAGCGGTAATTTGTTATTGCGTTTCCATGGAGACCCGGTTACTGCGGTCACGGACTGTGTGGATAGAGAGAGTTCCTGCAAAGTACCGGAGGCCGTCGTTTCAAGAGATCTCGCATTACTAGGAACCCTCGGTTTATTTATTGATTTATTCATTTATTCTATGTAGGCTACTGAACAGTCTCAATACTGCATTTCAGAGCACTTTTTAGTTTTAAACAGTAAAACCTACTTGCAGAGTGTGACGTGACGTCATATTGTGACCGTTGCAGACCACAAGTGCACCTTTCGATTTATAAAAAAAGAGGAAAAAGAAAAAAAAGTGCACCTTCGATCGGTGTGGTATAAGGTAGGGAGTTTATTTTGTGCTAATTTTTATTTCCTGACGCTGTACAGGTTCTTTTATTGTATATAACACTGTAAACAGCTCAATAACCATATACAGCCTAGTCCGTTGCATTACATTAGCACCTAATCAATAATCTCCATAACTCCACAAGGTGTCATCAGGTTTGTTTTGAAAGGTTGGGGCAGGAGGACAATTGCTAAACATGTGACTGAGCACAGTGAATTTCTCGAGTTATTGTTCCCTGGAAGATGTTCTTTCAGACAGGGGTTTATTGTGGCAGAATATTTGGGTCTTGTTAGCGCTAGACCAAGCGCTAGACGGTACTAAAAAGGAAAACAGCAGCTTCATCCATCTGAAACTGAGTCATCGCGGGGACTCGGCAGCAGTGCACAACCATGTGGAGAGAGTTAAAGGACTTGTACGCAAACAAATTCACTCATTTCGGGAAAGGAACCATACCAGCAATAACACTGCGCCACCAAACCCCAGATGGAAGTGTGCTGTGTCCTCTGTAACCTTAGCAACCTCCTGTTTTTCAGTGTGAATACATGCATTATGTCAAACCATACATCAAAGTCTTAGAATGTTTTTTTATGTGACAGTAATTTTGTGGCTGATACAGTACACATTCTCATCTCATTAACTAATTTAAAAAAGAAAGAACTTGGGCTTTTTCATTTAGCAGGATATGGAATTGGTAATATAAATAGGATATATTATCAGTATGTAGACAACTACACAGGGCATCTCCAAACCCGTGGAAGGACCATGCCATATGCAGGCATAAGTTTGGCATTTGACGCAAAACAAGGATACTCTTCAGTGGAGGAAACTCCAGGAAAACGGGATTATGGCGGAGTCTTCAAAATGTTCTGTCCTCCCGTCTTCTGAAAACAAAACTTTCATACGTTTAGATGTCATTTTAAATATAGTTATGTTTAAAGACAATTTAAAAAAGAAGCATAAACACAACGAGGGGTGTCTGTTTTTGTGACTAATGTTTGTTTAGTATAATCACGGAGTATAAAATTCAATATAAATTCTTGGTATTGCGATCGGCGGAAGTTATCGAGCATCCTTAGACCTTCATCCGGAAATACCGCCTTGCATAGAGCCCATGGGAACCTCCCAACAAAAATAACTATGCAAATCAAAGAAAGCAAAATAAATACTGTGAATCATGCACAGATAACTAGGGTTGGGTATCGAGAATCGAGATATCGATTGGAACCGGGACTAACTTTTCCGCTTTTCCGGAATCGTCTCAAAAGTTAAAATTTCGATTCCTAGTTTTGATATTCATAGTCCTCCAACCGGAAGAAGAAACCGCTGAACAACACCAACGAAGAAGCGTCGACCGGAAGTGTTGGCATAATCGCGTGAGTCGAACATGAGTAGCTTACGTCGGCGGTCCAAAGTGTGGCTTCACTTCTCTAAAATAACAAAATCTTGGCAAAATGCAAAATTTGTGACAAAAGGAGTATTTGTGACAGAAGGAGTATTTCCTTCAGAAAGACCGTTGGTTAGCAAGGTTAGCTAAACTTTTTTGACCCTGCCTCTTAAAAGAATCGGATCTGAGAATCGCTAGGGAACCGTAATCGAAACAAGGAATCGGAATCAGAATCGTTCAAATCCAAACAATACCCAACCTACAGATAACGTCATACAGTCAGTGAGTTAGAGCTGGGTGATATGGAGAACCAAACAAATATTTCTGAACAAACATCAATGACAAGATTGAACGGTATTGATATTGAAGGGTATGAAACAAGGAACAGCTGGGGCAACTTAACTAAACACAGGTGAATTGTCGACTGGAGTGAAGGCTGGAAGTAAAGCATCAGGTATCGCGTAGGAATCCACACTCTAACGATGTTGATATTTTTTGGAAAGCAGCGCTTCCTCTCCATGGGCCGGCGAGGTGCGAAATGTTGTCTTTCGCAGCCATTTCCTCTATTTGTACGTAAAGCTTGAAAATCATAACAAGCAAGCTTAGCTAGCTGACGCTCTTGTCACCATAGACAGTACTCGGTAGGTACTCTAAATGGCGGCAGTCAACTGGAAAAAGAGCGGATGACGAGAAGTCACATGACCGACATTTCACGTATGATGTTGCGTTCACGTGCCACTGGTAATCATGGTAAACACCAAAATCCGACCGTGGAAAAATGCACATCGAACACCCCCTCATGTGGTATTTTTCCACTGGGGGAACTCTCTACATGGATCGAGTTGCCAAAATGAGAAAACCGTCGCGGACTTTTCAAAATGGCAAGAGCAACGGCAGCAAGCCTCGCGAATGGTAAAAAGATGTACTCATTCATGGTCCAGATAGAAAACATGCAGCATACTATTTACTGTTGCAGATGACGTTAAGCAGTCTAAAATAGTTTTAGCTAAATAACAGGTCTGGATTTCCATCTTTTTACCAGATTACGACAACAAAAGCACTGAACGCAACACACTGGTAAATACCAGTTCACAAGTGGAAAATATCCTATTTTCCATAGCACGTGAACGCAGCATGAGACCAGGCAACATCCAAGGTCAGGTTTTGACTGCTTGTTTTTGCCCATCATTGGCTTTTCCAACAGGGGCTCACTGGCACTCTGGCTGGTTTCTCTGCTCCACACAACAGGGCTGTCTGTCATAGAGGGGAGAAAGGTGGGTGACACGCTCTTGCGCCCCTGCTCCAAGCTTGCGTCTGAAGCAGGGGCGAGGAAGAAGCGAAGGGGTTACATATGCCTTGTGACATGATCGTTACACATATAGTGGCATACAAACAGATACTTCTTCTGACATTGGTCCTTATGTTTGTGATCTCAAACGGCAATGAATAGTAGCCCACTGTTAATGTGTAAGAGATGCTCTTTGATTAGACTAGTTTGCTGGACCCACCATACCTCTGGGATTTGCCTGAGGGGCTAAGAGAGCACAGCCAGATAAAATATTACTTGAGAAGGAGAGGACACAGGGGTAACAGACCTCCTTTGCCAGCAATAATAACTCTCTTGCAAAGTGTTCTTGCATTAAAGCACAGGTCTGTTCTGAAGACAGATAATCAGGCCTTTGGTGTTTACGGAGACCTGGTTCAGGATCCAGGCATTGCCATTTTGGATTTGATTTTGAAGCTTTTTGCGGTCCCATAACCGAGGTGCACTTGAAAAAATTAGCATCCCACTGCTTCGGGTGTGTTTTACCGGTTTGTTTGCACTTAAATTGGTGAACATTTCAAGTATGGGACACCTAGTTGGCTACCTTTCACTTGAAGTTAAATCAATTAAATCTTTGATGGATGTGAAGATAACTTACATTCTTTGTGGTGTCTAGAGTGAAACGTGTTTACAGAATGTGAATAGTGCTAATGTCTCCAGCTCGCTGGCAAGGTGCCATTCTCCTATTTGCCATTGTTGTAGTGTTTTAATGACAGGAACCTATGCTCTCTGGAAGCAGACAGACTGGCTGTAGCTCTCTTGAGGGATGGTGATGCTTGGCATCACATTTCAATACATGAGGAGACTGTGTCATACAGTCGTGGTGGTGTGGGAGTGATTTTGGGAGCTGAGAACATTTCATTGCCAGAAAATTCACAGATATTCTGCTTATGCGGGCATAGACAAACAGGCCAGACTGAATAAGTAAAACATGGGGGCTGAAGGGAGAAATGAATTTGAGAAGAACCTTTGCCCTAAATATTACAGGACTGGATACTTCACATCATCAAATTGAAACAAAGGCATGCATGACCACATACTAAATCAAATGTTAACATTAAATTAGGCATAATCTCTGCCTTTTGCAGTTACATTATGTAAATTATATAAAAACATTTTCTTGGAAACAGGAGAACATCAGTGATACAGCGAAATGTAACGCAATTTTTTCACTTAAAAAGCAACATGCTGGTTGAATTTATTTCTGAATTAATACTTTAAATTATTAACACGCCTTTCCCGCAAGCAAGCACGCGTCATATGACGTAGCCCGAGAAAAACAAATGAGTTCGGTCCGCTTTCTCAATGTTGGGTGTTGATGTAGGTTAGAGCAGTAGTGAGAGACAGAAAGTTTCAGATCGAAGTTTTAGAGAAGCCATAATGGCAAATTATGGTGTTTGTGCTTGTTGCACGAATTTCAGCCTGTACAGGACATCATATCCATAATCTTCCTTCAAGGAAAAACAAGGCTTTTTTGGTCTTGGGTGCGTTTTGTGCAGGGAGAGCAGACTTCACTGCCGCGTCTATTACCACACACACTCGGTCGTTTGTGGCGCACATTTCACTCGCTTTAAATGGTATCACTAACTGCATTTGAAAAGCATTATTTATTTGTTGTTATGGCATGGTCATTAGTCAATGTAGATAGTGCTAACCAGCTGGATGGACTGCATAATCACTGTCAGCGTAGAATATGAGAAGACAAAATGTTGCTGGCTTAAAAATGAATGTTTAATCAAGAACAAAGTCGATGTATGTTTGCTAAAGCAGATTTATTACAAAACACCAAGGTATAGCCATACAGTAGATGAACCAGCGTTAGCCACGGCTGCTAACTTACATGAACTCACTTGCCCTATTCGCCACTGGTTTTCTCGACACCACAACTCTAACGTTACTTCTCTCCTCTGCCCATTGTTCGTCCCCCGATCTCCACCTGTCTTCTATCTCAGCCTAGAAGGCTCATAATTATATGCCTGTGGGTCATCATAGGCATATTCGTCAACATCGCAGTACAGCGGTTTCGTCGTTCGCATCCATTGTAACCTGAGCCTGAACTTGAACAGACTCCCTCTGCGATCGTCACTTCCGGTTAGTGCTTCGTAGACAGCGGAAGTTATTTTATCACAATTTTTCTAAATATCGTTAATGGCTAAATATATATTACTCCAGTTCAGAAAATCTAGTTGTTTTATAGTCAACATACACTATGCTATATAGGGGTGTCCAACCTGCATGTTGCTCTTTAAGAGAATAAATTAAAAGTGAATCTCTTGCCATCAAAATTTTTGAAAAACCTGACATGCAAGATATTCTGTTAACTTAAGGATTGTTCCACAGGTGCAATTGGAGCTTATGGTTCATTGAATAAGCATGAAAAACATTTACAATGTTTTCAATAATGATCCGTAAAGCTTAAAATACAGAATTCTAGTTTATATATCATATTTATTTCTAAAGAACATTTAAAAACAACACAAGTTGACCAAAGTGCTTTACAGACCCAACTGTACAAAAACAGACAAAAACATAAAAACCACATGTAGCTCGACACATAAACACTCGATGGAATCACAGGATCTAAGGGAGAGTACTCCTGCTGCTACCTCGAAAGCACGATCTCCATTGGTTTTTAACCGAACTCAGATACATTTAAAGTAAAACTTTGCGGGATCTCAGCGGTCTAGCCACAACATGCTGCTGTAACAAACTTGAAATATAGCTATACAGGGCCAAGCTCATGTAGACCTTTTAAAAACCATTAAAAGGACCTTGAATTGCACTCTATACTTAACAGGAAGCCAGTGAAGAGAAGCCAACAACAGAGAGATGCTGGAACATTTCCTGGTGCCAGTCAACAATCTGGCCACAGCACTCTGCACCAAGTCGCAGCTGTGAAAGGATAGGCCCAAACAAAGAGAATTACAGTAATCCAATCTGGACGTGATGAATGCATGAATCAGTTTCCATATCTTTAGAAGACAGGAAGCCTTTTTATTTGGTAAAGCCCCTCAACTGAAAAAAGCTTCCATTGAACACTGCATTTACTTATCAAATTTCAGTTCAGAATCAAAAATCACACCAAGGTTCCTAACTTGAGTGTTAACATTTGATGCCAAAGGGCCCAAGTCGAGAGCAATCTGATTCACTGACTTTGGTGGACCAAGTAGATTTGGTAAATTTGATGCCATCCACCACTTCATTTCACAAGGCAATCAAGCAAGACAATCAATCTTGTAAGTGTATAGCATAAATGAGTAAATGCATCTAAAAACAAAGATCACTATTTCTAATGATCTCTATTACAATTCATGGAAAGATGTACAACCCTAATCTCCAACTGTAATCAAACACTCGGAGCAGCTAATAAAGCTCTTCAGCATGGCTTGACGCACATGAATGTGTGCTGAAGCAGGATTGAAACAAACTCTACAGGACAGTGGGTCCCCAGAAGCAGGGTTGAAGACCTCGGTTTTAAAATCCTGATAAAAATGCAGTCTTTGTGCTTCTCAAATATTTTTATTTAGAGAAAGAATAGAATTGAAATACAATCACAAATGGCAATATATTATTTTTATTAATTTTTTTGTTGCAAAATTCCATATCTGTATTTCTATAATTAACCTGAATGAGTGAACTTTCTTCGCACAACAATAAGAAAGCTGTGTGATTATTAGCTTGACTTCACAGTTAAATATAGTTAATACATGGAAATTGATACATACGCAATTTGTTAATGATTGTGCAGTATATATAATCTGCATGCATTTACAGTACACACACAGTTCTAACATACAAATCAGGTGTTTGCACAGTTAGAGAAGGAGAACCATTGTTTAGCAAATAGCTACAAACCTACAGTAGATTTGTCATTCAATATAAAGAAATGATTCGGCTATAAAAAGAAATACATTCGCTTCTACAACTTTACAGTCGAGTTGTCATCAGTACAATTAGAAAATATAGGTAGGAAATCACTGCTATATTTTTGTGAATCAGGAAACAAGACATTAATCGCTTTTAAACAAACAATTGCAGTTAAATGTTAAAAACACTTTTGAGCTGTAGTGCATAATTGCCAATTAAACCCCGAACGACCTTGAGACAGTACGAAAATACAGTACGATTTTGATTAAAATTGCTTATTAAGTATTGCAGTGCAACTTGTAACACAGCAATTTAAAATTTAAAGGAGAGAACACAAATACTGTATTACAAACCTTAAAATAACCTGAATGACTAAATGCCGTAGCTTAATGCACCACTCCAAACTGGATATCTATCCGTTACTGGGATGGAAAAAAAAATCCAATGAGGAAAAAAGCACAGATGCACAACATGCAATGCCTCTGCCATGATGCTGATATATTGTCAAATATTGTAGCTTTCAAATATAATAGCTTTCACGTTCAGTGGTCATTTAGCACTTATGATGTAAGATTACATTTCTCTTTAAAACAGACATCTAATGGAAATCAACACGGATGGGCTTCGAAATTACTGGAAATATCCATATATCTATCATCCTTTTTTAGACTTACATACAGTAAAGAACATGTGAATGTCAGAGATTACGTCAAAAGAGATGGAGAGAGGCTTGTACACGTTGCCGTCTTTTCTCCCAAAGGATGTCATGCCGTTCTCCAGGACAGGAGAGCTGCAGTGATCCAGGGACACGTTAAGCCAAGGGTCCTCGATGACATTGACAACGTTCAACACAATGTGCCGCATATTTAGGTCAAGTGCCACACTCTCCACTTTACCAAAGAACACTAGAAAACACACACACACACACACAATCAAACAATATAATTTCGTAAAAATCCCCAATTTCCAATTTTTCAGGTTGCACCCCAATATATTGTTAAAGAACATCACCTGTTTTACTGCATATGTCAGGAATCAGGTCCACCAGTGGTTTAAGTCCCTCTTCTGCACGAGAGCCAGGGCTTGGTGTTGGTTTGAGACGTTCAGCACAGCAACTCCACAGGGACGTGTTGTAGTAGTAATGCCCACAGCAATGGTGATTTGGTTTGGTGTTGTAAAGAATGGCATGGTTTGAGGAAGAACAGCAAATTTGATTGGTTGTATCCTCCAGCAAGAGGTTTCCACAGCACTCTGCTTTCCCTTTGTTATTGGGTAACAGCTGTAGAGATGACCCGAGCAGCACTTCATAAACTTTTTGTGGTGGTCATACACATCTGAACCACAACAGAAATTACCATTCGTCTTCAAGTGGCTGAATAGACAAAAAGTTGGAAAGAAACGTTCATTCGAGAGGCAGCACAGATACAAAATGGCCAGGCGGCAATTTACAAAATCTATTTGTAAATTGTAGATTTATTTTATTCATTTATACTCCAAAATATTTGTTCTAACATGCAATGTAAAGGTGTCTGCAAACGCTCATCCTTTAAACCTGCAAAAGAGAAGAATTAAGCCCAGTGACAGAAGAAAAGAAAAAAAATGACCACATGTTTCTTGCTGGTCTGCTAAAAACAAAAGAAAATTACAGGTTTTGTGAAAAAATCTTATTATAAACTTGCTTGTGTTTGTGAAGTTCTAAGATAATTTGAGCATATTTTCCACTCCTTTGCAGATGCATGTTAAATGATACAGTATGTTTGGAATACTTGACTGCTTTTGTTTTTTTTACATAATGTTATTTACATGCTTTTGTAAAAACAATAACAAATTTGGAAACACTTTACTTGAAGGGATTTAAGACTGACTTGACACCTTCATAATCATGACATGACACATGAAGGAGGTTTCAATCATCCGCTCAATTATGACATTTTTAATGCAAATATGACATTGTTTGAGATGGCTTGGTAATGACACCTTGACATAGGCCAATACATCATAACCTGCAGTGTCTAATACATTATTAAACTGTCAGATTGTTGGTTTTGACATTGGCTGTCATGAGGCCATTATAACATTTTAATGACAAATTAAATTTGTATCACTGTAGTTAAAATATTCATGACATGGTTGATTCATGACAATGTCAAAACCAACCACCTGACAGTTTAATATAATGTTAACCCATAAAGCTAAGTGGTTTCTTAAGTTTGATAATTAATCTGCTATCATGTTTATGACAGTTTATGATGTATTGTCATTACAAGCCATCTCAAACAAGGTCATATTTGCATTAAAAATGTCATAATTGAGCGAATGACACTTAATTACAGTTGTCACAAACCTCCTTCATATTCATGACATGTCTTTTGATATTTGACAGATTTTTTAACTCTGCATTATAAAAATTATTAAAAAAAATTGCAAATCAGCAGATTTTCTTTGAAGGTTTCATTCTTTTTTCATTAATTTTATAATTAATATTGAATTATGTATGAAATAATTAGCAAATCTTTTAATTCAGTATTTATTTAACTGATTTACAGTAAGAACATTACAGTTATTTTGTTATTTGAGGTTGTTAGTGGTTTTAAAACTTGGCACCTGGTTTCGAGCTGTGCCATTCATTATGTTTTGGCATTTGCCTCTACATGCATTAGTTAGACTTGAATTTCCAAGACTCATTTGTCAAGATTTATCCTAAGCTATTATATTTTCAGAGAATCACACAGGTTCAAGCTATTTTTTTTTTTTCAATTTCACTTATTTGAGCAGGACTTATACATGAAAAAAAAAACGGTGAGTAAGTTTTTCCATTGTATGGAGTGCGTTACACCTGAAGAAAAAGATCAATACTTTGGACAAATATGTCATTCTTACATAAGCTCATGGTGGTCATGTAGTTGAAATCAAGAGTCAAGGTTTGGCTGTTCAGCATCTTAGCCCTTTACCGTCTAAATATATGGCTCTGCCTATTGAAGGTCATTAAACAGTAATTTAATGATGAAATATGAAGTATTGCAGATGGCCCTGGAGAATGTAAATTGCATGACCAGTCGAATGCTACTTATATTTGGTCTCAAAATTATATTATTTACAACATGAGCAAAAAAAAAAAAAAATTCAATCAAATCCTTTGTACTCCTACCTGTGTCCATTACAGCAAATTTGCTGTACAGGATTGAAGGTTTTTTCTCCACAACAATGCTCGGCAAGACGGGCACGGGCAGGCAGGTTGCAGGTAGAGTTGTCTGGAGAATATAGAACACCTCCGACACACTCGAATTTCTTAGAATTGTTGACATAAAGGGTTCCATTACAGCACAGCACATCATCGTACGGACGGTACATTTTTGCCCCACAGCACTGAGGGACACAGGCAAACATATATTAATGTATGCAGGTTTTTTTTTTCAATTTATTTGAATGGGATGTTTTATAATGCTTAATCTAAGTGTTAGACACACTAACACTTAGAATACTACCTTATTAAGAGCTGATGCTACAAACAGTTTCCCCGAGCAGCACATTTGTTCCTTGGGATTGTAGGTTTGTGATCCACACTTCAATTCTAGAAAAGAAAGGAATTAGCGAGAGCATGGAATGCTACAATAATCCTAAAAGTCACTAAAATTACCAGTGATGTTGAGAAAGATTTATTATACAAGTTCATGTCTGAAAACTCTGCTTAGGCAACTATCAAAAGTTATTGAAACGCAACAGTCTCTCAATCACTGTCTGATCTAGAGAAAACAAAAAAAACAATACAATGAAGATGCCAAGAACTTTACCTGGTTCGGTGGGACTGCTTGTAGAGATATCCAGTAACACAAACACACACACAAACACATAATGGTGTAGTAAGTATTTGAGAAAATATCATTTGTTTTTGTACTTAAGTATATTTTGGTTTCAAAGATACAAAGCAACTTTTAATCTCTACATGACTACATTTTTACAGTAGTATACATACTACTGTAAGTATATATACTTGTATACATACTACTGTAAGTATATATACCATGTCCCCCGATTGCCCGCAAGCTTCTCCTCCTGTGTATACGGTAATTTCTCTACTGTGCGACAGAATCGCGTGTTATGACGCAATCGTTAGCCTATTTTTACAAAAACTGCTTCTACAGGGGCCATAACGTAATATAAAAGGTAAAAGGCCTTTTATACATGTTTGTGTTTCTTTAAGAAGTAAACAATGGACAAATGGAGACTTCAAACGCCTCAGATGTAAAGTTATTCGCTGTCAAAGTGACGCCAACATGAATGGGAGTCAATGGAATGCTAACAGGCTAACTAGCCAATGGCAGCCCCCGGGGAGATTTCTGTTTCCGGCTGGTGGATTACACCCTTGCATTTTTCATGGCACCAAACTATTTCTGCAGAAGTCTATTTCTGCCACAATAGAAGCAATGTTGCCATCAACAGGGCATTGAAGGTACCACGTCTTGTGCGTTTTGCCCTTGCTTGCCCAAACAAGGCTACTTAACACGAATGCAGGTGAATCAGCTTTGTAGTTGCTGAACTGATATTTCAGAAATTACAGTAGATGAGGACATGACCGCAGTCAAGCACATTCCAGCCGCAAGTAGGCTTTGCCTATTTTATTTCACTTAACATTATTTTATTCATCCGTTATATTGAAGAGACCTTTCTGAAGGATATAAGTTTAGATTTTGAGCACTTAACTGAGACTTGAGTGTTTGTAGACGTTTTTGATTTATTGCAATATCTGAGGTGTTTTATTTCAACTTTAGAGTGCATGCTCTCTCTCACAATCCATCTCGTCCTGGCATGTCTCTTAAGTGTCAAGGACTCGTGCAACTTTGAGCCAACGTTAATACTTAGAGTACTGTTAAAATCAGATACTTTAAGGCCTGATTTTACAGACAGGGTTTAGATTTTGTGAATTTTATTATACATTTTCCAGTGGTACAGGATTATGAGAAAGTATTTTTAAAAGTCATTTTTATAGAAACTGCACTCACAAAGAGTAAAGCTAATAATTAAAGCTAATGACGTGATTTCTTGTGGACGTTTAAAGTATTTTCAAAACAAAACGGAGGCTAGATAGACCCTCCCTCCTCCTCATTTGCACACTGACCCCCGAAACCCCACCCCCATGGCCTTCTTGTCAGCTATTGGCAGGAACAGTTTGTTATGTTTGTGTGGAGCGGGTTGCCGCAGTTTGTTTTTGTTGCCATTTGTGGAGCCTGGGGTTGTCTGCATAGACTGTGTTTTTTTAGAGTGTGTTTAGGGGACAGGCAGCTATCGAATGGTGAGGAGATGTTTGCTGTTTGTGACAAAGCATGTTTGGGCCTAAAAAACATGTGACATTGTTTAGAGCACCTTCTAAGTAGCATTCTGGGCCTCATTTTAGCGATCTGAAAACGCAGTAGCAAGCGCAAAGCGCAAGTAACTTTGTGGGCGGGTCTTGGGCGCTGTTGCTATTTTACCGGCGGGATAATGACTCTTGCGCCCGACGCAAGTTTAAAAAGGTGTTAGTCTGAAGTAGCTTCATTATTCATAGGTGCTTAACAGAAACAAACCAATAAAGAACGCGTTCCCTTTAAGACCATGTGCTTGTTCTATGGCGCGATTCCATTTTAATGGCGCATTTACCAGGCGCGCTTCAGAATTGGTCACAGCCGAGGATATCCATGTTCCATCAGGGCCCGAAAGAAAGAGAAGTGACATTAGGCACTGGACAAAACCACCCAAATTAGCTTCGGTTAAACATGCAATTGTTTTCTGGAAGTGCAAAATAGCACCAGGGGTTGTTTGCGCCAAACACGCATCCTTTTTGTGCCAACCCGCCAAAGAGAGCGCAAGTTCATTTCCTAGTTTACCTACGTGCGTCCGTGTGGAGGAAAAGCCCGCTCTGCACCGGTGCAAAATAGGAACGATAAATGCGTCAGTGGATAAAATCATTGTGCCGGTGCAAGATAGGACCTTATGTCTCTTAGACAGAATTTTAAGCAGAACACAGAGCAAAATTAACTCAGCTGTGTAAAGATGCCATGTAGAGAGAGGATTCTTAGATCAGGACTGTTTGACTCACCTCAGAGCAGAGCTATGTGAAGGATCTGTGAGAATAAGATTCAGAATATAAGTCGTCATTAGGTAAATGAGTGTAAGAAGTTACACTTCACTTCATTCTAAAAAGAATTGATTACACATGCTCGATCTAATGGTTTTAAGATCCAACAATCTTGATAAATCGTAACCATGTCAAAACCAAACAATGCAAAGCGTTCAGGTTCGCATGCAAGTCTACCTTTGCCCCGTTGCATGTCATGTCAGCCTGGTTCTGAACGTAAAACGCTGCCATTGCAGCAAATCTCATTTAAGGGATTGAAAGCTTTAGTTTTACAGCAGTCAGCCACCAGATGACTTAATCCACGAGTTAGGGTATCTGCAACACATTTAAGTACAGGAGAAAAAAAAACATACTACAATGTTCAGTCTTTGCAATTTCCTTGTAAATCATTACATGCATCACATATGTCATATACAGGGGATGGACACTGAAACACTGGCAAATGTAGGCTGCGTCTGAAAATGCCATATTTTGTTTTCCAAGGTAGGAAAGAATCGTGGTACGTCCAAAACCAAAGTCAGCTGCAGTCCCTGACTGTAGAAAAGCTTTATTGTGAGATGTGAGTTAAACCTTAAAAGACATCAGCGCCTGATGGATTTAAGGGCACGGTACTGAGGGTACAATTGTCAGCTTTTACAGCTGTCTCTTGAATGTAATATTGTACCTCAGGCCAGGCCTGGATGGAACTTTTCCAATATCATTACCATTGTCTCAATGGCAAAAAAATCCCACATGCAAAGGAGCTTGATAATTATAGATCAATGGCTTTAACATCTGTGCTCTGTTAGTGTGTGGAGAGAGTGGTTCGTTGTTAAACTTGATCCTTTGCCATTTGCGTAGTTGGCTGTGGACCCAAAGATCACTGTGCCGGACGAGACTGCAAAACAAATGGATGTGGCAGACTCCAGTGTTAGGATTTTATTTATGGACTTCTCTTCTGCCTATAATTCGGTGAATATAAACACACTTCTGTGGCGTTTGGAGGAATTGCATGTGCTCAAACTTTGATTTTATGGATTAACCAGGGTTTCGGGTCTTAAAAGTCTAAAATTTCAAATTGCAATTTAAGGCCTTAAAAAGTCTTAAATTTGCTGAAGTATTGTGTTCTAGGTCTTAAATCATTTTAAACAGGTCTTAATTTTTCTACGTCCATGTAAATCTCATTGAAATGTTCCAACAGCGTTTTGGAATTTAAAAATATATATATATTCTGTGGTTGTAGTTCTTTTCTTGCTAGTTCAAATATAATTCGCTGTATTACCACTACAAAATAGACCAATATGCAACAGCCAATCAGTTTTGAGGTTTCGTGTTATTTGCGCGTATCTCAGATACCACAGACAGACATAATACAGATTTTAAGTTTAGCGATACTTGGCTTGAAATATCTGAATTTTGGATCAAATTTTGCTGATTTTTAATTTTGGATCAGAGCCAACGGAGGTGCTCTGGGTTCTCCACACTGTGACAAGACACCAGTCCTACATTGTTTCAAACGATGTTTCCGGACTCTGACATCGCTAAATCCTTCAGGTGCGGGAAAGATAAAACGACCTGACATTACGAGCTTTGGAAATGGGGGATTTTATAAAAACAAAAACAGAACTAATTTCCAAAATCATGGGACCGTTCGTGCTGATTTTCGACAAATGTTCAGTTTGAATATGTTAAATTACTTTGTGAATAATTTTGAGACTCGTTACCTGTTTCCTTTGTAGGTTTTTTTTGTGATATATCTTAAATTTCATTCATAATGGTCTTAAAAATGTCTTAAATTTGACTTTGTGAAACCTGCATAAACCCTGATTAACAGTTTCCACAACATGTGCTGGTTAATGGCAGAAAGTCAGAGAATGTGGTTTTAAATTCATGTTTCTATTTATACAAATGTGGTGGTGTTATAGGGATAATTTGATTCTTATAAAATACGCAGAGGACATGATATTGGTGGGATGTGTGAAGGATTGTCAATCTTTGGATAATTATTTTAATTTTGAGATTTTTTATACAACCTGGATGGAGGAGAGTTCTTTGCAGCTTAATACTAGTAAAACTAAAGAAATGTGCCGTGGGACTAATAATGCAAGAATACTTTTAAGCCTTTGTCAATTAATGGAGAGGAAGTTGAGTAAGTACAGTAGGATCTTTTAAATATCTAGGTACAGAAATTGACCACAAGTTTACATTTGATAAGCATTAAGAAGGCCTTATTGAGGAAACTGAGGAGTTTTGATATTGAAAAGGGCATTCTGATATTGTGATGTTGTATTTAAATCACTTATTGAAGCTGTGTTCACTTTTAATATTGTATTTTGTTTCAACTCTCTCTCTCTCTGTTAAATGTAAAAGCAGACGTTTAAGGATTGTAAATTCGCCTGGTAAAGTAATTGGGGAGAAACAAGGATCGCTTGCAGATATTTACACAGTGGGAGGAAAAAAGGAAAGCCATAGTTATTGTGACGGTATCTCCTGTATAGTGCATTTCAGTTACTTCCTTCAAGCAGATGGTATAAAGTACCTTTGGGGAAAAAAGTCCACATATAAGAAGACGTTTAACTATTGGTATTTTAAATGGGATCTTAAGATTAATTCCTTAGGAACTGTGTAGATATTAATGTTTTCATTGATGTTTTAAAACTGATGTAATGTGTTGGGATTTTTTGTATTGTATTGTTTGTGGGGATAGACAAAGTTTTTTTTTAATTGAATTGAATCCTCACTGATTGGATATTGATTCCCTTAATAAGAGCTGTGTGTGAAGGTTGAATTAACAGAGTCGATAGCACAGATGTACATAAAATATTAAAATTAAAGACATAGTTCACTTTGAAATTATTTTTGGTATGTTTTATCTTACCTCAAGGGCACCGAAGATGTAGGTGTCTTTGTTTCCACAGTAGTTTCAATTTTGATATTTTTAGGTCAAACCGTTCTTGTCTGTCAGTCATATAATGCAGGTAAATGGGGTCCCCCACAAAGAGCATGCACAGAGAAGTCCAAATTAAACATGATTTAATGACTCGGAAATGTAAGTACACATTGATGGCCTAAGACACGAAACGAGCGGTTTGTGTGAGAAAACGAACAGTATTTATATGGTTTTTACATCTTGTAACCACAGCTACATCCAAGTGATCTGAGGCCGCGGGCGCTTCGGTCTGCGTAAGCGCCGGAAAGCGCTGGAAGTGATCACTCTGCAGTTGCGAAAAAAAAAAATCAACGTTGACTGTTGATATATCGAAATCGTCTATATTGAAAAAGGGTAACACTTCTGAAATCTCAGTGTAAACAATAAGTGACGTACACGCGTGAGATATCACTTCCGCCGCTGTGCAGACCGAAGCGCCCGTGCCTTCAGATCACTTGGACGTGACTGTGATTACAAGAGGAAAAAACAATATAAATACTGTTCGTTTTCTCACACAAACCGCTCGTTTCGGTGTCTGAGGCCATCAATGTGTACTTAAATTTAATAGTCATTAAATCGTGTTTAATTTGGACTTCTCTGTGCATGCTCTTTGAGGTGGACCCCATTTACATGCACTATATGACAGACAAGAATGGTTTGACCTAAAAAATATCAAAATTGAAAATACTTTTTCTTTCGATGCCCTTGAGGTAAGCTAAAACATATCAAACATTAATTTCAAAGTGAACTATCCCTTTAACAGTTCAGAACAGGACAAATTGATGGTGTGCATTTTGCTGGCTCATCTGGGACCAGTACAGCAAGTCTTTGTGGTGTACACTAAAAAATAACCGTGATTTTAACAGTAAAATACTGCAAAAATGCTACAGTGCAAAACTGTTAATTGGTAAACAGAAAGTTTCCGTACTATACACGGTAAAAACTGTGATATAATTTTACAGTAAAATGCCGTTAAATTTACAGTTTTTGAAAGTGAAAAAGAACAAATCATTGTATAATTTACAGTGAAAACCGTAAATTGACATTCCCACAATTCCCTGTGTGACACTTCACATTTTATGTATTTTTGTTGAAATGACTATGGTTCCTCATAGTTTTATTGTTGTTGTTTTTCTAATCAGTTATGTACATTAGGGTTTTATGTTACATTTGATGTTGTTAAATTAATGTTTATTGCATTTTTTAAATTTAATGTGTGTTACCATGATGGTGCCTAATGTTTGTGTGAAAGACACTGTGCAGCTTCTATAAATAAGTATTCGTTTAAACAAGTATTCACTTGTAATGAGCTGTGATTGCTCATGTAACTCTCATCTCTGCGGTGATGATTGTTGGTTGTCAGTGTATTACAATGGTCTAAAACAGATATCAATATGTCAGTAAGTTGGTAAATCCACAAAAAAAAATAAGGTTTATTACTGTAAATTTTAAGTTAATTCTGTAAAACCATTAACGCTCTTACCATATTTTTAACGGTAAAGTTCTGGCAACCACAGCTGCCGTTTTTTTACTCGTAAAATTTACAGTTAATTTTTTTACAGTGTATGCAGAGCCACAATATCCAGGGTAAAGTCGGTATAATTAATTTGTTACACTTATATAGCGCTTTTAGGTACTTAAAGCGCTTTAACACATGGAAGGGGGAATCTCCTCAACCACCACCAATGTGGCAGCCAGAACACCCAAAACACACACCAGCTAAATGGTGGAGAAAAGACTGAGTGATCAAGCCAATCAGTATATGGGGATTATTAGGAGGCCATGATGGACAGAGGCCACTGTGCCAAATTTGGCCAGGATGCCGACTTTTTTTCAGAAGGATGTCCTGCGAATTTTAACGACCACAGAGAGTCAGGACCTCGGTTCAATGTCTCATCTGAAGGGCAGTGCTCTTTTGACAGCATAGGCCTGTCCTAAAATGGCACACTTCGGACTTGTGGACTTCCTCAGAGTCCACACTTCGGTGACGTCATGTAGTGCAGACCTATAGGGCCCTTAGCGCGAGTCCGCGAGGGTGCATTGAGAGGTATTTTTGGGACAGACTCGATCGTCACGCCGGAAACAGGAACTCGTTCCTCACGCCTGTGAAAGCCTTAACAGTTATCCCTCTCCATACAGAGCTGAATAAACTTAAAGATCATCTCATCAGTCCCTTTATTAGAAATATATGATAATCATTTTTTTAATGATATAAACAAATATCATTAAAAAATTCCAGGCTTTAGCATCGAAAACAGGATTTATTTTATTTTCCCCAATCTTATCCATGTGAACTAAACAGCCTGCTTTTACTGTTCTATAATTGTATATGCCACCTGGGCATTAGAATAGATGTCATGGTTATGTAAATGATAAATACAGTTGTACATAATAATAGCCTACATAATATTCAATTTTAACGCAAAATGAAGACGAGTTTAAGAAAAATGTATAGGTTTCAAAATTTATACTACGTTTATGTGACTCATCATTCGGTTCTATTTATGTAATGAATCATAATGCAATCGTATATTCAACAGCTATTATTACGTTTGAGATACAACCACTGGTCAATAATATGTTTGTATAAACTTTAAGTAACAACTGGTAAAATGTACGCCTATGTCATAAAAACATAATTAAACTCTTAATATTCTCTTCTCAGCCATTGTTTACGTAAGTGAAATCGCCTCCCATCTGTTGTCTGCATTGGCCTTTCGCAGGATTCCTGGGTAGTTAAAGTGCGTGAAGCTGCTTCGTGAAGACCGCTGCAAGGGTACAAAGGGGGCGCTGCTGAGCACACTTCAGAGCGTTAAAATGCCAAATGAGACAGCCTACGGACTCGTGGACTCGGCGAGCACGCGAATCTAAGTCCACGAGACCGCAAGTCTGCGTGAAGTGTGCGATCTGGGACAGGCCATAGTGTCCCGATCACTATCCAGGGCATTAGGACCCACACAGACCACAGGGTGAGCAGCGCCCCCTACCGGCCCTCACTAACACTCTTCCAGCAGCAACCTGGTTTTCCCAGGAGGGTTCCCATCCAGGTACTAACCAGGCTCAACCCTGCTTATAGCTTCAGTGGGCAATCAGTCTGGGCTACAGGGTGATATATGGCTGCTGGCATACTTCCATGAAGGGCGAACCACATCCAACAGGAGTAACTGTCGACTAAAGAGGAAGCTGTCAAACAGGGACAATGCCGGATTGTCTCCAAAATTGCTTCCCACATGCAGAATTTAACACAAAAACTGTGCGAGTATTCACTGGGTGAGTAATGGTGGTTAGGCTGCTAGAGCCAAACCTTTGGTCACTCGTGCCTATGCAAAATGTTTCATTAGATCCAACAGAACAAATCTTGGGCTGTGGACAATGTGAAACATGAACTGTTCCCTGATGAGTCCCACATCCAGGAGAGTTACGGTGTGGAGGATCCTCAAAGAAGCTAAACACCTGCGGTGGATCAGTGATGGTTTGTGCTGCAATATCATGCAATTCCCAACAGTTCTTGATGGGCGTCACTGCCAAGAACTTCTGAACCATTCTGGAGGACCATGTTACATGAACGTGAAGCTGAACATCTCCCATGGCCTGCACGGTCAACAGATCTCAATATTATTGAGCAACATGGGGGTGAGCGTTTTCCTCCAGCAGAATAACACAGTGATCTGGACACTGTTTCACAAGATGAATGGCTCAAAATCCTTCCGGCGGCTGTGAAGTACTTGTATCTGTCCTATCGTATCTCATTGCTTACTTCCTATTTTTGAATCACATTTTCCTGTGACTCAGCAGACAAAAACTGAGAGTTGCAGGATTCTTTCCTACCGTTACAGCAGGAGTGTCCTGAGCTGATGTGAGACTCATTTCCACATCGCAACGGGGCGCTGCTGTCCATTGGCCAACTGGAACCAGTGTTACTGCTGACATTATAAACAGGACAAATCAGTCTGGTTTGATCTTTACCAAAACATTCTGTTAATTTACAATAAGGTGATTTATGTTCAAATAAATGTAAAATAAATAATAATAAATCTCTCCAAAAATATGTTCAGAGGCTCTCTTAGTCTGTGTAAGGTCACTTACTAGCTTCCCGTGTCAGGAATTCCTGAGGAACAAAGAGATTATTCAGTGTAAAAAGTGGTTTTATATGAAATGTACATGTAAGTTCCTGTCTTATTGTGAAAAAATAAACAGTGCAAACTGTGTAGTCTTGAATCAAAATGCAGTAACTTGATATGCCTCTTTTTTGCTGATGTCATCATAATGGCATGAAAAGTGGGAAGGAGAAGGGGGATCCCTCTATTCTGATATGTAACACACACTTTTCAAAATATCTGGCAGAAAAACTTTAACCTCTCCCTGCACTTTTAGTGACAAAAAAAGCATTGTGAACAGCATTTCATGTTTTCCTATGATAACAATTTTAATTCGGTCATAATTTACTCAGCCTCATTTCGTCTTTCAGAAAAAAATGTCATAATGTTGTTTTCTTATTTATTTTTTTTTTCATTCATACAATCCCCAGAGAGGTCCAAAACAACTGACTTTCATTGAATGGACTTCTTTTGTTTTCCACAGAAGGATGCCAATCAGGTTTGTAATGATTTTATGCAAGGACATGATGCCGTATTAAATTTTTTTAGGTGAACTAGCCCTTTTAACCTATATATGAGTCAGTGAATTTTCTTGCAAAAGTGAATTTTTTTATTACTGGGAATCAAGTGTGGTTGAATGTGGGGTCTGATTTTCTTCTTTTAATATGTGATTTTTTTAAGCAGCAGTTTCCACGTATTAAGGATTGTTTGACAAGTTTGTTGGTTTTTGTTGGAACATCACATGTTTTCACAGAATGATTCAGCATTTCGCTGCAGGTCTTGGAATATCTTGTGTAATCTGACGACTGAGAGCAGTGTTGGCAGGGATGGTTTTCTCATGACAGAATTTACGAGTTCCCACCAGTTGTTCCAAACCTGTATATGCTTCTCTTTTACTGTTAAACACAAAATAAGACATTTTTAAAAATGTTGGTAATCAAACAGTTAACAGTATAGCCATTGACTTCCATAGTAGGAAGATAATTACTTTGAAAGTCAATTGTATGGTTAACATTCTTCAAAATATCTTCCTTTGTGCTCAACAGAAGAAAGAATCTCATACAGGTTTGGGACAACTTGAGGGAGTGAAAATGATGATAAAATTAATACTTAAAGTATATTTATTTCTGAAAACAGAATGATAGTAGCCCATCTATGCTCTGCATTCAACAAAGCATACAAATATAGGTTACATGTCACAACGGAATTCATCACACTATCTAATCCAACAGTTTGGAAGCGGCACAGAAGTACAGTAAACAGGTTTTCGCGTTATTAGAAAACGAGAGATGCAGGTCAGAAAACGAGAGAATTAACACTGCACAGAGGCGCGTTTTTTAAAAGTTGAATTTGAACTTTAGCGCCGCGTTTTTAGAACGCCGCCTCGCGCTGCAAAATACGCCAAAACACGTGTTTTTCAAAGATAAACAACGACACAGTAGCGCAGTGGAATAATGGTGTGTTAACACCTAAAGCGAATTTAATTATTTTGGTCGAGTAGATTGCATACAGAAGTCAATGCAAAGACGCGAATAGACGCATCATTCGCGCCGGGTATTGCGAATGACGCGATAATTGGGCGACGCGTTTGCCGCGAATGTCTTTCGCGCAAGTTGAAAAATTTGAACTCGAGCGCAAGTTGAAAAATTTGAACTTCAAAGCGTCTAACTAGACGCGATAGACGCGTATTTGCGTAAATGTTCCAAAATTTAGCCAAAACTGATTAACTGCTGCACTACCACAAACATAATGTCCTTGGTAATCCCAGTCAACCCGTATCCAGTTCTCAGTGGATTCGTAACAGTTCCTTCCTTTTCCTTGCACTGGCTGTCTGTACTTGCTGAAACTCGCAGATCCTAAAACAGCTTTCTCTCTCTCTCAAATACTAAATCAGCTTTCTCTCTCTAGGCAACTTTAAGCGCGCTCCACCGGCAGCGCATTGTGCATTCAAGTGCAGTCAAGTGCATTGCTCATACAGAGCATCAAAACGTCCCGCCTCCATTAAAAAAAAAAAAAAAAAACCTGACACACTAATTGAGCTAACCATTTTCCACATGATGCGTGGTTGCACATATAAATCCTTAACTAATGATTTATATGTGCAACCACGCATGTGGAGAATGATTAGCTACAATTAGGCACTGTTTTATAAAAACCACTAATATTGAAATGACTCAGATGTCATTTATATGAGTAATTCATTCAAATTAATAATTATCTGACACTAAAAACTATATAAAACTAACAGTAGCCTAAATACAAGCATATATACAGTATATACAGTATATACTATATACAGTTTAATTTTAGTGTTTACTTACCTTGTGCAGAGATTGTGCCAATAATGCACAAGATTGTCACACCTGCAAAAAAAAAATAAAAATAAAATAAATAAAAATATTGTAAAATCAAAACTAATCTATAAGGCAACTCAAAACTTTACAAATGTGCTGTCATACATGCAGTTGATGTGTAGATCTCCATGTTCAAATCTCTGCACAATAAAGATTGAATATCCAAAGGAGATGCGACGATTATTTATTGACTCTAAAATAAACTTTCGTTCCGCCCCCTTCAGGGTGCATCATTGAAACGAGGATTGTGATACACAACGGAAGGTACAAGTATGGACATAGCCTACAGTGGAGCCATTCATATTTCATTCGTCTGATGTGTGGCACCAGTTGCATCATCATTGCACGTGAGTTTGATTAGTGAACTGAACAGTTACTTAGATAGCCTATCTCTGAAGAGTTTCTACAAGTGCTAGTTGTTTTGGACTGACATGCATCATTTGGGCATTGTTTGATCAATATCATTACATTATAAGCCAGTCCTTAAGCCCTGTTCCCGGATTCGTGGGGATCATATTTCACTAAAGCATTTAAATTTCGTTCAAAAGGAGTGCTAGAGGGGTTTTTTTTTTACTGCAAAAATATGTTTTCCACTTGTACAAAGTGTTGACACAAGATAAAGACGTGTGTACACAAGATACAGACATAGTCGTAATGACAGCAGTCCAAAAAATATCTCCTAAACGGTTTAATATAGACCAAAACAGTTTTGATAACTTTGTCAGTCTAGACTACAGCTTATTTGTGGAAAGTTCAGGTCTGAGAAATGACAAAGGAGTTTTTCTTTTAATTATTATTATTAGAATGGACATAGTTTTAGCATACTATTGTTCATGCTTTAAGCAAGGATGCAGAATAAATTATTTTGATTATGTAGAGTTATTAGCTTTAATGTGAAGTTGCTTATTATAGTGCCACCTTGTGGCTAATTTTTGACAAGAGGTCTCCCTACTACATAAACACAGCATCCAAATTCACAGAACTCATTAAAGTGTAGGCAAAAAGTACCCGGATGACCTACTTCTCCAAGCGATATTCTGAAGTGTGCCTCTAGGACACTTTGCAATCCTTTGAGGCCACAGGAGATGATGGCGCATTGTGTTTGTGAATGATGTTATAGACGACAATGGTAATTTTTTGGAATATAAGTCTTTCTTAGACAAATATAATTTAAACTGTACAAATAGAGAATACAATAAGATCTGTAAAGCAATACCTGTACCTTTAGTACAGTCAATTCAAAGCACACTGTTATATAGCAATATAAGACCTATACCAACTTTACCAAAATTAGTTATTAATGATTGTACTCTAGTTGACAGTAAATGCAATAATAAATATATTAATGATGCTTTGAAATCAAAACTGTTTTTTGATTATGACAGAGGATTGTGTGTACAGGTTCTGAATATGGGTACATTGTCCATTAAAAAATCACATTTTAAATTCATTAAATGGCCCGTGTCCTCGAAAGTCAAAGAGACTCACTTAAAAATAATTTATAAGATATACCCGGTCGCTGACTTTCTTAAAAAAAGATTTAAATTTGAAGTAGATCCTTGTGCTTTTTGTGAGTTGGCTGATGAGACTCTGGAACACATGTTTTTTTTTTTGCCCTGTGTCTAATAGTTTCTGGTCCGAAGTACACAATTGGCTGTCACTCAAGATTGATAATATCCCTACTCTCACCTTGCCACACATCCTCTTTTATATGGATAATATAGATTCATCAGTATCAGATTTAGTGAATATGATCATTCTTATGGGTAAATATCATATCCATTGCAGTAAGTGGCGATGTTCTAAGCCTTCCTTTGTTTGGTTTATAAACGATTTTAAATTGTTTGTTGCCTCACTGAAAAATGTAAAATCTACTAAAATTGCAAGGAAAATGTATAGTGATATATCCAGGAAATTACTGTTTTGATTAATCTCCCTTGTGTGTGCCGCTCCAAATGTGATTTTATTTTGCCTTTGACTTGTGTATTTTGTAATAGCCCCTTCTTTGTTATTTTATTTTTTCTGTGTTGTTGTTTTCTGCTTGGTTAATACCTTTTGTAAATTCTGTCCCCTGCGAGAGTTTTGTATGTTACTTCTTGTCAATAAAAAAAAAAAAATAATAATAATAAAACAGGAGATGATGGCAGAAAAGCGACACACAACTGACGCTGGTAGTGATAATAACCATTAACATAAGACTCCGCTTTTACTGTTTATGCACAAGACTCATCGTTCAACTTTAAAGGTCCCGTTCTTTGTGTATCCCATGATTCAAACTTTAGTTAGTGTGTAATGTTGTTGTTAGAGTATAAATAATATCTGTAAAATTCTAAAGATCAAAGTTCAATGTCAAGCGAGATATTTTATTTAACAGAAATAGCCTACACATCGAATGGCCCGTTTGAACTACATCCCTCTACTTCCTTCTCAATGACGTCAGTAGAACAGTTTTTTGACTAATGTCCGCCCACAGGAATGCTCCCTTAACTTGCGCACTTCTTTACTGTGTTTACTCAGCTCTTACGGTGATTTTCTGAAGTAAAACTGACGCTTCATCCTTTGTATAATGTACAATAAACTTTATTAAACTCATCAGTATATGTTTGATCATCATTCGGACCTGGTCCGAAACAGCAGACTTGTAGGCTATTAATAAATAATGGATACATACAAGCAGATGACAAATATGTTATAATAACCATAATTAAATTACTAAACTATACCTGTTCCAACTCTATACAGCACTCTGACTCTGTAGGCATTATTGTCCGACTCTGGGAGAGTGTCTGATATTATTCATCATTCTGTGAGATGAAATTGTCCTGAGAGACTGTGCGCGAGCTCATGAAGCTCCGCCCCCTGTGCGGCAGCAGCAGCAGCTTATTTGCATTTAAAGGGCACACACTTAAACAGTGCATTTTTCTGAGCCCCAAAAATGACAATTTAAACATGCTGTAAAAAATTAGCTGTTGGGTATTTTGAACTGAAACTTCACAAACACATTCTGGGGACATCAGAGAATTATTTCTTGTGAAATGGGGCATAATCCAGGACCTTTAACTGTCACATATTGATCTGTTTATCAAAGTACAGCGAAAGTGATTCAAAAGCACAGGCTGTATAATTTAGAAGGGACACCAGAGGGACAAGTCCCCACCAATATCCAGTGACACTGATTTAGTCACGTAATGCGGCAAAGTTTTTCAGAAAGATGCGATAAGCGTATCCAACACTGTGTCTCTTAAGTCTAATACTGCCTTACAGTATGCGAAAAACTGATTTGATGTACACTTTAGTATCCCATGAAGCCACGGGAGAGGATTTATGAATGGAGGTGATGCAACTGGTTGGTCCAATGACAATGACAACATGGTGAATGTAGTACATCCGAATTTAATTTATACTACACTTATTCATACTATATAGAACAACATTTTTTTAACGGTCTTGAAGTGAATTCAAATTCCAATGTACCTTATTAGAGGATATACGTTAGGACGTCTATCAGAGAAGATGCATACCAATTTTCAACTTCCGGCTGCAGTTATAAAGGGGTTTTTTTGTTGGAGAATTTTAAAGAAAATTCTAAATTGCAGACATTTTATTGGTGGAAATTCAGTCGGAGATATATCATTTATATACATGTTTTCTGATAATATAGCCTACATGTATTTTGTTTGTTGCACTTAGGGTATCAAAGTTATGATCCAAAATGCAAATCGCCTTATTACAGCGCCACCTAGTGTTATACGTGTGTTTAGCGGAATGTTGCAGCACAGCACCTTGCAGATTCTTCTAAATCCTCTGATGTTTTATTCATCTGCATGCAGACGATTAGGCCTACATAAAACTACATAAAATGAAGTTGGATGTCCTGTTTTTTTATGATACCCAAATTTTATAGCTCGTTTGATATTATAATTGTCATTCCTCTCCCGTGGATTGGGGATTCCCTCTCTCAAAAGCACATATAGAGTCACCTTTGTTACCAGCACTCACTTCATCATGAAATGTTTTCGCGACTTTCTGTTGGGCTTCTATTTGAACCATGTAGAAGCATCAATTTTTTTTTCGGATAAAAGTCAGGTAACTGACAGCTTTCTCAAACCCATCCTCTCTGCACAGTGAGAATAACTTTTTTCATTCTGTTAATACTCAAGTCACAACTGCATTTTCAGCAAAATAAACAGTGTGAACAGAGTATGCTAAAATCATAGGAATATAGGCTGTACTTTCATATGGACTTGTCAGGGTTCAACAATAAAGACTGCGCAATGGCTTGGGGCCAGTTAACTTTTTGATCTCAAAAATGGATTATTTGCACATATTTTAGTCTTGTCAGAGTAAACAAGTACAAGAAGACATGCTTGGAAGACAATTTGGCCATATCTGATTGTTTTTTTATCTTTACCACATGCATAAACTGGACATAAATGTTTGTAAGCTTCAGATGCTAAAAATAGTATTGTTTAAATGCTGTAAATCAAATCAAATCAAATTCATATTTATTTTGTTTTAACTTGAGGTCATGGCAAAGTCAAGCCAGTGTTGAGCCTAATTGGCCGAGTTTTTGTAGTGCGTCACTGACTGCCATTTGAGGTTTTGGCTGATTCAGCAAGTTGAATCAGCATCACGTTTAAGGAAAGCCATCTGTTTGGTTGTTCAGCTTTGCTAACCAGTGCACAAGAACAGAAATGAAAGTAACGAAAGCAAGCATTGATGAAGTCAAGAGAGACCCTAGAAAATCCCTAAACCTGTAGTGACCTGGGTAGATCTTAATCTGGTCCTTTCTGTTGGTAGTTGTTCCCCTTCACACATGTGCAGAGCAAATGTGCTAGTTCTCTGGTGGTTGTTGTCTTTTCAGTGCATTAAAATGCATCTAATGTGTTAAGTCTCAACTCCCAAGGCGCCAAAAACTGAAGCATGATCAAGCGCCCTCACAATGAAGACGCCGAAGTGAGTCACTCTATGAGGAATTAGGAACTCCAATTGCTTTTAAAGTGGTCATGAACTGGCTTTTTAAATGTTTTTGTTTTGTTGTCTGAGGTCAACTTATGACTGTCCGCTTGGTTTTTACATTCAAAAACATAATAATGAATAAGTTATGGGCTATTTTCTTCCCCTAGTTTTCAGCTGACTTGAAAAATGCTCGGATTTTATGGGCGTATTCAGCATTGAAGGCTGAGAGTAAACGCCCACTGCTGTGAGTGGATAACAGTTTTGCATATTATAACGAGCTTCAACTCTGTCGTTGGTTTCGGTCGGTGCACGTGGGGATTTGTTTTGAAAACCACTGTTGTAAAATGGCAACCGGAATGATTCGCCCATACATGTTTGACCCAGAGTCCAATCCCGAATCGCAGGACAATGAACCAACAGCACCTCAAATACAACGGATACTTGTAGACACATACACATAATTATTAGTATATCAAACGATCTGTTACAATGCAATGCTAGCCGAGTAGATTATTATTTCTAAAATAAAAATATTACTCACATAAGTGTGTTGCACCACTCCTGTTGGATCCAATATAGAAGGTAACATAGACTAATCATGTTCCGTACAACAATGTTCCGCACAGATTAGACTTTAACCGCCGATCGCTGAATAAATACTTCTAGGTCATACACTAAATGCATATCTGTGTCGTCTTCATTTCTCAATCTTATATTATAATGAGTTTAACTCACCCATCGGTGCACGTGGGGAAAACGTCCAATGTTGTCAAATGGCAACGGATTCGCCCATACATGTTCGACCCAGAGTCCTTGTGTTGACTCTAATTCACAAGATTTGACAATCTCTTGTGAATTAAATAATTCACAAGATTGTCAAAGTTTTATCAACATTTGTTGTTCTTAAACCTTTCTTACAAAAACCCATAGCCCGATCAGTACAAACATATAGATTGGGCTATGGGTTTTTGTAAGAAAAGATTTAAGAAACAACAAATGCAGCTTGATAAAATGTTTGATTAAGGGTTAAAACCAGCACATACCATTGTGAATATTCACCTTTGTAGCTCTTTCGCCTCCTCCTGTTGCACTTCTCCTCAAGCAATAATGGGCTGACTGATGTCCGAAAAGGATCTTTTGGTCTTTTCAGCTGAAAAAAAGAGAAAAGAAAATATCATAATGTATAATATGATCATTTAAAGAAAAAAGTACAGATTTACCTTACAATTTTTGGATTTTCAATTATTAGTCAATAAAAGCATGGTGAGTGTTGTGGTTACTATATTATCCTATTTACAACAAATATTACTTTAAAACTACCAATACTGAGGTGTCGTGGCTTCATTTCCTTCTTAAGCCACTTCCGTGAGGGAAAGTGTATTTGACACAACACCTGTTTAACAAGACGAGCATTTTTGTAACAAAAGATGAAAACTTGAAGACAAAACTTACATTAACAGTGTTGTGTAATGTAGGTCAAAAAAAGTCTCCCTTCCCCTCTGCCCTTGCCACATCACTTCCTGTTTAAGATGGCTACCTTCAGGAAGTCCCCAGAAAAGGGTTCAATTCCTTCCCCTTACCACAGGGGGAGAGCAGACGCATAATTACTGACATTAATAATAGCCTTATGGCTCCTACAGAGGTTTAAGGGTAAGTTTTGTGGTTACTATACTTTCACAGGTTCCCATTGAAAGCAATGGAAGTTCCGAAGGGTTGTTAGTCTTGTGTTGTGGATAAACATTTTTTTAAAGTCATTGCAGAGTCTTGCATCAGCTGCCTTTGTGAACAATTGTATAAAAATTAGGCCTACATCTGTTTTGTTATAAATGAAAAAAAGCCAGTCGTGGCCAAGCTCGTGGGGATTCCTGAACCCCAAACAGTCAGGATTGTGCTAGACACCAATGCACATCTGTTTTATGGTCAAGCTTTTACACTGCAGCAAGAGACTACTCTTGGTTATTCTGGTTGAAACTCTATACTCCCATCCTGATAGAAATCAATAATGGAAGATGTTTAGAAAATGTACATATATTTTATGCGGAAGTCTCGGGGCCAAATATTTTTTGTCTGAATGCAATAAGATGTTCTGTTATCAACATCGATGGTCAACAAAAGGCATGTTTCAGAAAAGGTTCTTGAAAAACTTCAAAAACAAACAACGTCTGCCTGTTACAGTTTCTCCAGAACCAAAACAACAAGCTTGTAATAACTGTGACTCAACCTGTGACGTCCTCAGACTCAGATTTATCTTATGACTCAGTTTGGACAGTCTTGCTTTTTAGGCAAAACAATGAATGATGCAATCTAAAGCTGTATTGCCAGTATACAGGATTTGAATTATATCATGGGATTTACATTACAAAGCTTACATCACCCTGCTGAACAAACTACCTTAAATCAGCTGTAGAAATCATACAGCAGCACTCATTTAGAAGAAAAGATTCTATATCAAACCTTAAAAGCTTCTATCAGCGCTACTGTATTTGGAATAAGGGTCTTATCTAGCGCAAAATAATTGGTCATTTCAAAAATAAAGTAACAAGAGTTCAAGTTTTAGAAGCTCAAATGCTATTATTTTTTAAATGACCAATCGTTTTCACTTGATAAGACCCTTATTCATCATCTGGTGTCGTTTAAAGCCTTTTGAAGCTGCACTGAAACTCTCATTTGGACCTTGAACCGTTTGGCTCCCAATGAAGTCCAATATATGGAGAAAATGCAAAAGTTTTTTCAAAAGTGAACTACTCCTTTAATATTCGTAGAGCTCTCCGCCACTAAAGACCCTTTCACGAAAGCATGAAAGTGGAAGCCAAGGTTTCATTGTTTATGCTCCATAAATCGAGATGTTTCATAGAACCAATGCTGTTGTTGTAATGCTAGCTGTAGTAACAGGACAGTTTTGAGTGTCTTAGTTTGTCTGGAGCTGCCGTGACTAACAACCAACTATTCACCAAGATCTAGACCAAAAATTTATTGAGGAAAAGAACATCACATTTATTTCCATCAAGTGCTGCATCCAATTTTGGTTCAAGTCCTGCACTCTTTAAAGTCTCCTCCAGCGCATCCCAAAGATTTATAATGAGTTAAGGGTCTGGACTCAAAGGAGCCAATAATTGGTGGAAATGATTCCTCATGCTCCCACACAACCGTTGTTTTATAATTTGAGCCTGATGAATCTTGACATCGTCATCCTGTAACATGACCATGATGTGTCTTTACATGTTTTTTCAGAAATGAAAAGCTACACACCATCAATTAGGGTTAAAGAACTGGTGACTAACATATAACATGCTAGAAACATAATCACTGAAATAATAATGATCCAGTCATAGGCTCTTAAGCATTATTTAAATCCAAACAGGACTTTTTATTTGGCCGGGCAGTGTGTACTACAGTATATATACACACCCAATAGCCCCCAGTTCACATATCCTGCATGCTTTTGAATTATAGTGGAAAACCAATATTGGGAAACAACATTGGGAAAACTTGCATACTCTACCAAAATGCTTGAAGCAGGGGGGAAATCCTCTTGCTGTGACGATTTTCTGTTGGATCCTTTTTTGGAAAATAAATAAAATGCCAGAAAGTATTTTCCCGACTTGCCAACATTCCAGCTATTACTTCTTCCTCTATACACACCCTTCATTATTTAAAAAAAATGTTTTACATTTGCCCCTTCTGTGGTTTTTAATGAACCTTCATGGGACATGAAAACAGTGACAAAACTTACAGTAGCCTTTTGTCAGAGAGGGGGGATCAAATCAGAACATGATCAGACATGATAGGCTTGATTCATATCACCTTTGTGGTACATTTGTGGTAATCCAATAAACAAGGAAATAAATAATCAAGATCGCTTTAAGATGGCCAGAAGAAGCTTCATTCGACTAGCTTTCGTGAGCTTATTCATTCTCTGCCGTGCGCGCACTAGGCTATGTTATGCGCGCAGTATGTTCTGTCTCAATTACGTGCTCCAGATTCTGGGAGATTGCGGCAAAGTCCTTTTAGGTAAGGCCTGCCACTCGGCCGCCATCTTGGCAACGCCTCCAGGCAGCTATTTCAGACTAACAAGACCAGGCTCCTATGTAAATGAATGGGCAGAGAGTCAGAACTGCACTTTCACTGGTCACCGGGCCATTAAAACTGTATGTACTGTATAGAAAAGCAGTAAAATATGATTAAAAATCGCTGAAAAAGTTTGATGACTTTGCCCCAAAATAAGGTTTAAAACGCCCTTTTCCCCACAGGTTATACGTTTACCACGCATGAGCATCAAACATCAAATGTGCGCGTGCATCAGTGGAACCAGACGATAGGCTTAAATGTTTCCTGGCTTGACTGTTAAAAGAAGATGATTGGCTTTCCAGTGGGAGGGGCGGGACATGTGCATAAAACCGCCGTAAGGGTTTGGCGTTACAGGTATTTCCCTACATAGTTCTATTGAGGATTGAGGAAGTGGCATGTCTCTATATAAATTGTCTTTGTTTGCAGGCATCAGGGAGACGCGAACTTACGCCACCTTCACACTGGCAGTTGAAATCAGCTTTGTGAAACGCAATACATCCCTCATCGTCCAACAGAGTGAAAGCGTCGGACGCGGGTAGAACAAAAAATGGCGGAGAAATTAAAGGTTGATTCTGTCAGTTCTGTATGATCTCTCTGATGAGGGTTATAGAGATATTAATATGAAGGCTACTGCGTGAGGAAAGTTGCTGAGGACGTTGACATGTCAGGTCGGCTAAAAAATATGATATGGTCAATAGTTCAATGTACTTCAATTTAATTGTATTAACTGCCCTTATAAACGTTAGAAAGTCATGAAAATAAAAAAATGAATTGACAACTTATCGTTATAAAATCATTATTTATTTTATTAAAAGTTAATAATTCAGGTTTGTTTATCAGTACCATTGCAACGCTCAACTTCCTCTGGAATTGTCGCATAGGAACGTCCGTAGCTTTTCGCATGAGTTCAAATTTTTGAATGCATCCAGATGACCAACGGACACGATTTTCTTCCGCACCGCACTCGGTCGGACCCGTTTCAGACACATTCGCATGCGGTCTGCGAATCTCCATAGGAAATAAATGACTTCCGGTCGTTCGCAGCCACAACGGAGCTGATTTCAACTGCCAGTGTGAAGGCGGCGTTACTGGCTGTGGAAATCAGAGGGCATGGTGTAACGGAGGCCAGCTAGTAGATGCTGTGCGAGTAAACCTCACTCCCCGATCTCAATAGGCGCTCTAGCGACAGACGCTAGAGGCTGCAGTCTTTAGCCTCCTTGTTAGAGTGCCAGACTCTCATGCCGGAGACCCGGGTTCGAGGCCCGTCTTGGAGCGGGTCGAGTTGGACCCGGGTGTGAGGGGTTACAATGGCTCATACTATAAGCAAAACGGCGTAAATGACGTGCGCTCTGTACAAACAAAACAGTGTTTTTTACGCTATCATAACGCCGTGAAAAATAGCACACGCTTTCCATGCACACTAAAACACAGTCGAATATGCCGTCATTGACGTATTTCGCATGTTTTTTACGGCGTTTATAATTACAATGCCACATTTTTTTAGGGGAAAGGGGGATGGGAAGTTCGTGCGTATTACACGCCAAAAAGTGCGTATCATATGCACGCGAAAACACGTACCATAAACACGCAAAAACTGTTTTTGACGTATAAATGGCACGAGAAATGACATTTGTGCTATAACTGTACGTTCACACCGCTGCCGACTTGAGCTTCTAAAGCGGCCGGATATCATTCATTTTTAATGGAAGCTGGCTTCTCTCAACTGCAAGGAGCGTCAAATTCCTTCGGCTTCGCGTTTTGGGCGTTTTGAGCGTCAATCTGAAAGTTGAAAGAAGCTCGAGACTTATGGTAATGAGCTATGGACGCTGTTCAGCGGCAAGCAGCGGCAAACGCCAGCAACCAATCGGAATAAAGACGTCCTTCACTCTGGCTGATTCCGGAGAACATACGATGTGAACTTTCGTTCCTGCCTAAACATTAGTTCCGAGAAAATGGGAGAAGCTGAAAATCTCTGTGTCCGACGTCTTCTCCGCAAATACAGTAAAGCAGCACCTAACACAACAACTTCACGATTTTCCATAATGATCCAGTGATACACATTTGAGAATGAGCGCAACTTTCATTTGAAATATTTACGAACGCTCGCTAATAATAATAATAGCAAATAATTTTTTCCCCGACCAAATGTGACCAAAACGGTTATAAAAATGCTTATAAAATAGTGATGTGTCGTTCATGAACGTTTCCTTCATTTTGAACGAATCTTTAATATGACTCGGGACTACCGAGTTGTCTAGGGATTGATTCGTTCATTTTGTGTTGCTTGCGCATTGCGCACCATATGGATTCTGAATCTGTACTGGAAACAGAAATGATTAGTTCATCTCTCGAGTCTAAAGTTAGGGTTCGGGGACGAGTTCCGAGTCTTTCGTTCTTCCTGTCAGTCCCATAGAGCCTATGCTGTTAGTACCGGAAAGAAAAATGATTAGTTCATTTCTAAAGTTAAGGATTCGCAGGAGTCTGAGTCTTTCGTTCTTTTTTATATTTTTTTTATTGAATATGTATCAAATAACAAGCAGGTATAAAGCACAGAACACATAGACCGAATCAAGAACACCAAATTATATCAAGTATATATAAAGCTTCACATATATAAAAATAAATAAAATAATAATAATAGATAAATAAATAATAAATAAATAAAAAATGCATACAAAAAAAATAAAAATAACAAAGAAACTGAGATCTTTCGTTCTTCCTGTCAGTGCCATTGAGCCTATGCTGTCAGATCACCGGAAAGAGGAATGATTCAGTTCATTTGAGTCTTTCAGTCCTTAATTCGTTCTTATCTGAATTGTCACCGTATTGAATAGCCTAATTCACAAACTTTTTACAAACTAATTCACAAACTTTTTACAAACAAGCACGTAGATGATATAGCCTATAATATAATAGGCTAGTAGTTAATTAATGTAACATTATATATAATGAAACACACCACAGATGCATAATATAGAAAAGAGACGGACAGGGACAATAAGGAATAAGGAATAATGGAACTTTTGTTTACAATGTTTATTGAACATATTTTGTATTTTAATGCCTTTATAGGCTAACACAATATACATTCAGACGCAGTCAATAATACGAATGTTGTATTTGATGCGAGAGTAGTCACGTGAGAGAAGAACGCGATCAAGGACTCAAACCCGAAGACTCAAATGAACTAATCATTCCCCTTTACGGTACTGATAGCATAGACCTAATGGGACTGACAGGAAGAACGAAGACTCGGACACGGCCGACAAAGTAAGAGAGATAAACTATCATTTCTCTTTCCGGTGCTGATAGCATAGACTTAATGGGACTGACCAGGAAGAACGAAAGACTCGGACACGGCCGACACGTGTAGTGAGAGAGATGAACTAATCATTTCTCTTCCGGTACTGATAGCATAAACTTAATGGGACTGACAGGAAGAGCGAAAGACTTGGACCCGGCCGAACCCAAACTCGAGAGAGATGAACTAATCTTTACTCTTTCCGGTTCCTGCTATATCACACGGCACATGGCCCATTAGACAGCACAGATCAGAGTTAGACACTGACGAGTCAACAGCTAACGTCTCGGGAACATGAGAGGAGGAGAACAAACCTGATAAATATGAAGTTGCAAAGGAAAGACGTCTCAGATCAGGAGGTGAGGTAAAGGGTCAGACTGCAATAGCTTGAACTTGAGACCCAGCAACTAATTAATATACAGTTATTTCAGTTGCCTATAATTTGGCTTTGGCTGCATTACCCTATAGTTATTTATGTTATTTTTTTACAAATGTAATCAAGATTTGCGTTAGTACTAGATGTGTTGGGATATTTAAAATGACATTTAATGATGAAATGAACGAAATGGCTCAATAAAAGATTCGTTCATTTTGCTGAACGAGAACTCAAAGATCAGAGTCAGTAAAATGATCTGAAACTTCCCACCACTATTGTAATAATGCTTATTTGCTTGTTTTCTCGTTTTATTACATTTCATGTTGTGACACTTCTCTTCTACCTGCAACGTCAGAGCGTTCAAAGCATCAACGAGCTTCCCCGTGCTTTTTAACAAGCGTCCTTACAGAGCAGCCAGAGCTTCTTTGACGCTACAAGTCGACGGCGGTGTGAACGTACAGTTAATACAAACTTTAATGATATCGGGCTCCTTATTTCAGGCGATTTAGCAAAAACCCATTCAAAAAATGTATGAGACTTTAAGGCGAGAGAACCGGGAGTGCTAAAATGCTATGCTCACTTCCGCGTTTTGTCCTACAAAGTGACGTGATAACTTCGGCACCCTGATACGGTTAACAACCTCGGATCTGTGGGATAGACAGAAGACAAGTAGGTGGCAGTCCATTTAAAGATTTAAAAAGAAAAAATCATCTTATAATTAATTCTATAGCAGACTGGAAGCCAATGAAGGGACCTTAAATTTAGGGTTATGTGATCATGTTTGTGTACATCCAACAAAAGTCTAGCTGCAGCATGTGAAGTCAAGAGATGAGCACGAGCATAGAGGGATTTGCAGTAATCAAATGGCATAGAAATAAAGTAATGAAATAAGAAACCCAAGGGCTTTTTTTCCGTCTGTTTTTTTTTTTTACAGATTGTTATATAGAAGCAAGATAATTGCTCCAGATTAAGATTTTGGAAGTATGAATGAAGCGACCGTGATCTGACCCGGATGAGCGGATGAAGTTGGATGGATGGAAGTATGAATGAAGAATAGATCCTTGTGATACACCAGGGAGTTCGAAGCAGAAAAAAATTCCCCAAGATAAACTGAAAACCAGAAATACATTGTGGTATAAACTACCAATTAACTCTTATCTCCCTCCACAGTGTTCAAAGCGGAAAATAAGGATATTATGGATTACGGTATCAAATGCTGCACTAAAGTCGAGAATATATAGAAAATAGCATTATCACACAAGTCCACAGTTAAAACTGTGATTTACAAAACTAAATGTGATCTAAATGTGATTTACAAACATCAGCAAAGCAATCTCAGTGCTGTGGTATTTCCTAATCCCAACTGAAATGCTCAAAGACATTTTTCAAATGACTCTGTAATTGTTGGAATACTTTTTTTCTCTATAATTTTAGAAATAAACAGGTAGTTTAGAGATAGGCCTTAAATTTGACAAAACAGTAGGATTTGACAAAACGGTTGGACAACAGCATGTTTTAAACACTCTGGCATGGTCCCTATGACAAGGCATTTATTAACTATGGAAAGTAGTTTCAACAGTATTTTGCACCTGTTTCAACATTTGTAGGAGTTGGTCATGGTTGGAATGCTTTAACTGATCTCGGATTTCAACTTCCAGAAGAAATGGGCTCAGACCAAGAAAAAACACTGAATCTAACAGAGTTGGGTGGATCAAACAAAGGAGGTTGGATATGAGATCTAATTTCTGTAAACAGTGCAAACTACAGTGCAAAACTGTTGGTTAACAGAATATACGGTAAATAAGTGTGAAAGATCTCATGGTACATTTAATGTAAATTAACTGTAAAATACTGTTAAATTTACAGTTTTTGAAAGTGAAAACGAACAACTCATTGTATACTTTACAGTGAACAAAAACGTAAATTGACACTCCCACAATTCCCTGTGTGACACTTCACATTTGATGTCTTTTTGTTGAAATAACTATAGTTCCTCATAGTTGTCTTTCTAATCAGTTTTGTACACTAAGGTTTTATGTTACATTTAATGTTGTTAAATTAATGTTTATTGCATTTTTAACATTTCATGTGTGTTACCATGATGGTGTTTAATGTTTGTGTGAAAGAGATATAAGTATAAGTGTTACCCTTCTTATGGAAAACTGTATTTGATGAGCATTGATTAATCATGTGACTATCATCACTGCTGTTGTCAGTGTTTTACAATAAAACAAAACAGATACCAATTTTTCAATCTGTTGGTAAATTAACATTTTATCATATTATAAAATAAGTTATGTTAAGTCTAAAAACAATAATGTTGCTACCGTATTTTTGATACCGTATTTCATTGCCACCGTTTTTTTTTTACTGTAAAAATGATGGTAAAAAATATGGTTATAGCTACTTTCCATAGTTAATTCCTTTCCATAGTTAATTACCCTAAAAATTACGGTAAAAAAACTGTTCTGGGTTACAAGACTTGGAAGCCTCTTCAAAGGCCGAGACCATTTTGTTTACAGCGGAACAACAGAGCGAGGTTGTAAATATTACAGGTTTGTGATGCGTAAAACTAACACCACAAATGTCAATATTATAGATAAGTCATAAGATAACAGAAGATCAACAGATGGTCAAGGATGAGTTGCGTGGCCTGTCACCAGCTGATCCCTAAAAGTTTCAAAGTATTAGGGAGATAAGTTAAACAAGTGTCTCTTTAAGGCAAAGGAAGTTCAGGAGGGAAATGGTCTGTGGGAAGAAGCTGTTCCTGTGCCAAGATGTTTTTGTGGCTAGATATCCGAGTCGCCGTACTTCACGGTAACAGTTAAAACAGGAGGTGTCCAGTGTGAGTGCAGTCCGTGATGATTTTACCTTCACTCTGGAAGAGTACAGGTCCTGGAGGGTTGGCAGGGGCACCAATAATCCTGAGAATAGAAAAAAAAATAAAAGTTACATTTATCATATATTTTTATCATATATTTGGTACATATATTGCACATACATGTTTAAACTTACACCCAAAAAGTACCATGTATTAATGGCTATATATAAGTGTATTATTGAATTTGAAATGACACACATTACAGATATTGTCACATTCACGTTAGTTTGGAGTTATGTTTTGTAATCACCTGCCTTCTTCAATCTCACACTAATAACAGCTGCGTACTCATCAGTTACACCATTACAACCTGTTTTTTTTTCAGTTCTGTTTTATTTCAGTGTCTGCTGTCGTTTATGTTAAGTGTGTGTTGCTCTCAGTTTGCCCCTGTCATGAATATTGGATTGTATAAGTTCTCATCTGTCTGCCGGCAACCACCCGTGACAGATTTAAGTAAATGTAATATTGTCACCCATTTTTCAATATATGAAAAGTGGCAATTCCTCATTTATTATAGCACAATATTTTCAATATCAATTAAAAAAAGAATATACTGATCTGTTATATGGAAATATGTAATTTGCATAAAGGGTGACGACCTGCTGTCCTCAAATTTTTGCACTTTATTTCCGACAGTGTTAAATGGCAGTTGACAAATTGTACAGCATTATGTCAAATCAAGTTTATTTATATAGCATTGTATTAAATAATAAACATATTCAAACATATTTAAAAAATGATCTACAAGTTAATTTCATTATATTGTGATTGTCATTTCATGTGGCCCCTGAGTTGATTTCATGTGATGTACTGATGCCATTGATGGCATTAGACAATACAGTATACCACCCTCCAGATGCTCTACAGATAGACCCCCGCCCCATTTACGTCACTGTGGCTGTATTCACTGCCCAAGAAAACGTCACACCCAGGGCAGGACTGAATTCTGGCAGTATAAAGCTAACATAGTCAACTAAACCAGGCAGTAATTCAGAAAGCTGTTTTCCCCTGTTCTTGGGTGTATATTTTCACATACTTAAAAATGATAAACAAGCAAAAGGTTTGAAAATGGTATATGTATCCTTATTGGCATAAATCATGAAAGAATTTTTGACAATACTTGTTAACGCTACAAGAGTTTTTGTAAAAACCATATCTTCAGAACACTTGGTGGCACTGTCTCCAAATGTCTTGGATACTTTCGAGACATGCGGTCACTGATATGTACCAATTTTTGTGCAGATAAGTCAAAGCATTAAAAAAATAGAATAACGTATAATACGGACAGGTGATTTCCTAGCAAATTTGGTATTGGCAGATTTGGCATAAACCTATCTGGGGACTTTTGGCTTGCTCTTTTTTCAACATACTATGCTATGTGACACTTTTTCTAATCTCACATTTTGGGTTTATAGTATGCACATTGGGGCACAGGGTGTATTTTTTAATGAGCTCATTGAATCGTTCAATTAGTTCGGAACACTGATTCACTTAGAAACGATGCAGTGGCTTTATCTGGTACTAGGCCCCATTGATTCCTCACTGCCTGGGATGTATCTATTAAAAAATACACGTGCAAAACAGAATGTATGTCTTTCGACCACAACTTTATGTGCAATATGCTCTATTTTACATATGCGCAAGAGCGCACCCCTGGACATTTCCCAACGTTCCCAGCACTTTAGCTATGGAATCAAATTTAGCTGTCTCAAATGCAAAACTTGCCAGCATACATCAGTCTGCCATATAACTACAAATCAAACAAACTGATGAAGGAAGGATTGGGCACTGTAAGGGTTAATCTGGCTTTGCATGGCAAACTGCACCTGCTGATTTTTTAACTGATTTAAAATAACTTTGGGATACTATACTTATGTGATGAAAATATTGATATTTTTCTCTAAGATATTCTCTGTATGGTTCTTATGTGTGGTAATTGCAGGAAAACCCCCAATGATCTTGAGCACGATGTATGACATCATGCAAGACTTCCAATTGCCTACTATGTGTGCAATAAAAATTCCCTGAGATCAGCTTTGAGATCTAGGCCACATTTACAAACTCTCATTTGGACCCTGAACCGTTTGGTTCCCAATTGAAGTCCATTATATGGAGAAAAATCCTGGAAGGTTTTCATCAAAAACCTTAATTTCTTCTCGACTGAAGAAAGAAAGACATGGACATCTTGGGTGACATGGGGGCGAGTTAATTATCAGCAAAAGTCTTTCTAAAAGTGAACTACTCCTTTAAGGTTTGTTGTAAATATTTACACCGGTTTGTTGTGTAGTTTTAAAGGTTTTTCACCCACTGAAATTCAGCAATAAATTGAGAAAAGGCAACTTAAGTCTCATTGTTGTGTTCAATTCAGAAGTGATCCCTTTTCAAGTGTGGGAGCCAGGCAGCTTATAACACTTGACAATTACAATGAACAACAGAGCAATGTTGTGTGAGGGATTCGGGGGTCACCAGTTCACCCGTGGCAGGTCAGTGGAAGAGTGGTGACAGTATGCACAGTATACACGTACATGCCACTACCTTCCAAGATTTTCCCACATTGTCCGCACATATTTTACAAAGGAAGCATACATGCTTCTTATCAGAGCAAAGTATAAACAATTTCATCACATACAGTAAGTATTTATGACATCACTAGGTTTTAGATTAAATCAAGTTACATCTTAAAATAACTTTGTCATGAGCCCTTTTTAGACAGGATTAGTTTACTAATCCTAACTTTTATCACTCGATGTCTTTGATTTCATGAACTGATTTGGACAGGAGTAACATCTGTGTTTATTTCAGAGGTGCAAGTGTGTGTTTTCTAGACGTGGGCATTATAGGTCGTCAAGTGCTATGCTTATATCTATGCATATGTCTTTTAATATACTATTTGTTAATATAATTTATAATAAAACCTCTATTTAAGTCAACTTCATGAGTTTATAGCAGTTTCTGTTTATAAGAAACTTGCATAAGTGAGCAGACAACTGCTGCATCTTATATGCTTACAGTGATATTAAAATGGGCAGTTTCCGCAATTTTTCTTCTTCGGATACCATCCATATTAAAGCTAAATTAAATCATGCAGAAGATAGGTGTGCAAACAGTGGCTCAGGTAGGTCAAAAACACATGAGGAGAAGCGTTATAATAATACAACATCAGCAAACATAGACATTTGCATGTGGAAGTGATTAGATTGTTTGCCAAAAAAAGATAAAAGGAAAGAAAAGTAATTTGCCCTGGAATCTGTACAGAGGTTGTGTGAGGAAAAACACTTATTTGGCAGATTTGGTTGGGATTCAGATTGCAAAGTACCTCTGTGAAATATACACTTCTCTAACGTTCCTCTGGAAAACACGTCCCGTGATTATCGAGATTTAGTTGAACTGTGTCCTGCCCAGTTTGTGGGCTACATTTAACACTTTCATTGTTTCATAGTTCTGTTCACACAGTTAACGGCTTGACTTGAGTTCTGTTTGTATAAATCAGCAAAGTCAAGCCTGTACTGTGAGAATACTGTCCCTTACCATAGTGATGGAGTAAATATTAAAAATGGGAACATCCATAAAACCGTGCCAAAATTAAAAAGCACAATATAGGAGCTTCTGGTCAGAAAAAAAAAATCAACTTTTTTTTTTAGAAAAAAAAGTGCAACAATTACTGTACAGACACACTGTATATTTACATGTCACAAACAATGACATTGGGGTGTCAAGAGTTTTGCAGGGAAACAGAGAACTTCAAAAAACCTTTACAATTGAAGTTTTCTTTGAAAGCATTTCAGACATAAGGAGATGTCTGTCTCAGTACTTTGCACCAAACACCTGTCCCGGAACAAAGGGAAGTTGTCAAATGTTTCTCCCTAGATTCTGGGAATGGAGTCTGGGCCACACACATCTGTGTCATAAGACCCACAGTCTGATGGAGAAGGCCCAATCGTTTGCAGTGAAGCTTGCATGATATTTTGGCACATCCTGAATAGTCTGATTATAGTGCTAGTGAAGCATTGAGTGGCAACAGCAACTGTGTCAATGCATTGAGAATCATCGAAATTGGCTCCAAGCACTGCATGCCACTGTAATTTCTACTGGTGGCACTGAATGCAACCCAATTGACCCTTCGTCTGCCTTACTAAACAGCAAGCAAGTTGCCTTATCAGGCTGCATGGTCAACGAAAACTTGAAGCCAAATGATAATTCTTTAATAAAGTATCCACACTGTGGGACAACTAAATCATTAACCTGACCAGAAGCAATGGAAAACAGGTTAGGATCCTGCTACAATAGGTGCATGAAGCATCAAGGCAAAGACAAGGCAAAAATAGTCTGATGGAGACACTGAAACCACATAACTCTCCATGCAGAAGCATATTGTGTTTTTGTTAAATGCTTCCCTTCATTATGCTGCTTCATATAAGTCGAAAGTGCCTGAATCTGGCCTAAACCTTCAGCGGATCCACCCAGTGCACCAACAAAAAAGGTCTTCAGCTTACTTTTCTTCAGGAGTCAGAGTAACTGCCATCACCCCTTTAACTTCACGTACTCATGAGTTAGCACACATTGGGAGGAATGATCTAACGCATTCTAACGTGCAATGAGGTCTTCATGAATTGCCCATGGCATAAAATCATACAGCTAGGATAAGGATCTGAAAGGGCACTTAGATCCCAAACTAGACAACGATCCATAGGGGAGTCGCACAGCACGCAGCTCACCAATGAACAAAGAGCGAAAAAGAAAAAAACGTATGAATAATTTCAACACTGCAAATCAGAACAGCTCAGCAGCTTAATCACTATATCTCTAACAAAAATATTTAATGATCTGCAACACCACTGCGGCTTGCCAGCATGACTAACGTTAATAACTGAAATATAAACAAAGGCTGCTCAATTCAAGTGACACAGCAAATGAAAAAAAAATTAAAATCAACAGAGCGCTCGCCAACAAGCGTACCAAGATATTTATAGATCAAGCTCTGTTTCACCCTCAAGAACTTGAGGCAAGAGAAGAATTGGAAAGACAATGTACATCACGTAACAACATGCCTTTAAAGTCTGTCATGGTCCTGGAAGTGATGACTTTGATGTCGATTCTAAGTGAAGATACGAGCACTAGAAAGACTGCAATAGATAAGTTAGGATTGTGCTCTGGTGGTCTAGAGCAAAGCAAAGTAGATCTAAAACTAACACTAATATAGGCTCTTTCTCCTAAAATCATTGTAAGCTTAAAAAGATTATACACTGGGTTGATGAAATGTTGGGTTGTTTTAACCCATGGTTGGATAAAATATGGACAAACCCAACCGTTGGGTTTAAACATTTTATTTAAAAAAACACACACACACACACACAAAAAAATCACACTAAATTAACAACCAGCGAAAATAATAACACAGTCTCATCCCAAGAAGTCATATAACTGGCGTCTTGGACGTCTTTTGACCATACGTCAATATCCACCTTTTAAACGTCGGTTATATGACAATCCTGGGACGTCATACAACTGACGCTTACTTTAACGTCAGTTCAGGTGGCGGGGTAGGTTTAGGTCTAGGGTAGAGTTAGGATCCGATAACGGTCATCTGAACCGACGTTTAAGGGTACCCTAAAAAGTCGGATATTGACGTATGGTTAAAAGACGTCCCAAGATGTCAGTAATATGATGTCTTGCAGATAAGACTGCAGCTAAAATAAATGAGTTTTAAGTTGGGTTTTGGGTGTTTTCACACTAAGCTTGTTTGGAGTGTTTGTTTCGCAAACCTGGTGCATTTTCTCAATTCGTTTAGTTATGGATGAACACAACAAATGCACTCGAATCCAAACCAAAACAATCACTCCGAGAATCGCCTGAATGAGGTGGTCTGAACCCGACTGAAAACAAACTCTGGTGTGGTTCGCTTGAGGTGAGAAAGCAACCCGACCAAACCAATCAAGCGGCATCATAATTCATAACGGGAAATGTGTTTTATAAAAAGCAGCAGTGTCTGAGTTTGTTAGTGAGCACTTTAGGTACTGCAGTTGCGAACCAAAAGTTTATCAGTTTGACCGGGCATGTAGTGTTATTGACAGCTGCTGAAAAAGCCACAATAGCATTGCAGAGCGAATATGTCAATCCATCTTGATAGATGACGCAGAAAAAAACAATAAGAGGACAGTTTTACTCACATGTGACTTGCATAAACACATTTTGGTACACTTGTGTAATGCTCCCTTGTGAAAGTGAAAAAAAACAGGACTAGTGTGATGTCATCAAACTTACGTTTCACCAACGTTTAACCTACGTAAACGTTACCAGTCTGGCAGCATCATTTTGGACTAGAACACAAGTGACGGAAAAATAATAAATTCTAAAATAGAGAGAGTTACAGTAATCGAGGCGTGGGGAAACAAAAGCATGAGTCATCGTTTCAGAAATTGGCTCAAGGACAGGAATGGGTTTCCTTTAGCCAAGAAATGAAGATGATTAAAACAGAATTGTTTATCAAATTTAAGGCTTACTGTCAAAAAGAACAACTTTCCTGTCATACAAAGTATTATATGGGGCAAGAAAACCCAGATTAAGATCGGAGTTTATTTTTTATTCGGTAAAAACAGCCTAATTTCAGTCGACAATACTCTTGTTAAGGTTCATTAAATGTTGTGTAAGCCATAATTTGAGCTTTTCTACGCAAGCTTATTGCAGCCGTAAGGCATGTGTATATATCAGCGATTTATCGGGAAATAGATCTGGGTATTGTCTGCAGAACAGTGGACGAAAATATGTCGTATTTTATGAAAATAGAGCCTAAAGGCAGAATATGTAAAGAAAAAATATAGTACCGAGAACAGAGCCCTGTGGTACACCACAACAGAGGTGCGTTGCAGAAGGAGAATGTAATGGTCAGTCAAATCAAAGACTAATAGGACCAGATCCATATCTTTCCTAGAATCTGTCAGCGAGAAAGATGTCATTAAAGATTATATCCCATGATGTGCTTTAAAACCTGATTGAAATGTTTAATAAATAATAAAGGCCTGAAGTTGAAATGACACAGATTTCTCAAAAATGTTTGAGATGAAAGGCAGATTATCTTCAATTTCAGGTCTACACATACAGTCATTATAATAATTTAATGAACAATGCCTATGGAGTTTTATTCTACTCTTTATTCCAATAAAATAAAAAACGTTTTAAAAAATGACAATTTATAATCATTCGTAAGTTTAGCCACAGGTTAGGATTTACCTGCAGAAACCATTGCTTGAGGATAATAAAAAACCATGACAATTCCGAAAGAGGTTATATGTTTTATGAGAGCTGTAAAATATGAGCATATTTTGCATTAATGCACATCATTAACTGGAAGACACTCACTGTGACCTCTTTAAAGACAGATTGATGATGTGTTGTTTGAAATCTTCAGACTAACTATTAACCTGAGGCACCAAGGCACACCCAAAAGAGAAACGGTTGCATTTAAGGAATTCTCCATATTTCTGATTCCTGTCATGGGAATACTTATATCTGTGAAATGTATTAGTTGGCAGAAATATAATAATAATTTCCCCTCTCTGTCTCCCATGGGTCGAACAGTATTTCCAGACATTCCAAGCTAACCTTATTGTACAATTAGAATGCCAAAGCCATGTGAAAAAAAAAGAAAGAGAGAGAGAGCGACTCCACCTAACAAGACCTTTCAACTATAATAAAAAACAGAAACCTCCCAAATTCCAACACTGTGTTCTAAGAGGGTTGAAAATCAGTCAAAAGATATAACATGTTTGTCTGGAAACTCTGAAAGGTTAACCAGCATATTTCAAACCCACTTACGTGCATGCAGTCATGCAGTCTTGCTACTCTCTCTTACTGTGTTTCTTTTGGTAGTCTTTTGTGCTTTGATTGGTAGTTGGCAATGAGGAGAGAATCAGAAAGGCAACAAAAGTAAATGCCATAAATCATAAAATCGACATATGAGATAAAAATGCTGAGATAAATGTACATATTCATGCAAATTAGTTTGAAATTTTTTAGGCTTCTAATATTCAGTAAGGTTTCAGTTGGTCACTAATGTACAAACTTTGCAGTGTTTAAGTAGGTGTGTAAAATGAGTGAGATGATGTACATCAAGGACGGAGCCTTAAACAGTAGTGTTGGTGGTGGAGTGGAAGGGGTTTGTATCTCTACTGAAAAATCAAGCAAACCATCATAAATTTCTGGTCCACCAGCATTCCCACTTTCCATACTAGGCATATGCAACCAGCATCCCAGCATGCAAAACAATTTTCAGGAGGAATTACACATGCTTAATTAATGCTCTCATTATTTTAATGACTTCCATTTGTGGGGCACTCTGGGGAATATATGCAAACTTAATTTTTCACCTCTAGAAATGTAGGGTTCTTATAAAAAGTCATGCAAACATGCCATTAATCAGACTTGAACAGTAACATTTAACATTAAGCTGATGCTAAATAGCAACACACAAGGGCGTCAAAGACTCAAAGTGGAACATTGGAACAAAAGCTGCATTCAGCAAGACTTACTTGAATAAGATCTGGTGTCTTCTTAATAGCATCTCTAAAATGCATTGATTTGGGGATGACTGCATTGTGGTCTGTATTCTTCTCCTGCAGCAGATATAAAGACCAGCAAATATTGTCAAAACTATAAGGTAAAACCTGGAGGGGAGGGAATACGAGAGGAGCGTAAAGAGAATATGCGGCTTTAAAGCCCTGCCCTGCATTCAGATGTATGTTTGTACACTATTTGCGAACTGCATGGGAATCACAAAGCAAGTTTCTATGAAAAAATTCTATTAATTATTAATGATCATTTAAAAACTTCTAATTCTCTTTTTTTACTTCTTTTGAATGGTCACTTGAGTCTCTTGCATGTGCATTTGTACTCCTGAAAACTTGGAATTGCTCTAGTATTGTTCTCTCTCGTATGATTACTTGCTTGTGATGTTCATTTTTGGGTTCATCAAAAGAAGACTTTGTGTAGCTATAAATGTATGCATTAAAAGAAAAAGAAGTGCTAGATAAAGGAATGAAAATATTTAATACTCGTCCATCCATTCTCCACACCGCGTGTAAATCATAAATTAACATGCTGAGAAAAGTCCAAATGAAGTTTGATTAACTGAGATTAAGCTTTGCTTGAGAAGTTAATATGTTGTTTATTTATTTTCCAAGTCATTGATTAAGTCCATTGTCCTTACACTCGCAACCTGCTTCAAATCACTGTTAAAAAACATGAATGTTTTCACTATTCCTCTATGTAGGGGAGAGCACTATATAGTGAGCTCACCAGCATAATAGAAACACCACTTTCGGACACTGAAGTCGAATCGTCTCTTATTTCTTATTTAGCCAGCTTATTTCTGCAAAATTTAAAAGCTTAAAGTCATTTCTGGCTGTTTCTGTTATAATGCGCTACTCCATACGTGATTATAACTTATTTTTACGATCAGCGCAATGCATGATGGTATGTAGGGCTTGGGTTCAGTGACCCGGTTGTACACTACTTTTCAAAATACGTTCTGGGATATATTGAGTGGACTATGTAGGGTATAATAATCATCACTATACATTCGGAGAGCACTACAAAATGGCGAGCTCACTCTATAGTCCACTATATAGTGAGTAGTGGGTGAATTTCGGACACAGCACTAGTGACGAAAAAATTACATATTGTAGCTTTTAATGGCTTTCCTGAGGTAAATGTAATGTTTTATTGACCTCTTTCCGTGGTTAAAAAACATGATTGATCGATATTATGTATAAGGCATATTTATCTTGTATATCTTTCTACATACCTATTATTGTTCATTCGTGTTTATTTACTATCAACTAGAAGTAAAGAGAGATGATCGGTTCACATGCTGCTCGAACTATGGCGGTACTGTGATCGGTCACATTTGAATGGGCCAAAAACGGTATTTATTGGATGGATCATGGATGTGAGGCATAAGCATGTCTCACACTGAATGCATCAGAGTTGGCAGCTCTGCTTAAACATTTAGGGCCAGATTTACTAAACAGGGCAAATTAATGTTGCTTTTCTCAAGGCATTGTGGGAAACTTGATCACTGAGTCCATTGTTAAACAGGAAGGATTGAGCTCACCTTTACTGACCACACTCTCATTTTCAGACCTTACTTTTTCTTTTTTAATAAATTAGCTCTAAAGTGCCATGTGATAGCATTGAGACCACAATCGCATAAAAGCAGATTTAAAATAACGAGGCACAGTTACGCTCGGTTTAGTTTCATTTTCATGGACTTTTAGCAGAGCCCGTCTGACGGAGAGCCTTGCACTTCCTATTAGCCCCATTGTGTATCATCTTGGTTGCAGTTCCATTAGAATTCCACTGGAGGTGATCACGGCCGAGAGCAGAATGAATGGGAGTCTATGGGGCTAAACGGCTAAATGTGTCTCTTCACTGCTTGTCATTGAATCAACATAGATTTTATTGTCAATTCCGCAAGTTCAATATAGATTATAGACCAAAAGTCGAATGAACGAGTACTTATGTCCTTTTGATTTCTTACAGGTTAGGCCGTTGTTGGCCGGAACACGCTAGCATTCTGCTATTATGTGACGTCATCACATTTTTAACGCATTTTTAGAACAGATAACTAAAAATGCAATTTTCAGCTGAGTGTATTATCTTAGCCCTCCCTTTTGAATGCAACTTTCAAATTACTTGACAAAAAATTACATCCTGAGAAAAGTGAATTTCTGGGGGTGAAACCCCATTGACTCCCATTCATTCTGCACTCGACCACGAGCACCCCCGCATGGACAGACACATGTTACTGCAGCCAGTCCAGAACCCGGAAGTAACCAGCCAGTGCCAATTCTCTTCAATTAGACATTGTCTGCTTTTAACTTGTTTTTCTTCAGCCACCTGTTCCCATGGTACTATTTTCCCTGCTCTTCATTTGTTACCATGGTTATTGATTGATTGATTTGTTACCATGGTTACTCACTGATTGATTTGACACCATGGTTATCTGATTCATGGTCAACCTGTCTGTATTTGAGTTCATCACCATGGGTATTTAAGTTCATCATTTCCTCTTATTCATGGTCTGTTATTGTTTATGCTCACACTCTTAGAAAAAAATGTTCTATAGCTACGTATTTGGAAGCCCTTAAAGTTCTATACAGAAACTTTTTTACCCTTTTTGTAACCAGGAAAAAGGTTCTATATGGAACCCAAATATCAAGACCCTTATGAATGCATGTGAATGATCACAAAATTCAAGATATGGGGGTTAGAAAATATATTTATATCATTTTTATGTAGTTAATCAATATCACACGAAGCCACACGTGCCATTTCAGTTTTTCTCCTCCAAAAATCAGCATGATTAAAATGTGATATTAAGTTACTACAACAGTTTAATAAACAATAGTTTAATTACAACTACAAAATGTTGCAGAATAATGTAATACATGAATGAATAAAAGCCTATGAAGAACCTTTGTGCCAAAAGGGTTCTTTCTTGTCATTATAAAACCTTTTTAGCATAAAAGGTTATTTGGCATTGAGTAAAGAACCCTATGCTTCATAGGTTTTGTTTGCATTACATTCTCCTTTCCTTGAACCAGGGATGATGAATACCGGAGGATTTATGCCAAACCACTCCAATTAATGCTTGTGGCGAACAACAAATGTTTATTATGTATGCATTGTGTGTGGCTGGTTCTCCACTAGCTTGTTTATCTAGTACTTAGCCTGGCTATGTGTACCTGAGCTGGCTAAAGCTAGGATTTACTGACGTGACATCATGGTCAATCTGCTTTTTTAGGCAGCCATGGCTATCTTAATAGCAAAGACAGAGACAGAGGGTGGTTTCATGAGTATTTTCAACTATTTATCTTGGAAAATCCATCTCAGTTTTATATATATATATATATATATATATATATATATATACATATATATATATATATATATATAAAAAAAAATTTAAGCAGTGCCACACTTAGCTAAATAAATTAACCACAAGAATTTCAATTTTTTCTGAGAGCTTTCTACAGGGTTTGTTTGTTTTTCCTCCTGATGATTATGATGATTTTGTTGGCTTTCACAATACCAAGCATAAAAATCCAGCATAGCTTCAATGGGAATGTTCATATTTGGATCTCATCACATCCTCTACAGGATATAAAAATCATTTCCCACGAATGCAAGAACAGCCAACACCCGCATGATCCGATTCTTGTTAAGAGTATTGTAGAAATTGTTTAGACTATTTAGATACACTTGGCCATTCTGGCAAAAATATCGCTAAGCTCTGGAACATGCTATCAGTTTCAGATGCAGAAAGTGAGTTGATGCATTTATGACCTCTAGACTAAAAAACAATAATGCATTACTAGCTGGTACTCCTGCATCTCTCAATAAACAAGCAATTACTCCTTAATGGGTCAAAAAATGTAATCATATATCACCAATTTTATCATCTCTACACTCGTATTCAGTTCTGTATGAATTACAAAGCATTGCTACTGACCTAAGGCTTTAAATGAATGTATTAATCTGATCTTCTATCGCCTTACAATCCATCACGCCCTACTAATGCTGGGTACACACTAAAGGATTTTTTACATCTTCTAAGATTTTCAAAATGTGATAGACCACACACTTGAGGAGAAAAAAAGCCTAGATTTATCCGCTTTGCTCCTGATGATGTGACAAAGGCCGCACACCACACACAAAAAGATTTTCAACCAGAGTCTAGACTGTGAACACAGGAAACATGTTGAATATTTACAATTCATGATAGGGGCCGCTCCGACGTTCTCCCAGCAGGTTCGGGACACTCTTAACACACCTCACACCAAGGGAAAATCTGATAAGCATAATCCTAGAACCATCAAAGTAATCGGGACATAGCTAGGATTGTCGGAAGGAGGGAAATCGGCCCAAAATCAGCCGATTATCTTTTGGTGTGTACCCAGCATAAGATCACAAAACCGTGGGATTCTGATAGTACCTAGATGGTACCTAGATACCTAGTATCTAAATCCACTATAGGAGGGAGTGTTTTCACATTTTGGCTCTGAAACTCTGGAATGGCCTTCCTGATAAAAATGCCAAGTCGAGACCAAGACCAGAGACCAAAAAACAGACTAGTGTTGTTGAAGCTAAGCAATAACTTGTTGGATTTTGTTTTGCATTGCCTGTCTATCTCTGTTGATTTCGAAATCTCCACATGAATCCATTCTGCAACTTTTAAATACATAAATATTTTTAAAAACGAAATTATAAGCCTTAAGTGCAGGAACCGAAAGTTGGTTGTTTTGTCGCTATGGTTACAAACACACACGTTGGCTGTGCGCTCGTAATTATCTGTCAGTTGTGCAGTTACCCAAAATCTCCTGAATGAAGTTAAAACCTATCATGTCACTGATATGTGTTTGACTAAACATGAATACATCAATAACTGTACATGATATGTGTTTTTTTAAATCAAGTGATCAAATTGCTCGTTGCCGCTGCGATCAGTGTTTTCTCAAGTGGCTCGCGCACATCGTGTCTTCACTTCGGAAGCGCCTACAAATGTGTTGCGGATCTCGTCAGCGGATATTGTAGTATTGCATTGCTGAATCCCCGACCACTATGTCGTCTGAGACAGCGAGACCTAAGACAAGAACCGAGAGGTGCGAGACCAAGACAAAGACCAAAGACCGTCAAGACCGTCGACGAGACCGAGACCACGTAAAAGTAAAAGACCGGTCTCAGAGACATACATCACTAGCATCTATGTAGCCTAACAGTTTTTTAAAATCACGTTGCTACTATTTTCAGAACCTTGATATCATTTTCAAAACTCTAGACACAAAACTCAAAATGGTTATTGCTTACAACACAGGCTGTCTAATGTTCAAAATATTGCATTGTGCATTCACATCTTTAAAGAAATCTTGCACTGCACAATCATTTACTGTGAAATACCATTCAAACATAACTAGATCAGCCACACACAAGCAACCGATAGCTTCACTGCGTCATTGTTCATACAATCGTTAAATATTGTAGAACAAAATAGGTGATACGGGTTTCATTATGAGACCACATGTACAGTAAATACATCTCTGTAAAAGTACTGCAGTAGTAGAGAGAATACTACAGACACAGTGGAATCATTGAACAAAGCTCGATGCAAAACACTACAGTAGGATTATTTAACATAGGATTATTTGAATCAATGCAAAAATAATAAGAAAAGAAAAGACAGAACTTTCTTGCTTGTACTGTAAGAAACAAAACAGGAGTTATTACTGCACTTCTAGATTCTCATCAACTCACTTGTCATCACTTATCATCAACTTATCAATGAGGTTCTCAGCTACATCACAATGGATCTTTTCATTAGCCAAAGATCTTGGGAAAAACCTTCGGGCATGGCGAATCCAGGCCTGACACTGGTCTGCTGTGATGTCATTGCAGGCCTCATCCATGGCATGGAGAAGAATGCCTTGTTCATGAGGGTGGCTATCATGAATCTTTCATCTCCATGCGGAGAAAAAATTCCTCATTTGCGTTGAGGAAGGGAGAGTATGGGTGTAATTACTGTGTGGTAAATTGTCCATGGGCCTGAAACCATGCTTACACCACATGAGCATGATGGAACCTGACATTGTCCCACACATTGACATAGGTCACACCTTCAGCCAGGGGCGGAGTGGGACCATAAATCTACCGGGAAATTTCGAAGAACCATCCGGCACTATTTTAATAGCCGATAGCTTTTACAGTTTTACTGATTTAAAAGAGTCTTTGTTGTACTGTGCTGGAATAAACTTCGGTAAATGGTTGTTCTTTCCCATAGGAATTTCTAAAACTATGTTGGGTGCACCTCTGTGCCTCTAGGGGGACTTCAGGGGCATGCTCCCGCAAGAAAATTTTGGACATTTTAAGGTTAAATGCATCAATCTCGTGCTCTCTGAGAGATCAAAATTAAGAGCTTCAACCCATGATCTGCTCGTTGAAAACAAAGAAAAAGCATTAATTTGTACCAGGACAATAAAGAGAGCTCAAACATCTTTTTTAGTTATTAGAGTCTCAGTCTGCATTACATTATCAATGGTGTTTTAGGATGCCAAACAATTATTATAATAATGTAATAATCATTTATAATAATTCCTATGACGTACTGTAAAATCCATTTAGCCTATAAATGTACTATGTAAATGAATATGAGTATATTTTAACCTACATTACACTATAATATAGGAAAATTAAAATACTTTTGTCCTAATTTCTTCACTTGCAAGAAATAAACTCTTGAGCTTTTATTTATAGGAGAAAACACCAGATGATCGTGTGAGCAAAGTAATCACGCAGCACAAACAGGATGCTATTCTAATGTCAGGTATTATAATGGTGCAACGCCATATCATGGTTTCAATTTTCAGTTCGTTGGCAAAATATAACACAAGAGACCTTAATGTTAGGTTTTACATTTTACATTGGGAAAAGTGTTTGGGAAAAGGGAGAAGGGAAAGTTCGGCAAAAGGCAGAATCGAACTCGCGTTCAGCGCATCAAAAGCTGCTTTCAAGCACTTCACGTCCTACGACCTACCAACGCGTTCTCATCCTTTAGCGTCATATAGAGCGTTATATGACAAAACGGCGTTATACTTACGCGCATGGTACCCTTTATCGTTTATATAACACGCGATGTGATGGTTAGGTTTAGGTGTGGGGTAGGGTAGGGTAGTCTCATGTTACGCTAAAGGATTTATGACGCCTTGAGTTCGCGTGTTATATAAAACGATAAAGGGTACCATGTGCGTAGTATAGCGCCGTTTTGTCATAAAACGCTTTATGTGACGCTAAAGGATGAGAACGGGCTCTGACCTACACCACTGAAGCTGTTTCAGATACGGGCGTCTTTTTGCTGTAAAGACATGCACTTAGTGCAAATATATTCTCCGTTATAGAAAATGTAAAAAAAAAAAAAGCAAGCTTCCCTTAGCTTGGGCCCCAAGTGTCACATGGCGAACTTCCAATAAATACATTTTATCAGACTGGCTCTCGCGGCCTCGAAACACTACCGGCCCACCAGAAACCTCCCGATTGCCACTGAAGAGCTGCATTATAATATGAGGTTTGCATTCTGAGATAGCAGCACACATGGTAATGTTGACCCCACGTTGTCCACGTACTTGGATGGTTGCCCGCTGGCCAATGAAATTCCGACCTCTCCTCCTCATCTTGGCAAGATTAAATCCTGCCTCATCCAAATATAACTTTGTGTTGGTCATCATCGGCATCCAGCTCCATAGCCCTCTAAAAAACAGAGATTACTGTATAATGTAGAGTTTTTGGGAATGTTTTTACAACAGCCATCTTAAATCTGAACTTACCTGAACATACTCAGTCCTCATTTGCTTAACTGTGTCTGCATCTCTTTCGAAAGGCACATGAGTTGTTTTATAGATACCTGGTGCCTTTTCAGTATGCGTGCAATAGTCAGCAAACGTATGGATCCCACACTGTTGATCATGTCTTCATTGTACAAGATATGCTGGCGAATTTCTGTAAGGTGAATATCAATTCTGGCCCGAAGCAAATCCACCACAGCCTGCTCTTGTTGGTCAGTGAGTGTTTTGCCTCTGCCTCCACTATTTGGCCTGGTCAGGGAACATTAGAGTAAGACGACACTTGGTCACATCACCTATTGTGTGATACACATTGGTATGCAGTCATTTGACAATTGAGAGTAGTATAATGTTTAGTGCATGCTGATAACTTACCGGTTCTCATTATGGAAAGTTCTTAAGGCCACGATTGACCTTCTGAGGTTTGGTTGTATCACCGTAGCCACCTCAGTCATCGTCATGTCATGATTTATGGCATAGTCTACAACTATTGCCAAATTTCATTGGACACTCTATGCTGTTGTTGCCGCTGTCTTGGTCCGTGGCGTTGTCCTCTACGTTCCCCAACCCCAGAACGAGGCCCACGACCAACTCTCAGAAGGAGTGCCTCTTAAAAGCAATGCAACAGTTATCATTTTGTGCAGTTGTGTCAATTGATAGTTAGATCATTGTGAGGAAATTAATAAACACTCATTTGAAATGTAATGTGTGAATTGCCTTTTGAAAGGCAATGTAAGGTTGAACAGGTGATTTTTGTTGAGTGAACAGATGATCTAAGTCTTCATATTGTATCCAAACAATTGAGAAAAGGGTTAGAGAGTCATTGGTTGTGAGTTTTGTGTCTAGAGTTGTGAAAAATGGTAATAGAAACAAACTGAAGAGCAGGAGAGCAGCAATAATATGTTAACAACATGTATTCTTTACCTCAATGACCGTTTGTTTCTGCCTAAATTAATACACTGTTAAATGAACACATTGTTAGCTATCTGCATGATATACTGTATGCACATTCTGAAATACATAACTTGGGCACAGTCACCTCTGATAACAGATCACTCTAAATTGTAATGTAGACATGCATTTTCTGTAAAGCTGCTTTGAAATTGTGTGTATTGTGAAAAGCGCTATCGATACATGTGAACTGAATTGCATTTATGCATTTGGAGATTGGAGGACCAATACACTACAATACATTCGTACTGTCCCAACCCATCAGTTATTCCAGAAAGGACCCATAGAGAATGAGTCCTCCAGGTTTGGCATCATGACTGAACAGATCTGTGGGCTTAAGGTGTTCAATTCCCAGCTCCCGTGTCACTGGATCAACTCCAATTTTAGCTCTTTTATTTTTATCCGCAACACTTAAGTTTAATTATGATCATGCACTAACAATACACAATACTTTTACAGCCTTTATTAGGTTGAAATATAAACACTAATTTGTGTATGCTTTATAATATGCTTTAATTCCTGGAACAGATATCAGAGCGAGAACCAGTAAATATAAAATAAATAACATCTTGCTGATGGATGGATGGAGTTTGGGCTAAATGCTTCTCTGTTTGTAAGTCAGGTGTAAAAGTAATGCGGGATAAGATCAAGATCTTAATTTCGATGACTACATAGTGTAAGATGAAATGATAACAGGTGCACCCACATAACTACACCCTCAGGGTAATTGTGGGAGCGTAGGGTTGAATAATGAAACTATTGAGATCAGCAAGACTAAATTGTTTCAGCAAGGTGCTGTTAAACTTCCTGAGATAGGAAAAACAGGTAACACTTTATTTTACGACCCGCAAACAACTGTGCAAGTACACTGAATACGTTTCTGTAATTATAGTGTAATTCCGTGTCAAGTCAAGTCACATTTATTTATATGGCGCTTTTCACAATACAGATTGTATCAAAGCAGCTTCACAGTGATAACATGAAAGTAGTACAACACAGATCAATAATATTGTTAAATATTAAATAACCCCAACAAAGCAAGCCAAAAGCAAGGCAAAGCAATGCAACAGTGGCAAGGAACCAAAACTCCATCAGATTGGATGGAGAGAAAAAACCTTGGGAGAACCCAGCAGGTTTTGTGAGTAGTTTTTTGGACCAATAAGTAATACTTCCATCTTATCTGATTTTAATAGCAGGAAATTACGCGTCATCCAGCATTTTATATCTTTGAGACACTGTCAATTTAGATGAGTTAGTGTTTTCGTCTGGTCGTAATGAAATATATAGTTGAGTATCATCAGCATAACAGTGGAAATTGATTCCATGTTTTCTTATAATAACCAAGTGGCAGCATATATATTGAGAATAGCAGAGGGCCTAAAACAGATCCTTGCGGTACTCCATAGTCTACTGGCGTTATCTTTGATTTTTCCCCATTTAAACAAACAAAATGATAACGGTCCGATAAGTACGATCTAAACCAGCTTAATGCTTGTCCCTGAACACCAGTGTAGTTTTGTAGTCGATCCAAGAGTATTTTATGATCTATAGTGTCGAACGCAGCGCTAAGATCAAGTAGGACTAGCATTGTAATTTGTAATTTTAACTAGCGCAGTTTCTGTACTATGATGCGGTCTGAATCCTGACTGGAATTTTTCATAGATATCATTTTCTTGCAAAAAAGAGCACAATTGAGCGGACACGACTTTTTCTAGTATTTTGGACATACATGGAAGAAATTTTGAAATGGGTCTTTAATTTGCTAAGTTATTTGGATCTAATTGCGGTTTCTTAATAAGAGGTTTTATTACTGCCAGCTTGAATATTTTTGGAACATGACCTAAAGATAAAGACGAGTTAATAATATTGAGGAGAGGCTCTTCCACTACAGGTAACACTTCTTTCAGTAGTTTAGTGGGTATTGGATCTAATAAACATGTTGTTGGTTTAGATGCAATGATAAGTTTATTTAGCTCTTCCTGTCCTATCGTTGTAAAGCGGTGTAGTTGTTCTAGAGGCGCCATAATTGAGGCTGAATCATAAGACACCATAGAGGATTGTACATTTATAATTGTGTATTGGATGCTTTCTATTTTTCTCATTGAAGTAAGTCATAAAATCATTACTACTAAACTGTAACGGTATATTTTGCTCTGGCGATGTCTGTTTATTTGTTAGTCTAGTCACGGTGTTAAATAAAAAAACCTTGGATTATTTTGGTTATTTTCTATTAGTTTGCGGAGAAGCTCAGCACTGGCTATTTTTAGAGCCTTTTTATAACGTGACATCCTGTCTTTCCACGCGATTCTAAAGACCTCTAAATTAGTTTGTTTCCATTTACAGCTCTAAGATGCGAGTTTCTCTCTTGATAGCATGCATTCACCTCTTGATAGCATTCAACATTCACCAATAGATCCGAGAGAAAGTCAAACTCTTTTAGGAATTCAGCATATGGCCCTGGAAGGTCTATATACAGTAGCCAAGGCTAGAGATAATAGGGATTTCTTTCTTACATCTAAGAGCTGTAACATTTAGCTCAAGTACTTCAAATGAATTAAACCTGTGACCGGTTTTCTGAGTATTATTAAAAATATCTTTATAGATTGTTGAACACCGCCGCCACGGCCGATCAGACGAGGCTCATGCTTATAACAGTATCCTGGTGGACTATACTCATTTAGACCAAAATAAATAGTGTTGTTTCGTATTGCTACATAGTAAGTAGCGTTTGTTACCCCCTTGTTCTGTGTAGTTACAGGGTAAGTGTAACTCCTGCGGGCTGTAAATTAAAGTGGTACTTGTTACCCCTTTATTACACAAAACTTAACATATTGTTCCCTTATACCTACACTATAATTACAGAAACGTACACCGTAATTTCAGTGTACACTGTAAAAAATAAACCGTAAATTTTACGGTGAAAAGACGGCAGCTGTGGTTGCCAGAACTTTACCGTTAAAAATACGGTAGGAACGTTAATGGTTTTACAGACTTAACTTAATTTACAGTAATAAGCCTTATTTTTTTCGGATAAAATGTGGATTTAACAACTTACTGACATATTGATATCTGTTTTAGGTCATTGTAAAACACTGACAACCAACAATCATCACCGCAGAGATGAGAGTTACATGAGCAATCACAGCTCATTACAAGTGAATACTTGTATAAACGAATACTTATTTAAAGAAGCTGCACAGTCTCATTCACACAAACATTAAGCACCATCATGGTAACACATTAAATTTAAAAAATGCAATAAACATTAATTTCACAACATCAAATGTAACATAAAACCCTAATGTACATAACTGATTAAGAAAAACAACAATAAAACTATGAGGAACCATAGTTATTTCAACAAAAATACATAAAATGTGAAGCGTCACACAGGGAATTGTGGGAATGTCAATTTACGGTTTTTCACTGTAAATTATACAATGATTTGTTCTTTTTCACTTTCAAAAACTGTACATTTAACGGCATTTTACTGTAAAATTATATCAGTTATTTACCGTGTATAGTACGGAAACTTTCTGTTTACCAATTAACAGTTTTGCACTGTAGCATTTTTGCAGTATTTTACTGTTAAAATCATGGTTATTTTTTATAGTGTACTTACACAGTTGTTTGCTGGGCGTAAAAGTAAAATAGTGTACTTACCTAGAAAGTACTTGCTAATATAAGGTAAGTACATGGAACAGGGGTGGGTTTAGGGGTAGGTTCAGGGTTAGTACTAGTTATTACCCACTAATTGTAGTTATTAAAATAAGTACATAGTATTTACATGGGTAACTGGACTGTAAAAGGAAGCGTTACCGTAAAATAAAGTGTTACCGAAAGACAATAATCGTACAGAGAAAACATTGTTCAAATCTATCTGCACAGTTTGGCAAAGACAGAGGGCATGTCCAAACAACAGAGCTGTAAACCACAAGAGACTCGTATGACGTTAACCCACAGATGCATCTAAGATAGTGACGCACATTTGGCTAAAGTGCCTAAAGGGGAAATGATTCCCAAGTTCCCATGAGTAATGTCAAACGTTTGAACAATAAATTGCACATTGTGGATGCTCATAAGTAAGCAGGCATGAAAATGGGTAAGGGGTGAAAAAGGTGAGAAGGATATTACCCCTCTAGGGGGGTCCGGGACATGCTCCCGTAAGAAAATTTTAATTTTAAAGCATCAATCTGATGCATTTTGAGATGCATTTTTTGCCAACCTGGGGAGAGCTGGAGAACCTTAACTTCAGCCATGAGTCAAAAATATTATGGCCTTTGTAGCATTAGCTAATCATTTTCCACCGGAGCTAGCTAGCTGGCTAACGTTGCTCTCTCTCCTGCTGTGTTCAACGATTCAATTCATCAAGCTAAGATTAAGTGACACACCTGAATTACTCAAGTTTGTCCAATAATGGCAGATAGGAAACAAGGAGCTGGCTGAAGTTCAGGAGTGCAGCTGTGCATAAAGCCAATTCGCCACTACATACTGCGTTTCATTTTTTAACTATTTACACACACTCTATGAGGCGCCGGACTGGACAAAAGTGAAGCAAACACCGTGAGCGACACTGGGCAAGAGAAAGACAGAGTGTGACTTTATTTAAACTTATGTAAAATAATATAATTTATATTACTGGACAGTTTAAAGCTCATAACCATATTTTGTTGTTACTTGAAGAGTGCAGCGTTATGTTGCATCATGCAGTATTTGTCCTGAAAAGGTCAGTAAATGTCTGTATTACCTCAATAAATGTAAGGTCATTCCTAATTTATTTGCATTTTTTTTATAGATTTTAATCATTAACTTTAAAAGCACACTCTTTTTAACGACTAAAATAACAGTCAAGAGTAAAAAAAAAAAAATCCCAAAAATTAAAACGGAAAAAAAGGAATTTGGGAAAAAAATAAAACGGATTTTGACTATTTACTTTGTTAATTTTCCAATAAAGAGCTTACTTGCATATTGCTTACTTCAATCAATCATGACAATTTCAGTGTTTTTATGGTTTTAAATGTACATAACACAAACAAACCAACCTACATTCTCTTATGTCATACAAGGCATCCCCGTCTACAAACCTCACACTTTGTATACATTATCTCACATACCCCCTTTAATCGCAGGCCCTTCTCACTGTTATTTACTGCAATTCATAAGTTATTTACCCAAGTAATCAGAAAATAGCTTAAAGGGTTAGTTCACCCAACAATGAAAATTAGGTCATTAATTATTCACCCCCATGTTGTTCCAACCCCGTAAGACCTTCGTTCATCTCCGGAACACAAATGAAGATATTTTTGATTAAATCTGAGAGCTGGATCACATAGCCTAAGGGACTGGCTCTTGACGGCCCATAAAGACATTAAAGAAAATGTTTATTCCCTTTTTATGTTTTCCATTAAGGAAAAAATCCCAAACATTTCTGGCATCATCCTGAGTGTGTGTGTAGGTGTGTGGGTTTATTAATGTCTGGAATGTTCAACCCTGTACAGAAAAATCTGGCTTTAACGTTTCCATCCTAAAACTTTTGTGTGACTCTTTACATTCTCAACAGTTTAAAACTGTGTATTGATAATGGAAAAACATTTGTCAGAAATGCCTAATTCATTCCACTTCACTCAAGAACCCTTCATGTACAAAACAACACTGATTTCATCCACAGAACGTTTGGTGAGAAGGAATTTCTGTCTTCACAATTATGATTCAACGTTTAAAATCTTACAGAAAATATGGGAACATTGTACAGTGTGTGGGTTGACTGATGTCTAAAATGTAGTTGTGGGATTTGGGGTATGTGTAAAGTCATAGTTTTCATACCATTGATTCCTCAGCGGTCCAAACAACACCTGTTCATCAGACCATCATAGATTGTTTTGTCTGATTTGTTTGTTATCCTCATGTTCAGGTCCTAGCAGAAAAACAAACAAACCCTTAGTGGTAACACTTTACTTGAAGACTAACATGACACCTTCATAATCATGACATGACGTGTTGAATATTAAAGGGATAGTTCACTTTGAAATTAATTTGGTATGTTTTAGCTTACCTCAAGGGCATCCAAGATGTAGGTGTCTTTGTTTCCACAGTATTTTCAATTTTGATATTTTTAGGTCAAACCGTTCTTGTCTGTCAGTTATATAATGGAGGTCTATGGTCACCACCATAAGTCCAGATTAAACATGATTTAATGACTCGTAAATGTAAGGACACACTGAAGACACAAAACGAGCGGTTTGTGTGAGAAAACGACAGTATTTATATCGTTTTACCTTGTCCTTGTCTAACAACAGCCATGTCCAACTGATCTGAAGGCGGGCATTTCGGTCTGCGCTTGCTTGAGCGAGCTCTTTACGCATTGTAGTCCGTCACGTCTATTGCAATCTCAAAATTCGAACGTCGAGCCAAGTTCTGGCGCGTTCACATCTCACCAGCGCACTTGGCTCTGCGTTCGTGGTTCGACTCGTCGAGACTGTTTTCCAAGATGGCTCCTTCCTGTATTTGCGAAGTGGACTGTCTTTATAAAATATCTTCTTATTAACTACACTTCTTATTAAATGAAGGGACCCTGATTATGCTAACATGTTAATGTTGGGCTATTTTGAGCCTTGTTAGTGGTATTAACTAGCCTGACTTCGTCATACTCATTTTATTGGAAGATGAGTCTGAAACCCCTCCGTCTGGCTTTGATTATGAGGCGTGTCTTAACCGAACCACAACCAATAAACCTACAACCAATCAGAGCAACGCAGTAAGTCAGCTACTTTGCATACAGTTGTCAAATACAGAACGTAGCCTAACTTTACTTATTTTAGAAGTTAAATTAGCTTCTTTTACTTACTCCTTCATGAGAGCGACCAAAGGAGAAACCACAACGACCACAGGCTTTTCATTACGTCCCATCTTCTTAGCGACCGTCAGAGCCAGCTGATAAGTTACACTTTTCCCGAATCATGTGGACGGCAAAAATATCTTTCCGATCGACAAATGCCTTGATTGCAGTTTTCTGTTTGTCTATTAAAAATTAATGCGCTGTCCAGATTTATTCACAACAGACGCGACAGCAGGAATCTGTACATCGCAATTCTCCAGCTGCAGTCATCTCTGAGGGAAGACAGTTAGCGCTCTTTCTGATAGGGTTGTGGTATCGAGAATCGAGTATCGATTGGAACCAGGACTAACATTTCGTTTTTCCGGAATCGTTCAAAAGTTAAAATTCAGATTCCTAGTTTCGATATTCACAGTCCGCCGACTGGAAGAAGAAACCGCTGAACAACACCAACGAAGAAGCGTCTACCGGAAGTGTTAGCATAACCGCGTGAGTCGAACATGAGTAGCTTACGTCGGCAGTCCAAAGTGTGGCTTCACTTTTCTAAAAATAACGTAATCTCGGCAAAATGACAGAAGAACTCCTTGACAGAAGGAGTATTTTCTTCAGAAAGACCGTTGGTCTACTTAACCATAACCGAAGCATTATGATTGAAATTTAAGACCTATATCACGAAAAAAAAGAAAAAAGGAAACAAATAACGAGTCTCAAAAGTTATTCGCAAAGTAATTTAATATATTCAAATTGAACATTTGTCGAAAATCAACACGAACGGTCCCATGATTTTGGAAATTAGTTCTGTTTTTGTTTGTATAAAATCCCCTATTCCAAAGTGCGTAATGTAGGCCGTTTTATCTTTCCGGCCGCACCTTAAGGATTTAGCGATGTCAGAGAACCCAGAGCACCTCCGTTGGCTCTGATCCAAAAGCAAACTTAAAAATCAGCAAAATCTGATCCAAAATTCAGATATTTCAAGCCAAGTATCGCTAAACTTAAAATCCGTATTATGTCTGTCTGTGGTATCTGAGATACGTGCAAATAACACAAAACTTCAAAACTGATTGGCTGTTGCATATTGGTCTATTTTGTAGTGGTAATACAGCGAATTATATTTGAACTAGCAAGAAAAGAACTACAACCACAGATTTTTTTTAATTCCAAAAGCTGTTGGAACATTTCAATGAGATTTACATGGACGTAGAAAAATGAAGACCTGTTTAAAATGATTTAAGACCTAGAACACAATACTTCAGCAAACTTAAGACATTTTAAGGCCTTAAATTGTGATTTAGAAATTTTAGACTTTTTAGACCCCGCATAAACCCTGTGTACAGATAATCGTTGTCAGGATAGTTACGGTTCACATGGCTACACCGAAGCGTTAAAATTCGGTATTATAAATTTTAAGGCCAGACAAGTAGTTTGTTGAGGGTTGTTTTTTTTTCAGGGAAGGACTACATGCCTGCGCACATATTCAAACGCACATCGAATTAACTCCTAATGACGCCATCAGCGTTCTCACAGGTTCATGTTTTTTAAAGATCCAAAGGAGTTCACAAAGCCACACAGATCCAAACAATAGAGGTTAATTCCAACAGATAAAGATACACACACACAACCGGTAACACAAACAATACCGGACACAGGCAGGAACTTAATGATTTATGTCCATTGTGACAGATCAATGGGAAAACACATGGGAGGAATGTAACTGTGAGAAGAAGTGAGCACAGACCGGACATGCTATCAAGAACCTGTTGCTTCATGGATATGACTTGAGTTCATCATTTCCTTTAATCCTGGTACTTCGTCAGTCATGATGAAGCCACAACACTGATCTTATCATGAACAAAAACAGTTACATGCTTTCTTATGTAAGTGACTCTTAAGGTATAACATTATCTCATAAACTTAATAGGATTTGACTAATTTAATTATTATTTTTTTTAATTTATGTGCTTTTATTATAACAGCTTTTACACAATGGATAGTCCTTTGTGAGTTAAGCTTTACATAAAAGTGTAAATGTTCGTCTCTGGTGGTCCACTCAGATCTGGTGGCACACGGGAATTTAAGCCAATGTTTTTATGTGGGTTAGATGTGGCTATAATTGTATACAATCTCTCCACTATAATTGTTGATTTAAAAATATTTTGAGCGTCTTATTTCCCGAAAACAAAAAACTTTGCAGCAGGAATTTGAGGGGAAAGAAATGGGAAAAGGGGTCCGAAATTACTGGCCAGCATATTTTTATAGCACATTTAAATAGCCTACAGCTCGCACTGAACAAACATGACACATGACACAATAGCCACATGCAGAATAATACAATTAAATAAATACAATTACACATCAGTAATTTAAACTAAGACAACATCAATCAAATAATTTCAGACACAGCAATGCAAAACAGTTAAAAAACAAGGAAGGCCAATGTTAATCGGTTTTGAGCCTGGTTTTGAAAATTGCGATTGATGAAGCGTTTCTGATGTCAGGTATTCAGTATAAACAATATTCATTCAGTTTAATTAAATGGTCCACTGAGTGACTGATTACATATTAATAATTAGTTTAGGTTACATGAAGGCACCAATACTATTAACAGATTTTAAATTGGCATGAAAACGATCATCTCTTTTTCTTAGTTACTTTAATCTTGTGCCCAAAAATGGCATAAAGCACAACTTATATAAATAATGCGGATGCATGTAAATACCTTCAGCTCTGTTCTTTTCTCAGGTTACAGTAAACAATCACACCTGAATTTTGTGCTATTTTTGCTCGTTACCTTGATTTGGCTGTGCATTTACACTTATTTACTGCCATTTGAGGGGCTTTATTTATTCATGTCTGTTTACATTTTAAACATAAAAATTATTTAATCTTACGCATGTAAATGCACTTTGCTTGCCATGTAGAATTCGTAAGTCAAAAATGTTTTTACACCTCATATTAAAATGAGTCTTGGACAATTTAATCACAAAGTGTTTATTTTTGCTGAAAAGCACAGCATTTTCACCTCCAAAAAAAACAAAAGATGAAATATAAAAGCAATGGATCTCTATTGTTGGATATCTCAGTTATGGCTGAAGGCTCAGAAAACATGTGGACCGGAGATGCAAAAGTTCTCGATTTATCACTTAAGATGGGATCGACCAAACCTTATCTCGGTCATTTTATTTAAACAATTTATTTTCATTGTATCAGGTTTCTGGTTCAAATGTGATTGCGTCATGTTAAACTGACTTGAAACAGTCACTCTTTGACTTAACTATGTTGTCATTTTGAAATAACATACAATGTGGTGCTTTTGTGCATTGTGCTTTATGCAGAGCTGAACTGGGAGAGTAAATATTGAATCAAAATGTTATTTTATGCTCTTTTTCTAGCAAGATAAGAACATGGAGAAGGGACTTTTTAATCGTTAATGATCTAATGTGTTGATATTTAAAGGCTTCTGTTATGTTAGGTGTTTTAGGGTGAGCAAAGTGTTGATCTTGTGGTTGGGTTGAGGATCTGCTCACAAGAAGTCAAATTACTTTAATAATAAAGCAACCTCTACGGTACTTCTAGACTGCCAACACTGAACAATCCCACACGTGTAAAGAAAAGTTATGCTTAGTTTGTTGTTGTTTAACACACTGTAATGAAAACCATTGAATTAAGTAGTTAGTGTACATTGATTCTATTGGGGTTTACCACTGTCCATGATTGAATCATGATCAGCCAAAGAGCTATTTTTTGGAGTGTACTGTTTATATCAAAAGTCCTGATACCCTAATTGTGGTGCCACCACACTCTTAGAAGAAAAGGTTCCATATAGAACCTTGAAAGGTTCTATTCAGCGCTGATCGTATTTGGAACCCCTTAAAGGTTCAAATCAGAACCCTTTTTAAGGGTATAATAATGTAATATATAAATGAATAAAAGCAAGAACCTTTGTTCTTTCTTGTCATTATAGAATCATTTTAGCATAAAAGGTTCTTTGGAGTTGAGTAAAGAACCCTATGCTTCATAAATAGAACCCTTTTTTCTAACAGTGCACAGTATTATAACCATGCACTCTCAGAAAAAAAAGGTACAAAAGCGGTCATTGGGCCTGTACCTTTTCAAAAGGTAAACTTTTGGCCATTTTAGGTGCTAATGTGTACATTTTAGGTGCTAATATGCAGATTGTAGGAGCTAATATGTACATCTTAGGTGATATGTACATCTTAGATGCTATTATGTACATTTTAGGTGAGAATATGTACATCTTAGGTGCTAATATGTACATTCCAGGTGCTAATGTGTACATTTAGGTGCTAATGTGTACATTTCAGGTGCTAATGTGTACATTTCAGGTGCTAATGTGTACATTTCAGGTGCTAATGTGTACATTTCAGGTGCTAATGTGTACATTTCAGGTGCTAATGTGTACATTTCAGGTGCTAATGTGTACATTTCAGGTGCTAATGTGTACATTTCAGGTGCTAATGTGTACATTTCAGGTGCTAATGTGTACATTTCAGGTGCTAATGTGTACATTTCAGGTGCTAATGTGTACATTTCAGGTGCTAATGTGTACATTTCAGGTGCTAATGTGTACATTTCAGGTGCTAATGTGTACATTTTAGGTGCTAATGTGTACATTTCAGGTGCTAATGTGTACATTTTAGGTGCTAATGTGTACATTTAAGGTGCTAATGTGTACATTTTAGGTGCTAATGTGTACATTTTAGGTGCTAATGTGTACATTTAAGGTGCTAATGTGTACATTTTAGGTGCTAATAATGTGTACATTTCAGGTGCTAATGTGTACATTTAAGGTGCTAATGTGTACATTTTAGGTGCTAATAATGTGTACATTTCAGGTGCTAATAATGTGTACATTTCAGGTGCTAATGTGTACATTTAAGGTGCTAATGTGTACATTTCAGGTGCTAATGTGTACATTTCAGGTGCTAATGTGTACATTTCAGGTGCTAATGTGTACATTTTAGGTGCTAATGTGTACATTTTAGGTGCTAATGTGTACATTTTAGGTGCTAATGTGTACATTTTAGGTGCTAATGTGTACATTTCAGGTGCTAATGTGTACATTTCAGGTGCTAATGTGTACATTTCAGGTGCTAATGTGTACATTTCAGGTGCTAATGTGTACATTTTAGGTGCTAATGTGTACATTTTAGGTGCTAATGTGTACATATAGGTGCTAATGTGTACATTTTAGGTGCTAATGTGTACATTTTAGGTGCTAATGTGTACATTTTAGGTGCTAATGTGTACATTTTAGGTGCTAATATGTACATTTCAGGTGCTAATATGTACCATTAAGGTACCAATATGCACCCTTTAGGTACAAAAGTATACCTTTTGAAAAGGTACAGCCCCAGTGACAGCTTTTGTACCTTTTTTTTCAAGAGTGTGGGGCATATGCCAAAACTCCCATTGCAAGAGTGATTTTATTATGCCTAAAAATTCTGCAACTAACGACATTTGTGCTTTGTCAGATCAGAGGAAAGCATACACTCTGTTCACTGACAGAACACATTTTAGAGTTGTGGAAAAATTAGGCATTAGGATTGGCATTTGCCTAAACTGATCTGTGGCTGATTAGTGCTCTAAATGTCTACACAGTGTCTGCCATGAACTTTGTTCCAGATTCCCAGAATTCTCAGACTTATATCAGCTGCATCCTGCTCTGTATGTCTATATCGTTTCCTTGTTAAAGTACATGTGATCGGTCACTGCCCACAGAAAAAACTTCTTCAGCTGCAGATTTATGGCGACTTGTTTCCAGACTGCAGACACAGACAGTTGTTCTGGCTCATTTAAGTCTGAGTCGTGGCTTGTTGCCCTTCCCAACCTGAATTATCCTGTCTCCCTATGTTTCTTGTTAGATTTCTGTTTTCCCCAGTCTCAAAAAGCAAATAAAAAGGTGTTTCCAGACTGTCCTGAAATCTCTTCAGTGTCTCCCAGAACCTGATCCACCAGTCACAGTTCATTGAAATGACTCTTTCTTCAAATGAAACATGAATGCACAATAAAGTGATAAGGTGGATTTATTATAGAAATATTCTTGTCTGTCAGGAATCCAGGAAAATGGTTTAAATATTCTTATTATTTTTATGTCCTGGGTCCATATGGAGTAAAGGTCAATAAAACAAACATTAAACATCACTGAACTACTTAAGCTGCATCATTTGCATCCTGTTATCTCTCTTAAGCAGCTTTGAAACAAGCTGTATTGTAAAAAGCGCTATACAAATAAATGTGACTTGACTAGCATGAATTCAGCATCACACACAAGTCAAAACCAAGAAAAAGTGACCGTCTGGCCTTCAAGTAGAATAAATCAGATTGCCTTAGGTCACTAATATGACTAGTCTTCATCTCATTTGAGAGGATATCATTTTAAACATAATGTTCATGTCTTGTGAATATATTTCATAGTATGTCTAAAACTTTTCCAGTGAAAGGAACCTTTTTAGCCTTTCAGTAATGTTTTTGTCTTCAGGATTGTTAGTTGCACCTCTTTGGATATACTGCAAACGTCTGTCTGTGTTGGGCATGTGATTGCAGGTCTTGAAAGATATTTTAGGAGATATGTTGAAAGGGGCACTTAATCATATTACTCCAGGGCCAGTTTTGAGGATCCCTGATGGAAACATTGCCACAATCTTGGCCCAATCAATACTAAAAATAATGACGAATACCGATGAAGAAACAAGTTAGAACATTTCTATACATACCAGGGTAGTCGAGTGTCGCATGATGCCGATTGTACAACCGGAGTGAAATTGAGATTGGCAATGGGCAGAGATGTATAGTAACGAAGTAGAACTACTTAAGTACAGTACTTAATTTTTAAAAAATTAAGTACAAATTTTTTTTTCTCATACTTCTACTTTTACTTCAGTAGATATTTGATGAATTTAATACTTTTACTTCGATATTTTTTTTAATGTTCTGCTAGTTGCTCGTTACAATTATAAAAATTTTACGAATCATTCATTGCGAGTTGGCTTTCATGCTGCCTAAATCACACGCCAGTTTTATAGGGTAATGGTATTGATTGACACGCACATTGACAACTAATGCAGGGGTTGTCCTGTAATGACATTTATTTGACGGCCGCCAAAGCAAATTCGTATCCCGCCAAAGCGCCTTATTTGATTACTAGTTCAAACTTTTGACTGCTTTCTTTAATAATTACATGACACAACACTTGTACTTTTACTTTAAGTACTTTAGTGAATTTTGAAATAAACTACTTGCAATACTTAAGTACAAAAAATGTTGAATACTTTAGCACTTCTACTTAAGTTTGGTGCTTAAAGAGCACTTCAACTTCTACTCAAGTCACTTTTTTGAAAGAGCACTTGTACTTTCTCAAGTCCGGGTTTTCAGTACTTTATACATCTCTGGCAATTGGCATGGTGGTAATGTTGAAGCTCACAAAGATATGCAAGAAGAAATCAGTAAGCACTCTCATCAAACTGCGTTTGATGAAATCCTTAGTTTGGCTAGTTGCAACATACAGTACGGATGCGAATTGTGGACATTAAAGAGCCTCATCCAGGCAAAAGCCTCGTTTACACTGCATGGTTCAAGTGACCCAAATCCAATTTTTTCCTCTCATGTGGCACAGATCGGATATGACCGGTGAACGTGTAAGCAGGAAAAAAACGCATGGATTTCGATTTTCTCAGATCGGATTCAGGCCTCCTTCATACAGTATGTGGTAATAAATCGGATAGGAATCGGATATGTGCATTTGCGTGTGCCATGTAAGCAGACAAATCGGATATTCTCCAGTAAATGCGAGTCGTCCGTCATTAAAAAGTGCGCGATTACATGCGCGATGGAAGAAAGGATACACACAGTGGAGCAATGCGGAGGTTTCATGTCTTTTGAGTGTTTGGGGCGAAGAGTGCAGGCAAAAATGCTGGGTTGTTACAGAAATAAATCCGTATTTGAACACATTTCACGAGATATGAGGCATCGTTTTAAGTGCTCGTGGCTATAGTGCCTCTCCTCTCCTCTTTTTTCTCCGCCGTACGAGACCAATGTTTTGATGACTTTTCAAGATATTGTGGAAAGAAAAACACTGGATAATTTTAATCACATCTGTATCCATTGCATTTCGTGCTGTTTTACTTAATTTTCCGGGTCAAAACGTCTACATTTGGTAGTTTCAGCAGTGTATAGTGTAAATGCAAAAATTGGATATGGGTCACTTTTAAAAGATGATGTAAGCAGGTCGTCAAAAAAATCGGATATAGTCAGAAAATCGGATTTGGGCATCAAGACTCTGCAGTGTAAATGCAGCCTAAGTGCCATTTGAAATGTTCTTCTAAAATGATCATTTTATCAAGCTTGCATATTTAAGTTCAGTAATTTCACTTAAATGGCAATGAAGATTACCTATTAATTGTCATTTAAGTGAAATTACTGAACTTAAATATACAAGCTTGATAAAAATGGTCATTTTAGAAGAAAATTTCAAATGGCATTTAGAGGCTTTTGCATCTGAACTCTTCATATGTTCATTAGAAAGTTGTTATGAATTCCATGGACAAAACTGATGAAGCAGGTATACAAACTGGCTAGAACAACTAGAGAACTAAGAACTATTGAGGGCAGAATCATACTGGATTGTGAAGAAAAAACAATAAACTGGTTGGATTATATTAACATTGACTGGTCTGTCAGGAGCTGGCCTGTTTCATGCTTTAAGAGACAAAAGACTGTTATTTTAACTTTCTCATCCATGCAGCCAACCACTCAACTGCAATGAAAGAGAAATGACAAGCCAGGATGGAAATATTGCAACTATCTTGGCCCAGTCATACAGGATACATTTTGCCAATTCAAGATGACTAATTATCCTGAGTGTGGAAACCGTTCATATCCAAGATATACTGTACTGTATAAACTCACCTAAAGGATAATTAGGAACACCATACTAATACTGTGTTTGACCCCCTTTCGCCTTCAGAACTGCCTTAACTCTACGTGGCATTGATTCAACAAGCTGCTGAATGTTGGCCCATATTGATAGGATAGCATCTTGCAGTTGATGGAGATTTGCTGGGATGCACATCCAGGGCACCGAAGCTCCTGTTCCACTACATCCCAAAGATGCTCTATTGGGTTGAGATCTGGTGACTGTGGGGCCATTTTAGTACAGTGAACTCATCGTCATGTTCAAGAAACCAATTTGAAATGATTCGAGCTTTTTGACATGGTGCATTATCCTGCTGGAAGTAGCCATCAGAGGATGGGGACATGGTGGCCATAAAGGGATGGACATGGTCAGAAACAATGCTCAGGTAGGCCGTGGCATTTAAATGATGCCCAATTGGCTCTAAGGGGCCTAAAGTGTGCCAAAAAACATCCCCCACACCATTACACCACCACCACCAGCCTGCACAGTGGTAACAAGGCATGATGGATCCATGTTCTCATTCTGTTTACGCCAAATTCTGACTCGAGACTCAGAAATCGAGACTCATCAGACCAGGCAACATTTTTCCAGTCTTCAACTGTCCAATTTTGGTGAGCTCTTGCAAATTGTCGCCTCTTTTTCCTATTTGTAGAGGAGTTGAGTGGTACCCGGTGGGGTCTTCTGCTGTTGTAGCCCATCCGCCTCAAGGTTGTGTGTGTTGTGGCTTCACAAATGCTTTGCTGCATACCTCTGGTTGTAACGAGTGGTTATTTCAGTTAAAGTTGCTCTTCTATTCAGCTTGAATCCAGTCGGCCCATTCTCCTCTGACCTCTAGAAGGCATTTTCCCCCACAGGACTGCCGCAGACTGGATGTCTTTCCCTTTTCACATCATTCTTTGTAAACCCAAGAAATGGTTGTGTGTGAAAATCCCAGTAACAGAGCAGATTGTGAAATACTCAGGCCAACAACAACCATGCCACGCTCAAAATTGCTTGAATCACATTATTTCGCTTTACAGGATGATTGAGTCCCCTCACATTCCAGCTCACAAATTTAGTCGCAAGTCTATCTATTCCATCTGCCGAACCCATGGCTGATAAAGTCCAACTGATATAATGAAAAACTCATCCCAACTCTAAGAAAGAGAAAGAAAGTAAAATAAAAAGAAACAAAAGCACAAAGACAGAAGAAAAAAGACTTTGCAGAGTAAAAAGAAAACGTTTAAATCACCCATAACAACCCTAACCCTAACAACAGAAACCCTTGGTCCCTCCCCAAATGAGAGACTGATCTACGGTGGCGGATTACTGCCACATAGATATCATTTTTTTCCACTCAATTATCGTAAAAACGAGATGTTATATCGTTTTAACAACTTCTTACATGCCATAGTCCTGCAGATGTGAACAGAGCAATAAACTGCAATGTCTATAATGCAAGACACCTGGAGCCCAATCTCATGAAAGTTCATATTTATATTACGAATTTCATTTCTTGTGCCATTTATACGCCAAAAACAGTTTTTGTGTGTTTATGGTACGCGTTTTTTCACGTGCATATTTTACGCACTTTTTGCCGTATAATACGCACAAACTCCCCACCCCCTCCCCGTAAACCTACCCGGGGTTTTTTAGTGCATAGAATATACACACAAAAACATTTTTGGCTGTATAAATGCCACGAGAAATGACATTCGTGGTATAGATACGCATTTTCATGAAACTGTTGGACATCTGAGACAGTGTTACAGGGATGAACACTGTTACTGAGCATGCCGAGCCCTAATTTATCTTCTATGGCTCAGTATGACTTTCGCAGCACGGAAAACCATTATTTTTCTGTGAATGGAAGATGTTGATGTTAATGGAACGGTCTAAGCAGTCTAATCTGCTATAAGGACCTTTTTCACAAAATACCGGAGCCATTTGTAAATCATTTGGACCCCGCTTCGCAGACATTCTGTTGTTTGGATTTCCCAGATGAGTAGATGTGAGCTAATTTGTTGCAATGGAAGTTTGTACTTTGAGCTGGTTTAAAAAAATGGATGTTACTTTTGAGTTTTCAGTTGTAAAAGTCAATAAAAATGTATTCAGTGTACTCAAAAGCTGGATGTTTACCTTTTTGTCTATTTTTATATAATTTAGTACGATTAAATTTGGAATTATGTTCACTTTACTTTCACTTTACATTTCTCGTCACACAAGGAGTGTAAGGGGAATTAAAATGTAAAAGGCTGATTAAGTCAAATTCTAAAACCCATATTAAAATTCTGAGAGGTTTATTAATAGATACTGTAATGATTTCACTAAACCACCAGATGGTGACAGAGGTGTTATCAAACAGTACCTTCACCATGTCCATCCATCCACCCATCCATCCATCCATCCAACCGTTCTTCAAACCGTTTGTCGCAGGGATGCTGAATTCAATTCCAGCGTCTCGGACCAAAAGCAGGGAAACGTCCTGGAATCCATGTGACTTATTCATGTGTCGTCACTAATGACAGATGCTCGTTTCCACCTAGTAAAAATACACCAGGTAATTGTGAGACAAACATAAAAACACAGTGAGAAACAATGTTGCCATTGTGAGATTCAAAGTCATATGAGACAAAGCCAAAAAAAATGTGAAAAATTTTGAAAAAGTTGCAATTTAAGAAAGATTCACATTGCATGATATAAAGTCATTAATATGACACAATTGTGATATAAAATGCAGTTAGGAGATATAAAGCAATATTGTTGATATAATTATATTGATATAACGTTGCAATTACAAGAAATTAAGTCACGATTGCCGTTCTTATTACCTTTATTTATTTTTCGATTATCAGCACAGATCCATCCAAACAAAAATGAAAGTTCACTTTTTTTCACTGACATTTTAAAGTGCTTTCTGACGTTTTTGAAGATGAAGATTTTACTGCTGCTTAAATGTCTCAAAAAGAAAAGAAACATGTCACAACATGTTCAATGTAATAATTCAATACACAGTGCATACCGAATGGAGCCTGATGATGAAATCATGCAAAAATGTATTCTTCTCGGCTTCCTGCCTTCTGTGTTACAGAAAATTACAGTATACAAAATGCTTCCTGTGATTTCGGTTGGCACTCATTTAAAGACTTTCATCACTTTAAAAGAGGTTAAGAGTTCAGAGTAGCAGGAAGTGTGGAGGAGGATTGCAGGCCACACAGTTCAGCCAAAAAGTAAAGTTCAATTACATTTTAAAGTGTACTTTTTGTATTAAGTATAGCACACTTTCATTTTTTTGAAAGGGAAGTTCAAGAGTTTAGCTGGATAAGAGCATTTGCTTTAACATGAACATGGACTTATGACTGTCAGGTTGGAATAAACAATCATGCTTGTCCAAAAAATGAGAATATGTAGATATACACAGCCAAAATACCTATTGCTCTATAATAAGAGCAATGTCAAGTCAAGACACCAATACTGATGGTTTCCAAGCAAGAAAAATGATGATGTTCAGCTGCAGGGATGAGGTGATTCGGTTCTGTTATAAAGATCTACTGCTTTTAAATTAGTTCATTTCATCTTTAAAGAAGTTATTTTAGTTTAAACTAAAAAGTAATAAAAGAAGAGTTATTTCATACTAAGTACTAGAAGCATTAATGACAAGGAAAGCTTCTTATACTTGGGAATGAAACAAACGGTATGAGGTGTTTCTCCCTCCTATCTGCTTCAACGTCTTGATAAATTGTGTCATTTCTTATCAGACAGTAATAATCTTATGTCTTCAAAGGGCTTTAAATGATACCAAGCGATGAATAAGGGTCTTATCAAGCGAAACGATCGCTCATTTAAAATAAATAAATAAAAGAGTTTAAGTTTTATAAGCACAAATGCTCGCCTTGCTCTGTTCTCTAGCATTTGTGCTTATAAAACTGAAACTATTTTTTTTTTTTTAATGGCCGATCGTTTCGCTTGATAAGACCCTTATTCATCGTCTGGTGTCGTTTAAAGCCCTTTGAAGCTGCACTGAAACTCTCATTTGGACCTTGAACCGTTTGGACCCCATTAAAGTCCATTATATGGAGGAAAATCCTGGGATGTTTTAATCAAAAACCTTAATTTCTTTTCGACTGAAGAAAGAAAGACATGGACATCTTGGATGACATGGGGGCGAGTAAATTATCAGCAAAAGTTTTATTTTTTTTAAGTGAAGTAATCCTTTAAATTTGATTTAGGAAGTGACATAAATCCCACGTCAGGTAATGCCACAAATACATTATAAGAGACATAACCAGATCAAAGGGAAAGACATTGATGAAGAGATCAAAGTTATTCAAGATAAAAGCAGAATCCTTCCCAGGAGAGAAATATGAGAGTGTGTGTAGCCAAGTGACCGTGTGGGTGGATGTGGGCAAGCGTTTAAGAGAATTCATTTAATGGGGATGTTCGTATGGGAAGTGAGCCATTGAAAGGGTGATGTTACAGCTGGGGCGGCACATTTTGGGAGTGTGCACATCTGTGGGCGGCTCAAATATGTGTGAGAATCTGTGTGTGTGTTCTACCTAAAACATTAAACACATTCATTTTGAATGAGTCAAGTGGTGCATAACACAAGCACATGCATGGATGGACGGACATGGTAAAGGTATTGTTAGATAACATCTCTGCCTCCATCTACTGGATAATGTTTCCTTTTCCTTAAAAGAGTAGTTCACTTTTCAAAAAACTTTGCTGATAATCTACTCGTCCCCATGTCATCCAAGATGTCCATGTCTTTCTTTCTTCAGTCGAAAAGAAATTAAGGTTTTTGATGAAAACATTCCAGGATTTTCTAATGAGACTTCAATGGGATCCAAACGGTTCAAGGTCTAAATGAGAGTTTCAGTAGCAAATTGCAAAATGAACGAATCTTTTTCCGAGTCAATTTGTTAGTTTCGTTCGTTGAATTGACTCGTTAAAAGATTCATTCATTTTGATGAACGAGTTCGAACAGGAGAGTCACAAACGTGCATTACAGAACGGAGCAAGGCGACCATTTGAGCTTTTAAAACTGCCCCAACACAGACGTCCTGAAGGGGCGCTCCTGGTAATAAGGCTATAGGAGAAGGTTGTCTGGTTGACTCATAAGCAAGTTAGATGGCCCCTGAGTCATATCACAGTTAAATTTTCTAGGTTTAGATTTTAGATTGGAAGCAAATTCTGATTAATCATCTTTCCACTATAGTGGACCGCATGCATCAATGACTATATTTCAGCTACAATTCGTACTTATGCAGTATTTGCTGTTTTTGAAAATATACAGTTTTTTTGTATGTAAATAAATGCATTTGTGTTATTAGAATGTATATTTCATTGACATCAAAAAAGTAATTTGCAATGCATCAAAAAGTAATCTAATTATGTAATGCATGTTACTTGTTAGATTAAAAGTAATCTGATTACTTAATGCACATTTTTAAATGCGTTTCTTTACTCGTAACATCAAAAAAGCAATCTGATTAGGTAATGCACATTTTTGTTAGATCAAAAAATTATCTGATTAGATAATTCATGTTACTTGTAATAAAATACTTTACTATTAACAAAAAAAAATCACGTCCTCCTGTTCTGTAGGGCCCTATAATTTCTGCGATAACGGAATAAAAAGCACACTCTTTTTACAACTAAAATAACAGTAAAGGGTAAAAAAAATTAATTCCCAAAAATTAAAACGGAAAAAAAACAGAATTTGCAAAAATTAAAACGGAAAAAACGGAATTTGGGAAAAAATAAAATGCAATTTGGGAAAAAAATAAAACGGATTTTATAGGGCCCTAGTTCTGATATCAAAGATACGCCAAGTCCAACTTGTATGAACATGATTTTATATAATTATATTAATTGGTTTGTTAAATACACACACTACATCGGTTTTATTATTGTATTATGTTTAATATAATATCTCTTAATTTTAAACCGTAAACGCTTACCGTCCACTCAAGTCGACATCTGAAAATCTCTTTGAAAACTGTGTAAAAAAATGAAAATTGTCCTAAGAGCAAAAATATCCTGCCTGAGGTAATCATAGGGTCAGACTAAGTATATCAGTTTAGTATACCAGAAGTTCAACTGCAGGGTATTTATATTAAGCACATATATATATTTGAGTGCAGTAGAAGTCAGACATTGTCTGGTTAGGTTTTCTTGAAATGACATAATTGCTGAGAGAGATGCATTGATAAGGGGTGTTAAAATAAGAGGAACTGAAAAACTGTGTACGTGCAGGGCCTTAGTCAGAAGATAAGAAGGGGAGCGGGAAGATTTTGGAGGATGATCTTTTGTATTTAAGCTCTGTAAAGTCAGAAGACTTTTGCCCTTCTCATATCAGACTCTGTCTGTGTGTGAACTGCCTTTCTTTGCAAGAAAATAAATATGTTTACTTATGACTTTCGAGATCTTCATTTGTTCTTTAATTATTATTTAAGAGATAGGTACAAAGTTTCCACAACAATGTATTTGTAGTATACTTAGCATAAAATAAATGCATTTCAAATGTCGGAAAAGTCAGCTTTCCATCCGAATCAGTAACTCATTTCAAAATAAAAGTCTTGAATCAGTAAATCATCTCTGTAGAAGACTGCCAATCAGAATTTGGACCTCTCTAATCGGTGACATCTGACCTAGTGTAGGGTGACCATATTTTGAGTACCAAAAACCAGGACACTTGGCCCAGCAAATAGATACTCAAATGATACTTGAAGTTTCCTCAAAGATACCTTATTAATTTCAATACATTTAAAAAAGGCTATGCCTCCACTGTATGGATTGTTATATCCATACAGAGGAGGCATAACCTAATTTAAATGTATTGAAATTTGTTATATTACAAGACAGAAATTCACATTGGCTTCTCAGAGGTTACTTAACATATTTTATTATGACAGGTTTCAAAAAATAATAAATGAAATAATGATAGAAATAATGTCTCTTCTGTATTAGAAAAAGAAATATATGAATAACAAATAACTAAAAGAAATACCTTCAAATTGAACAAAAAATCAGCTCTCATAAACTTACAAATACGAACTAACAAAATATATTTAAATCTTAAGTTTTCTTCCTCTTATCCTGTTTTTCTTCCTCATCCTCCCTTGTTTGCCCATCTATATTTGCTTCTATCTTTCCCAGCAGTTTTTTGAAAACCAGGACATTTTCATCACTTTATAAAAAACAGCCAGGACGACCAGGACAGGACGTGTAAACAGGACATGTCCTGGGAAAACAGGACTGTTGGTCACCCTAACCTAGCCCTTAATCACTGTTAGAAAAGGATAACACTTAAGGTGTTTGGGGTCATTTTGACCCCAGACATTTAAAGAGTGATTGCATAAGGAAATATACATTTTTTATATGGAAAACTATTTAACTATTTTTTAAATTCACTTCTCAACTAATCATTTATGCTGAGTTTTATTTTTTTTTATTTTTAAGTTTTCTACATATTTACTGCACAATTAGGCCATAAATTGCACATGAAAAATGATTTTTTAAAGAAAAAAACACTTAAATTATGATGATAATTAAATCTAAACAGTTTTTGGACATTGCTCTATGTGTTAGGGATAGAATACTACCATCTGGTGGTTAGTCGAAAAACAGTTTTTCTTATAGTTAAGGAATTAAAGTGCAATGACCACATCTATCCAATAGGGGCCCATAGAGACTCATTCATTTTCACTTCATTTTTCTTGATGCTTCAAATTCTCCTCACAACTTGATATATATGATATATATATATTTTGTGAATTGCACAAAATATTTTTGTCAAAATTAGAGTTTGTTTTTGTTGTCTGATATATTTTGAATTATTTGTTTATGCAAATTATTATACATACATTTGCATACATATTACACATCAGCACTATGACATAACTGTATTCACACACTTCATTTTAGAAAATTATTTATCAACAATTATTTTTTTTTAGAACAAGACATTTTAGAACAAAATAAATTTAATAAACCAAGTAAATAAACCAATATAATACAAAACAACAGCACTAATAAACTGTAATGAACAGGATGCATACATGTGTGTGTTTGTGTGTGTGTGGCTGTGTGTGTGTGTGAGATAGAAAGCTCATTCCACTTTGCGTTTATGCTCTAGGACCAGACCTTGATTTAAATGTATTTTTTTTAGATTCATGCCAGTTTTGTTTGTTTTATTTGCCAATTTCTGTAAAAATGCTCTCTGTTGCAGTCATGACATGTGTGTGTTTGTGTGTGTGTGTGTGTGTGTATGAGATAGAAAGATTGTTCTACTTTCTATTTATGCTCTAGGACCAGACCTTGGTTTATATGTGGAACATTTCAGATTTATAATGGATTTACTTTTATTTTTTTGACAATCAAAATGAAAAAAAGCATTTTTTTTTCATTTTCCCATTCATTTTCAATGTGGGGTCATTTTGACCCCAAACAGCTTAAATGGTAAAAAAAAATTTACACACCTTTAGAACAGCCGAATCGAACCCAGTTTTTTTTGTGCATGTTTAGATAGATTATGTAGGAAAAGTCACAGAGTTTCATGTCCCTGAGACGAAGGGAACATTTTAAAAAAATCAAGGAAAAGTCCAGTGGGGTCATTTTTACCCCAAACAGTGATTAAGGGCTAGTGTAGCCTAACGGAAATCCACTGAACCCAAATGCAGTTTATTGAAAGATTTTTAAAAGAATCCAAAGTAAACAGGACTTGATTTGAACTGACTAAACTTGAACCAGAACTCACCAACTGGAAACACGAGGGCTAAAAGCTGCGGTCACTCCATGTTCGAAACTACTGTAGTCTCGGGGCACTAGAGTCACATGACACAAGATAAAAGACATCTCAACATGAACAGACATGACACCTAAAGGAATACTGGGCACACACCTATGGGTCTTTAGGGGGAATCAGAGTTTGTCCTGTCTGCTCCTCACCCTGCCGAAGCTTTTGCGCAGGTCGTTCTCTGAAGCGACTCTCTCTTTGCTGATTTTGGGCAGGGTGGGTGTCAGCCGGAACAACCCATGCCAGGACGCCGCACTTCTTCCCACGCTCGCAGCATGCCACTCCGGCACACGTGGCCTGGATGCAGTGCTGTGGTTGTGTGCCAGAGGATGGGAAGGGCTGGGATTGACTCGGGGGACGGGGAGGTCTGTGGATCTGGAGAGTCGGGTGTGTGTCTGGTTCTCAGTGAAGTTTAAGGGTGGAGTGTCTGAGTTCCTGAAGCTGTTCTTTGGCCAGTGTTAGTGCTGCTGTCAGCTCTTCCCTTCTTCACACTCACGCCTCACTGTCTCCTCAAGAAGCGACTTCTACAAAACAAAGAGAGAAAAAGGTCGAGGGATGGAAACAGAAAATTCATAACTCACACAGGCCAATAAAACAGTTACAAAAAAAATCAAACTCAATGAAAAGTTGCTACAGTAGCTTTAAAAATGCCTTTAATTTACAGTAAATCCGTAACCCATTTGTTTTGGGACACTTTTAGCAAGGAGTTCATTCAAATGTCTAATATGTCTAATATGCTTCTGCTGCTTACTTAAGTTGTCATGCCTTTAAACTTATATGTTTTCCTCTAGGTTACGCTTAAGAAAAAGAAGTATCAGCATTCTCCCTTTTTGGCAATGTGAGGTTCAGTATGCGTGTCGGCAGAGCTGATATTACATGCTTTAACAGAGCTATTTAAGTGATCTAATTCATATTTATTAGTGTTCCAATAGCAAGAACAAATCAAATGCGTAAGAACAACTCAGCAGTAAACGCCCAGCCCACAACGACAACCAGTATAGTGCTGGGACGTCATAAGAAGCCAGATAATAACACTTCTCAATGAGGCAGGAGCGAACAAGAAGAAAAAGCACCTCAGCTTTGATCTGCAAGTCAATTGTTCCTCTTGAAGAATCAGAGAATGGTCTAATGGAGAATTTTCTCTTGTGTGGCATAGATTATTTACTGCGATATAAAACTGTGAAAGACAAAACACGCCATGACTGGATTGACATGATGACTTCTAGGATCTTAAACAGTCTAGAGAGACGGTGAGAAAAATCTCCTAAATGAAATCAATCTTTGTGCCCAAACCCATGGGACGGTCCTCCTCCTCGCCCTCTTGATGTGTGTTTGTATAAATTCCAGGAGAAGGAGAAAGCGCTATAGAACGGGTCGGACAACAAGAGGCATAAACGAGGACTCTTTGAGGATCTATCCTGACATCTCGCCGATCCGCCACAACCAGGATGTCCAATTCCTGCCGTACGACTACCAGTTCTCTGAGGATGAAAGCTTTTTACTACGCCTGATGAAGCTCAGCAGATGCCACACGTGAATACTCTTGATATTATTGCAGTGATGTTGGGAACTACAGAAGAGTCATGTTAAAAAAACGAGGCAGGCCTGAGACATTTAAAATGTCAGTGCACCCTTTTTTTAAGTGCACTTGGTTTATATGCTTTCCTCTGTGTTGACAATTGCAATATTTTCATAATTCATTAAGTTGATCCTATATAGCAGGTTTAAAATGCTTTGTGACAAGTCTGCAATTTTATATAACACACTTTACTTGTCTGTGCTAATTAAAGGTGCAGTAAGCAATTTCTGAGAAACGCTGTTGAAAGTGGATCTGAGCGAGCACCAAAACACACTTGTAGCAAATTAGCATTAAGGGGCGTGGCCACACACTAAGGTGGTTGCATAGCATGTTTGTAAATTTGGGGCGGGGCTATCAAAATAGGGTTTGATCCTTCTGGGTTTGTTTCGGTGATATCAACAGTTCTCAAATATCGCTTTCTGCACATTTAACAGGCTAGTCAGTAGTGTTGATGATTAATGACTTTACCGCTGATTGGCCCAAAAATGACGTTTTGCATTTTTAGTTTTGTCAATACGGCGATATTGTGTCTGTTAATAGTGCTTGTGGTTCGCTTATACACTTATTTGTATGCTTAATTATATATTTTATGCTTTTCTGGTTATATTATTTTGGGAGCTCTGAGGAAAAATAGAAAAACTCAAAAGGATTTGGACTCGGATCATTGGTACTTCGAGAGATGGTTGTAAGCTGCGGTTTATCTTTTTCAATGGACAAATCAAGAATGTAATATGAGGAGATTAAATACAGACAGAGATTAAAAAGATAGATGTGATTAGACTTTACTGGAAACACGTACTTAAAATCAAATCAGACTTGGGTCCGCCATGTCTAACAGTTTTACTATATGTGTGGGGGGAGTAGGCAAGGCAAGTTTATTTATATAGCACCTTTCATACACAATGGTAATTCAAAGTGCTTTACATACACTTTAAAAAATATATTTTTAAGATTTGTTTTCACAACATTTTTTATTGCGTCAAATCAACTTAAATAATTTATTTAGTTGAGATAACTTATTATTTTGAGTTTCTGATGATTAAATCAATCTCCTTCATTGTATTAACTCTCTTTTTTCAGTTCAATCAACTTAAAATTAAGGCAACCAGGTAACCTAATTTTTTTAATTAAACCAACAATATTTTTTTACAGTGTAGAAGAAATTAAAATAAAAAAAAGAAATCAGAATAATTAAAACAGTTTAGAATAAAAAAAATAAAATACAGTAAAAAATTAAAACAGTTTAGAATAAAAAAATAAAATACAGTAAAAAATTTAAACAGTTTAGAATTAAAAATAAAATTCAGTAACAGTCAGACGAACAGTGGCACAGTGCTCCTTTTCGAGAATTAGCGATAATTATTAACAAACGAGCATTATCACTGCATCTGGAACGATTTCAGCTCTCCAAGAGCGGCAAATTATTGTGTCAGGTCATCTTTACAATAAACAAATACTGCACCTTTAATGGTACAATATGTAAGAATTTTGTTATAAAAAAATAATTAAAAAAATCACTTGCACAGTGAGATATGCCAATATGCCAAAAGTCTCCAAATATTTTTTTATTTCAGAGAAAATTACATTTTCAACAAGTGGCCGTGCCGGAAAAAATGTCCCCTGTCATTGAGGCAATATCCACGCTTTCCTTCCGCTCATACTGCCATAGCGTAACGTAACCATGGCGACAGACGTGGACAACCGCGTATTGCGTAACGTTTAGCGGCACGCAGCTTCTTGTTTCCTTCAACCATAGACCATGGCAAGCGGACTTTGGGACAAACAAGGAGAACCAAAATGAGTATCAACATCAGTGTGGCGTTTTCGAGATGCCGAGAACTAGCGTCCGCGACTAACTTGGACTCGACAGAGCTTAACAAATCAGCTTTGTTAGACAGGTGAGCAAATGTACATAAAACAAATCAATGTTATATAACGTTAGCTCAACATGATGAAATGTTAGAATATGGTCAGTATGTTATTCTAATGTTGATCTAGTTTCAGCTAGTAAACAGCTGTTTGGTGTGATAGCGTAACGTTAGAGCACGTGAAGCAGCGCCGCGTTACCTTCAATTTTAATTTGTCTATAATAAACTGACCTGTGTGAGTAAATCTAAATATTTTAAAGAAAAGAGTTCACATTACAACTATAATAATAACAGCAAAAAGATTTTACCCAGCTGATGAACGTTAACATTGACAACCAATCAGAATCGGTCCTACTTTAAAGAGCTCAAGCTTTTAAAGTGACAAGCACGAATTTAGAATAGACAGAACTAATATAGTAATCGTTCTGGGTGCAAGCGGGCCTTTGTACAGGAACACATCTCAGTTCTCCTGAAACCAGATAAAGATGCTCGTGATTGTATATAGGATTGTACAAAGTAACACTTTTTGACTTTGTCAATTTGTGTAAATCTACTTAGGGTTTAGAGGGTTTTTTTTCCCCACATTAATTTCCCACATGTCTAGCACAATTATGTGGTTTTGTTTTATTAATACAGTGTATACTTTTTTCTTGATTTACCCTGAAAGAATGGAAGTGAAATGTGACAACATGCCCCATAGGTGGGGCACATTGTAACATCACCATATGACAGCTTAAAATGCTATCTGATCTGATCAAAAACATATGCAAGTCAAACCAAAATATTTTCTTAATAAAATACAATTATTAACTTTTTCATATAAAATAACGGCATTTTTTAATAATTAAAAATAAACTAATTTTTGAGTTTGACAACAAACACATCGGAAAACACAGCTATACAGCATAGATCAAAACACAATAATACTTAATAATTTCTGAGCATTGACTCTCGTCTTTATTTACATGTTTCTCATGTTTGCTCAATAGAATTAAAAAAAGTATAGAATATAATATCATATTTCTAATATGGGCACATTGTAACACAGTGTTACAACATGCCCCAACTGCACAACTGGGGTTTAAACCCTGCTAGTGTCTTCTGCTAGTTAGCGAAACATGAAAGAACTAAATCAACGGTTAAACAACAGATTGGAGATTAAAATAATATCAGATTTGTCTAATTTTAAATAAACACAAAAAATAGAGACGAAAAATTAACTTAAGTAAGAAATGTACTTTTGCTATGGTTAAATAAATGTTTAGTGATATCTTACAAAGATTTTGGAATTTTGGCGCATTTTTTTCTCTATATAGTGTTGAAATGGCAACTAGTAAATACACCAAGTTTTGTCATGCCAGCATGTGTGGAAGTATTTAAAACAAGCGTGTTACAACTAGCCCGCATTACGTTGTGCCCGCGCTCCCCTAAGCTGATTTCTTACATGAGGGGAAAGTTCACCCAAAAAAGAAAGAAACTCATATACAGGTTTGGATGGGTGAGTAAATTATGACAGAATTTTTCCTTTCCCTTTAAAAGTGGATTTTAATATATTATCTAACGAATTGGCCTCTAAAAAAGAGATTTTTTCTGCATCGGATATTAGTCCTGAAATGATTATTTCTCTATACACTGAGAAAGCATTTGATTGAGATGGAATTATTTATCTGTATTAGACAAATCTGGATTCGGACTCGCCTGCTTTATCATCAACAGAAGGCAGCCAGTGTCACAAACAAGCTGTTGAGCGAAAGCCGAAACCCTTCACTGTTTATGTTCATTGGCTATAGAGCCACTATCGTCACTCAGATATTAAAATAATGGGTGTCATTTTTAAGCGTCACTCTGGGCGTCACTCAGATATTAAAATGATGGGTGACAAACTTTTAAAACACAAAAGCGCATGTGTGTTATGCATTTCTTTAGGCGCATAATGTATCTTTACAAAGTGACTGCTAACTACTGGCCTGGCATAAAAAGGCAAAATACAGCATTTTTGCATTTTTTTTTGCAGATCTGTGTGACCATTTTGATAATGTCATCTGTATGTGAAAAAAGGATAGGACATTTCAATGGAAAAATTGAAAACATGGACATACTTATACAAAAACAACATCCATCATTAAGATGATTTCACTTGGATGTGAAATACTGGGAAACTCCTCTTGGAAAGACTCTGGAGCAGCTGGACGTGAGAACACGAGTAGTCACGTATGCCTCAGGGAAACTCTCATGTTTGTGTGATCATAAAACTGAAGGGAAATCCCTCCACTAACTGATCTGGCAGAGGCCACGAGGAGCATGTGTCTGCTAGCCTGGCAAACCAGACCTATCAAGATGTTAGGTCTGGGAACTCACAATTGGCATACCTCAATCCAGGGGCGGGATAAAGGTTGTCTTTCAATATCCCTCTGCACGCCATAGGATAGCGCTAACCAACCAGAGCGATGATGGCTGTGGCTGAGTGAGTCCCATACATTTTCCCCATGATTTTCTTTCCAGCGGAGCAAGTTGATATATTAAACTTTTGCCTTATCCGGTCGTCAAAACTCTGAACACATCTTCCTTTTTAAGAATGCATGACTTAAGTTACGTTCTTAACTCCAAGTCATCCGAGTCGCGGCCAGAAAGACCGCTGTTCGCCAGCTGCGTCTTGTTTGTTTTTATGTATCAGGGAAATCACCTATGGAAATCACGCGCAGAACCGTCACAACTCTGCCATCGTTGTGTTAAGCCCGCCCACCAACTCTATACACGAATGTGATTGGCCAGACCAGAGTTTGGATTTTCCACTTCGAAAGTCAACGGAGAGTTGCTAGACCACACTTTGCAGCAAAATAATTTTTGCTGCCGCTAGGGTGCGTCTAGATTTCTAGGCTATGTGTCTGCATGATGGCACCACATCCAATCTTCAGGTGAAACCCTGTCATCTAGTGGCCATACTGAGGCACTGCAGCACACAGATCACTTCAACAGTATCAGCCGGTTCAGAATCATTCAATTAATTAACAGTGGCACTCATTAACGCTTGTTTATATTCTGTAACTGCAAATCTATGCAGCTTTCAAAGTTATTATGGCTAACTAAGTTTTGTTATTTAAAATCTGAAATAAATAAGATTATGAATATGAAGTTTTTTCATATATTTATATATATGTGTGTGTGTGTGTGTGCCGTGTGTGCGTGTGTGTATGTGTATAAATAATATAAAAATAAAATAAGTACAAATAAATAAACGTATATTATTTAAATAGGCCAATAGTAAAATAAATAAATAAATACATATATTATATAAATATATTTCCTTCCTCAAATTTTCAGGTTTAATTAGTAATTTTATGTGTTTTTTGTCTATATATATATATATATATATATATATATATATATATACACACACACACACACACATACACTACCGGTCAAAAGTTTTAGATCGGTAAGATTTTTTATGTTTTTAAAAGAAGCTCACTTCTGCTCACCAAGGCAGTGTCTGCCGTAGTGTAATAGGTCTTTAGTACAAAGACAAAAAACAATAAAGTTACTAAGTGAATTAATTTCATTATTCTAAACAGGCTGAGACTGTTGCAGTGATCTCTTGATATTCTTCCTATCATGGCAGCATAAACATCTTTTTGTGCATTCATTTTCAGTTGTGGTCTGTTGTAAATCATTTACATAAACTAAAAAAATAAAATAAAATGTTGTTAAAGTTGACTGGCAAAATAATGGTATTATTAAGCAATAAATGTAGGTGTTAATCCTGATTTGGACTGTAGCTCATGTAACCAGCGCTGATCAAAATCATACACACAATTTCTTCCATGCAGATACAGCTCATGACCACCCACACACACAAATATCCCAACACACACATGCATGCACACACACCCACTCTAACTGTACCACAGAGACTAGTGTGTGTGTGTCAGTAAAGGTCAAACGCTATTCGGGCTTGTGTATCTTGTGTAGACAGAGTGACCTTTGCTTCACTCCTCTCCTCGTCTCACACATGACGCCACAGAGAGTTTATCTCACAGCATGAGCCGAGAGAGAGGAATGATGAGCTCACACTTCTGACGGGCAGCATGTCACTTATTCATCAAGGAAAGCAAATTATTCTCAAATAAGCTGGAAAAAAATAAATCTGCTGGGCTTGATGCAGTTAAACACACAGTGACAGGCACACAAACACTTTCTATTCAATTCATCTCTGATTTAAGCAGTTTAAAGCTTCAGTTTGAGATTAATTCATTTCAGGTTTTTAATAATTCCCATTGGCTCGCACTCGTTAGTCGTTTTATAATTTATGGCAGACAAACTTCTAAAAAATCTGGGGTCATTTTTTAAGAAGTAAATACTTTTTCAGCAATAGCACATTTATTTCATCAAAAGTGACATTAAATACCTCTATATGTTACTAAATTTCAAATGCTGAATCCTGAAAATGTTTCCAGAGAACCAAAATTAGCATATTATGACGATTAGGCCTATTAAAGGATCATGAGACATTGAAGTAATAGCTACTGAAAGTTCAGCTTTAACATCTATTAAAAAAGGAAAATTTTATTTAATTATAATAATAATAATAATTTAATTTAAAATATTTCACAATATTACTGTTTTTACTGTATTTCTAATCAAATAAATGCAGTCTTGGTGAGCAGAAGAGACAAAAACTTTACAAAAAAAATGTATTGACCCCAAACTTTTGAATGGCAGCAGTGTGTATAAAATATATATTCAATGTAGCAACCCAGAAATCATATCTTTCTGTTATGAAGTAGGAGTCCATGTTAGTGGTAGAGTCCATGTTACATGAGGTATGTTACAGTACTATTTGATGTCTGAAGGGTTTCTGGGTAAAAAAGCACATGAAACATCATTCACCTTACATTATCAATAAGAAATGGGAACAAAGTGAGCTGAAGGGAGGCAGAAGCAATTAAACAATACATGTATAGAAGAAAAATATCATATCATATTTATCTACACCCACACTACCGTTCAAAAGTTTGGGGTCGGTAAGATTTATGAATGTTTTTGAAAAAAGTTTTACGGATAAATGTAATTTATTCCTGTGATCAAAGCTGAATGTTCAGCATCATTACTCCAGTCTTCAGTGTCACATGATCCTTCACAAATCACTCTAATATGATGATCTGATGATCAAGAAACATGTCTGATTATCAATATTGAAAACAGTTCTTCTGCATAATATTTTTATGGAAATTGTGATAAATGTTCAGTATTGTTTGAGAAATAGAAAGTGCAGTAGAACAGTATTTATGAAATAGAAATCTTGTAATATTTTGAGTCTTTACTTTTGATCAATTTAATGTTTCCTTGCTGAACAAAAGTATTATTTTATATAAAAGTATTATATATAAGTACTTATCCGTCATTCACAAAATATGACTGATATATGACGAATTTTTAGTTTATTAGTATTATTTTATATAAAAGTATTATATATAAGTACTTATCCTTCATTCAAAAAATATGACTGATATATGACGAATTTTTAGTTTTTTAGTATTATTTTATATAAAAGTATTATATATAAGTACTTATGCGTCATTCACAAAATATGACTGATATATGACGGAATTTTAGTTTTGGACAAAAGCATCTTCTAAATATGTAGCCTAATATGTAATAATAATAATATTTTTATTATTATTATTTGAGTTTAACTATAAATGAGTTCACTTAAAACAGTAATTTGTTTATCATAAAATCATTTATGAATGCTTTATTTTTAAGCAAAAATTATGCAAGAAAAAATTTAGGCCTATTTTATCCCAAACTGTAAAAGTTTAGGTTAGGTTATTATTATTATTATTATTATTATTATTATTATTATTATTATTACTACATTTTAGGCTACATATTTAGTAGACGCTTTTGTCCAAAACGTATAAAAAAAGGGACAAAGCATTTTCAAATATCAGTCATAATACATATTAGACAATAATAATAAAGTGCTAAGATTCTCACAAATAAACATTCGATTTTTGATGCACGTCATTCATATTAAATCGAATATATCCCCCCATACCCACAACAATTGAGAATCACGTGAAGCATGCAGACGCAGTTAAGACAATCTGATGTATTCCACTAAATACACAATAAAACAATAAGATTTGTTAACATCGTACCTCCTGGTGTTCATCTAAAATGAGGGCGAGCCACAAATCTGTGAGCACAGTTTACAAACCCGTGGGAAAGCGTGGGCACGGTTTATGAATTTGTGGGTACAGATTGCAAAAACTGAAGGCACTGTTTACCAATCTGAGAGCGCAGAACAGAAACTGGATTTGTTAAACCAAGGGAACAGTTTGAGAATTCATGAGTACGGTTTATAAACTGACGGATGGACTGTTTTCCTCCCACAGATGACTTCCCAAACACCAGACTCAAGGTCACAGGGTTAAGGCTCATTACGGGCAGGAGTGAATGTACAGCGCTCTCCTCTTCTCTCATTACCCACAACAGAAGTGCCCTTGAGCAAGGCACCAAACCCACAATCGCTCCCTGGATGCTGCAGCAATAACTCCCGCTGTGTGTGTGCACTTGGATGGATGAAATCCAGACCACAAATTCTGTGTATATGACAGCATTCTTGGCTACACGTCACGTTACTTTTTAGAAATAGGACTTAAAGCCCCCCAAAACAAGCAGATCTCCAGCCAAGACATATGAACCACTGCGTCTCAGAAGAGCCACGAGAACCACATCCTTAGCATCTGTGTGTACCTGGCCATGCTTTGACCAATGCCAACAAATCTAGTGGTTTGACCTGTGTTAAGCATAAAGTTATTGACTTCAGCAAATGTGCCATTTACTCTCAGGTTTGACCTAACCAGCTCTTTGTGCCTGAGCCAATTTAACTCAAAATTACATAACTAAAATATGCACTGTGTGACTTTAACAAATTAGATAATGTTGCAAACTGATCTATATATATATACACTACCGGTCAAAAGTTTTAGATCAGTAAGATTTTATGTTTTTAAAGGAAGTCTCTTCTGCTCACCAAGGTTGCTTTATTTAATGAAAAAAAAATGACAAACAGTAATATTGTGAAATATTATGACAATTTAAATGACTGTTTTCTATTTTAATATATTTTAAAATGTAATTTGAATTGAATTTTCAACATCATTACTGTTGCTGATTACACATCAGTTTTCAGTGTCACATGATCCTTCAGAAATCATTCTAATATGCTGATTTTATGCTCAAAAAACATAAATTATTGTTTTCAATGTTGTAAACAGTTCGTGTACCATTTTTTCAAAATTCTATGATGAATAGAAAGTTCAAAAGAACAGCATGTATTTAAAATATAATCTTTTCTAACATTATAAATGTCTTTACTGTAACTTTTGATCAATTTAACTCATCCTTGATGAATAGAAGTATTTTCTAATTTCTTTCCCCCAAAAATAAAAAATAAATTCTTACTGACCCCAAACTTTTAAATGGTCAGTGATTAATGTAACAAAAGCTTTCCATTTCAGATAAAAGCTGTTCTTTTGAACTTTCTATTCATCAAAGAATCCTGAAATAAAAATGTTAAAAAACTGTTTTCAACATGGATAATAATCATAAATGTTTCTTGAGCATCATATTATAATTTCTGTAGGATCATGTGACACTGAAGACTGGAGTAATGATGCTGTAAATTCAGCTTTGGTCACAGGAATAAATTACACTTCACTATATAATCACATAGAAAAGCGCTGTTTTAAATTGTAATAAAATTTCACAATATTTTGTGTGTATTTTTTATCAAATAATTGCAGCCTTGGTGAGCAGAAGAGATTTCTTTTAAAAATATAAAAAATATATATAAAAAAATAAAAAAAATATAAAAAAAATATATATATATATATATATATATATATATATATATATATATATATATATATACCGGTAGTATATATATATATATATATATATATATATATATATATATATATATATATATATATATATATATATATATATATATAAAACCCAGAGCAGTTATCTGAACAAGCATAAGCTCTGTTAAATTTCTGCACTCATTTTAGACCCACAAATCAGATAATAAAAAAAAATATTGATTCATATTTTGCTGTTCAAAAAGCCAAAAGTATCATCATGAACAAACGGGGTAACATGCAAACCTGCACATTCTATCTTTATAAAAAAAGTTTGAAAATACTTGTTCTATTGCTTATACAGCATGCTTAAAGACTCACTCCTTGCATTATACACTAAAACATCAGACCTGACTTTGTTTGTTTCATTTATGAATCGATATATGAAGATATATGAAGATTTATAAAGATAATATTACAATGTTGAGTGATTTGGAATAATAAAGACTGTTCACTTCTCTTAAGAAGTTAAATTTCAGAGTAAATCTGAAACTGTACTGCAGGACTAACAGTAAACCAGACTATTAAAATGTTTAGCAAGCAATCTCATTGGCTGCAGGATCAGCAGAGGCCAATCAGCTTGCACCTCTGCTGATGTGAATGAATGCAAACTGCATTTAAATTACCAATCAGCTTGCGCCCTCTAGAGTTTCATAACTGAACTAGAACTGAACTATAACCTATACTGTAAATTGTTCCCATTACTTCTGAAAATAAAAACTAAATATTAGTTAGGCCTATATATACTCAAAAAATGATTTTAGCTCTTTGTTCAATTTCATTAATTAAAATGATCGTATGTTACACAATCCTTCATAGAAATGATTCCTTAATTTCAATAAATGTAATCAATGTAATCTTTTAAAAATTTGGTATACCAATTTTTTTTTTAATTCAGTCAACATGAATATTTTTCATTCGTCTTAAACGGATGTCGCTCAAAAAATTAATTTTGGCCTCTTGTTAAAATAATTAATTAAAATAAGCAAAAGTAACATGATTGTTTATTGTCACAACTTAATTTAATTGTGTTCAATCAACCTAATTCATTTGTGTGAAATCTACATGAATCATTGTTGTTGACATCTAACTGGGCAGTGGATCTGGAGTTCCCAGCATGCTTTGCAAGGGACTGGATTAAGAGGGTCAATTTATGGAAAAACTGTTATTTTATGTGTTTTTCAGTAAATGGAAAGATGTTGTTAGTTAATGTTAGTGTTTAATGTTCAGTTATGTTAGAAACTCAGAGTACTTTCTGTAATGTTTTTGAATTTTGTGGTACTATGTGCACAAGTAATATTATATTACTATGTAAAAATGGTGTCTATCATTGGAAGTGACCAGAGTCAAAATAACTATAATTATAATGTTGGTGAATTAAGGCAGGACAAAAACTAAATGTAGTTAACCTGACAAAACTTTATCTAGTAGGAATGACTAAATTAATTTAACTTCATACAACAAGATTACAACAAATTATTTCAAACTAATTTGAATTTGTTGGAAAAATGTAATTCAATTTTGTGGAAAACCTTTCCTTAATTTAATGAAGTTAAAGAAGATTATTTTGTTGAGTGTACGCTGTAAAAAAAATTTCATGATTTGTCACAACAATGTTTCTTTTGTCAAATCAACTTAAATAATTTATGTAGTTCAGATAACATAATATTTTGAGTTTCTGATGCTTAAATCAATCTCCTTCATTGTATTAACTCACTTTTTCCAGTTCAATGAACTTAAAATTAAGGCAACCAGGTTACTTCATTTTTTAAGTTGAATATCTAATCAAAAAATTGCAAGCAATTGTATTAATTAAATGTAACAAATTAGTATTGAGTAATAATGAATCAAATTAATTCCTTAAAAGTTTTTAAACCATTTAAAATGAGTAAAACTTACAACAATAATCAAAAAAACAAATTGAAGTCACCATTATGGTGATCTGTGTTTGTTTTAAAATGACCGTTTTCTCCTTCAGTGTTTTGCTTGTTAACTTCAAGTGTCTTCAATGTTGGCAATAAAATAAAGAGTTCTTAATTAATCTTTGACGTCTGTCACTTAATGAGATTTTTTTATGTAAACTTTACTCATTTTAAATTATTAACTTTTAAGGAATAATTTTATTAATTATTACTCAATTCTAATTTTTCAATTTAATTAATAATATTGCTTGTAATCTGTTGCCACAATTCTATTGCTTAGATAAAGCATATTAATTTTTACAGTGTAGTTCATTAAAAGAAAACACATTAGCATGTTGCTAAGTTAAAGATGTAACATCTGATAAGCCCACAAATGCATAGCACACAGAAATATTAAGTAAAATTGGCCATTTTCTACTTAGATTGAATTATTTCTCATCTGCTATCTAGAATGAATTGTTTCTATCATCGCTGTGATTTGCCTGTCGTCTACGGATAAAAACAAGGCCTTTAAATTTGGCCAAAATTGAGTATCTTGGCAGGATTTCTTATCTTAGAACAGCTTGTGCGTCAAAATCATGTCAATGATGTCTTAAAATACAGCCTAGGTAGGCAGCTAAAACTAACCTTCATTTAGAAACAGAGCCGCAGTCCTGCTCTTGAACCTCATAAATCCTCATAAATATCAACCAAAGTCTGAAAATATCTCAGATGCCTCTGAAGAGCGCAGGCACAGTTCAAAGACGAGATGAAAGAGAGAGAGAGACGAGAGCTGGGGGAGGAAGGGAAAAGAACATCAAGAAGGTGCTTCTTATGAGAGGTGGAGCATTAAATGCCCTCAGGTATCGATTTTATATCACAGTCAGATCTTAGATAGCTTTAATGGATTCTTAAAATGCAGCGAAATCTTTCCCACAAAAGAAAGCCATTTGCTTTGTAAGCGGGGAGGGAGATGAGAGAGGAGAGACGCTGCGCTCTGGGCCACATAAAAGAGTGTGTCAGCTGTGAAATTCACATCATGGCACCTTGAACTGAGGAGAGAGAGAGAGAGAGAGGGTGGGGAGGAAAGGGTTTTTGGAAGAATATGAGAGAGAGAACTGACACGAGTGTCGTGACTGAAACCACAGACTGCCCCCTGGAGACACAGGCGTGTGTGTGTGTCAACAGAACACTGCCCCAAATACACACTCTCTGACGAGACGGATCACGCATGCTCGTGTCACCTCTGCTGTTTCTTATTTCGGTCTGGATTCACTCCCGTTCTCGAGTCTCAGAGCCGCTTGTAGATGAATGCATATAAATGTGGTTTGCCAAATGTCGCAGCTACATTCGTTATAAACACACACAGGGTTGTTTTGTTAGTATCTCCATTTATTATTAGCCTTCATTATTAATGGTCTACTGTGTGTCAGCAGTATTTGAATTGTGTCACTTCACTTTTTCACCCCTAGAGGTCAGGTAAAAAGCCATTTAAAATCAGATAAATCTATTTTGCTTTAATTTGGAAGTAAAAAATACAATTTCCCAACTTCAGTTACTTGTCCAATTAATATTAAAAGCTTCAAGATTCACACTTTATATTGATTATTTTCTTGTTTCTGCAAGGGGAATGTCAACTGACTGGAATGAAGAACTATATATATATAAATTCACAATTCAAATAATGCTACATATATACATATATATATATATATATATAGACACACATATATACACACATATATATATATATATATATATATATATATATACACACACACACATATATATACACACATATATATAATATATATATATATATATATATATATATATATATGCACACACAAACACACACATATATATATACACATACATACATACATACATATATATATATATATATATATATATATATATATATATATATATATATATATACACATACATATATATATATATACATATATATATATATATATATATATATATATATATATATATATACATAACACACATACATATACTATATATATATATACACATACATACATATATACATATACATATATATATATATATATATATATATATATATATATATATATATATATATATATATATATATATATATATATATATATATACATACATACATATACATATATATATACACATATACATATATATATATACACATATACATATATATATACATATATATATATATATATATATATATATATATATATATATATATACATATATACACATACATATATATATATATATATATATATATATATAGTGTGTGTGTGTATGTAAAAAAAACTTTATTAACATTACAAGTGAACCTCAAGAAACATCTTAAAATTAAATCTGTTCATGACCCCTTGAATCAATAGTTCTTACATTAATACATTTATATATTAATTTATATAACTTGAAATTTTAAAATTCTACATTTCTATTCAAAAGTTTTGGCTCTGTGAGGTTTTTAAAAAGTCTCTCATGCTCACCAGTGCAGCATTTATTTGATCAAAGTACAGTAAAACAAAAATATTGTAAAATTTGATTATAATTTAAAATTTTATTTGTATTATTATTCCTGTGATGTCAAACCTGTGTTTTCACCATCATTACTCCAGTCTATAGATTCTCATTCGAATAAGCTGGTTTGGGGTTTAAAATTCGATGACCCTCCTCAAACACACACCTTTAGCGGTGAGACGTGTGTGTGTGTGTGTGTGTGTAGAGATGTGCCTCACCTCTTCCTCCAGGGCGTCTCTCTCTTCTCTGAGCTTCTGTATGTGACTCTGGGCAATGTTGAGCTGGTGTGTGTTCTGCCTCAGCGTCTCTCCGGTCCTCTGCTCCCGCAGTATCTCCTGCTGCCTCTGGGTGGCGCTCTCACGAATCTGCTCCTCCTGTTCACGAACACGCTTCTGAAGCTCTGCCAACTCCTGCCGGAGCTCCTGTGTGGCTGAACCAACCAGAGCGGGAATCTACAGGGAGAGATCCACAAATATAGCTAGCCAAAAAACACAACAAAAAACATTGTGCTGAGGACTATGACTAATTACAATGTCTGCGTTTCTATAAATAAAGGCCTGTTCACACCAAGGATAACTATAATTATATAAAATAAATGCTATTCTTTTTCTATTTATCTAAAAAAACATTTCAGTTTCCACATAAATATTAAGCAGCAAAAACTATTTTTCAGTATTGATAATAAGCACCACTCTTAATAACTGAGCAATAATTGATAATTACTAAGCACTAAATCATCATATTAGAAGGATTTTAATAGAAAAATATAATTAAGGAAATTAATAGAAAAAAACTGCTATTTTTAAATTGTAATAATATTTCACAATATTAATGTTTTACTGTGTTGTTTATGAAATAAACACAGCTTTGGTGAGCAGAAGAGACTTTTAAATATTTGAAAAACTTTAACATAATAAAAGTCCCGCCTCACTCCCAAATCCTCTCGCTATGTTGTGTGTGATCAGCAACTCCTCATCTGTGGCATGCAGAGACAAAACCTCTCAACATCACTTCTGGACCAGTAGACCTGCCTCCACCAATCTTACTCTGGCCACACACACACACACACACACACACACACACACACTGGGCGTATCAGGCTCCACCGGACAGACAGTGATCATCAGACATCATTTATGGCCATGAACAAAGGAGAAGTGTAAGACAAAACCCAAACACTTTCAGAGAGAAAGACATGGAAACAGACACAGGGAGCTGTGTGTGTGTGTGTGTGTGTGTGTGTGTGTGTGTGTGTGTGTGTGTGTGTGTGTGTGTGTGTGTGTGTGTGTGTGTGTGTGTGTGTGTGTGTGTGTGTGTGTGTGTGTGTGTGTGTGTGTGTGTGTGTGTGTGTGTGTGTGTGTGTGTGTGTGTGTGTGTGTGTGTGTGATGGGCAGGTTTAGGATATAGGGTTAGTGTAAGGGCATAAAATATAAAGTTTGTACAGTATAGTGGATTTTTGGGGGGATAACTGACAATTGTAATGTCATTTGACCGCCACTTACCTCTGTCTGTTGACAATTTACATTACATAATGAATATATTACACCATATTATATCATATCAACATTGACCCTTATCTTCTATTGCAAAGGTCAGATGACAACATTTTGAAGGGCAACTGGGAATGATTCTCTTCTTGTTTTGAAGTTCAGTAAAACAAAACTTTAAGATATTTGTATTCTTTGTGGTTTAATAACTCATGCACCAGAGAGTAAATTAATGAGTCCAGTGGGAAACTGAGAGCGTTGAGTTGAGTCAATCAGTCAAAGCAAGTCAAACATGTTTTTCTGTATCTCAGGATTATATATCTATATATACACACACACAATATAATAAAGACAAAGCTAAATGTGACATTTTGGAAAACAAAACGGCCTTACTAATCTGATGCCACTGAACCATGATAAAGACCTAAAGGTCAAAGGTCAGCCAGTTGTACCTCGTTTTGCATTCGCTGGTTTTCACTCTGGTATTTGTTTTGCAGCTCCTGGTTTTTCTGTCTTTGGATGTCTCAGCTCAATCTCAGCGTCTCTTCTTAACTCCGTCTCCTGCTGTTTCAGCAGTGTGTCCTGCTCGGCCCGTGTCTGCCGGAGTAAAGCCTCCGTCTGCGGGTTCAGACAAGGGTAAAGGTCAAATAAAGTTTAGAAGATCTCCTAAGAATCAGAATATTATTTGTGCACTTGACCCATAAATTGAACTTTAGACTAAGGATGAATTTGTTAATTACACTAAATGTTGTACAGTTCTACGGAAGAAAATTAAGGTCAAGTAATAATAAAAAAATAAAACCATTCTAGAGATTAAAGTCATTATAATGCGAGATTAAACTCGTTAAATTTGGGAAAAAGTCGAAATACAATCTTGAGAATAAACTCATCTAGAATGTTTTTTCTCAAAACACAACAAATTTATTCTCGATATTTATAGAGTTATTCTCAAGATTGTATTTAAACTTTTTTCTAGAAATTTAACAAAGTTTTTTTTTCTTGAAACACAACGACTTTATTCTTCGAATATTTAATGAGTTTATTCTCAAGACTGTATTTCGATTTTTTTTTCTCGAAATTTAACGAGTTTTTCTCAAAACACAACGACAACATTCTCGATATTTAATAAGTTTGTTCTCAAGATTGTATTTAGACTTTTTCTTTTGAAATTTTATTAGTTTTTTCCTCGAAACACAATGACTTTATTCTCGATATTTAATGAGTTTATTCTCAAGATTGTATTTAAATTTTTTTCTTGAAATTTAACAAGCTTTTTATCTTGAAACAAAACGAGCTTTATTCTCGATATTTATTGAGTTATTCTCAAGATTGTATTTAAACTTTTTTCTGAAATTTAACGAGTTTATTTCTCGAAACACAACGACTTTATTCTCGATATTTATTGATTTATTCTCAAGATTGTATTTCAACTTTTTTCTCGAAATTTAACGAGTTTTTTTCATGAAACACAACAACTTTTTTCTTGATATTTATTGAGTTATTCTCAAGATTGTAATTCAACTTTTTCTCGAAATTTAACGAGTTTTTTTCATGAAACACAACAACTTTTTTCTTGATATTTAATGAGTTTATTCTCTAAGATTGTATTTCAGCTTTTTTCTAGAAATTTCACGAGTTTTTTCTTCAAAACACAACGACTTTATTCTCGATATGTAATGAGTTTATTCTCAAGATTGTATTTTCGTATTTTTTCTCGAAATTAAACAAGTTTTTTTCTTGAAACACAAACGACTTTATTCTGATATTTAATGAGTTTATTCTCAAGATTGTATTTCGACTTTTTTCGAAGTTTTTTTCCCGAAACACAACGACTTTATTCTTGATATTTAATGAGTTTATTCTCAAGATTGTATTTCGATTTAATTTCTCGAAATTTAACGAGTTTTTCTCAAAACACAACGACAATATTCTCGATATTTAATAAGTTTGTTCTCAAGATTGTATTTAGACTTTTTTCTTGAAATTGTATGAGTTTTTTCTAGAAACACAACAACTTTATTCTCAATATTTAATGAGTTTATTCTCAAGATTGTATTTCGACTTTTTTCTCGAAATTTAACAAGTTTAATCTCGCATTATAATGACGGTTTTATTTTTTATTATTGCTTTGCTCTAATCCTCTTCCATACAGTTCAGCCAAACACAAAAGAGCAGTGTTACTCTTAGCTAAAACTATTAAAAGTAGTTTCCGTTCATTAAAATTAGGCTGTGAAAAAACATTATATTAATTTTAGATGAAAACCTTAAACTTAGCAAGGAAAATGGTAAATGTTGCCTAAAACAATAAGTTTTAAGCAGACTAATGAAAATAGAAATAAAAGCTAATTTCAAATAGAAATAAATGCTTTTATAATGGTATGTAAATATATTACAACAACACTCCAAAAAGACAAAACGGACAAACAATACAAATTAAAAACTGACATCATAATGCATAACCAAATAGGAAGGCCCATGCAAATCCCTGAACACCTGCACACTAGCATCACATTCTGCCTTATTTACATGTGGATTATTTGTCTTCAAAAACTGAAGAGTAAAACAGCTAACAGGACAAAATGTCTATGAGATCCATTTCATCTCCTTTCATTATGTTTAATTTAGGCCTGCTGTGGTGGGAATAAAGCAAATAAAGCTGTCAGTGTAGTCTTTCAGTGACCATAAGCTTCATATCAAACACCAGGGTTTTTCACCAACTGTGGGTTTTGAAATATTGAACTGTCAGCGGCGGAATAAAATGGTTAGAGCAATTACAAACAGCAAAGGGGGTGATGGTGGCATGCCATGTATTTTTAGGATTCATGCATGACCAAGGTCACCAGGCTTTTCAAAGAGCTCAGAGTGCAGACAGTGTGCGTGTGAGAGACAACAACAGGGTCTGTGTCAGTGTGTGTGTGTGTGTGTGTGTGTGTGTGTGTGTGTGTGTAGGGTAGGTTTAGTGTAAGGGAAAATCATATACAGTTTGTACAGTATAAAAATCATTAAACCTACAGAGAGTCCCCACAAAGATAGTAAACCAGGTATGTGTGTGTGTGTGTGAGAGACAGTAAGAGACCACTTCCACTAGACACTAGACTAGCATGTCTGTGTTAACGGCAGGAAACCAGCGGGTCTTAAATGTAATTTGCACTAAATCAAACGGCATTCCTCTTAATACTAGCATGCTGAGGGCAGACCTCAACCCACTTAAAAAAAAATCAAAAAAAAAAAAATCAATGAAACTCAAATAATAGAAAGAAAAAAAGAGCTAAACCAAACTTCAGACAGAAGGAAAAGAAAGAAAATGTGCTTGTAGTTCTCTAGGATAGAAATAAGTCTTCAGCGTTCAAAGGGAATTTATCCAGTAAAAGTTTGATAAATTAGCATAAATAAATAAACAAGTGGCATTTATTCAAAATATGCAATACAAACACAGCACAAAGCATATTTGTCAAGCAAAACATTTCACACAAAAGAAGTTCGTTCGATTTTAAATGGATATACTGATCAAAACGAAGATATGTCTGGTTGTCAGATGTTAGTGAATAATGTATTTCATCTCATACTTTTTCCATTAGTGCTCTGTAACTGTACAAACCAGTAAAGTCTAGTAAACTCACTATGAGAGTTTAGTGTCACATATCTTGACGGCAGAAGGTCTGGACTAGGGTTGCAAAGGGGCTGAATATTTCGGGTAAATTTCCAGAAACTTCCCAAAATTCCTGGAAAGATTCTGAAAAATCCTGGAAAGTTTCCGAAAATCCTGGAAAGTTTCTGGAAACTTTACAACCCTAGTCTGGACTACATCGCAGCTTTCATTAACTAATGACGTCTGAGAACATGTAAAGTTTGATTTGCGTCATGTTTGAGGCTCTTGCACACTGAGTCCGAAATTTTCATATGCGTTTTTTGTTATTTGTGATCAGTTGCCTCCGAATTGTCTAAACACCATTCAAACTGCTTACTGCGGACAAAGAGTATAGAGAGCCTAAGTCCCGCCCCTCCGCTTCCGGTTCATGGGACCCTATTTTCGGAAAAAAATATGCATGGTAGATAACTTATCTTTTTATTCTGTCTGAACTGTGTCCTGGATTACACATATGATGTTTGTCAATTTAAAAGATAATTCTGAAAGTCACGAAAGTTGAAGTTCGTCATAAAACAGAAGAGTAACTTTTAGTTTTATGCGAAAATCGCTCAATGAACTACATCTCCCGAGAGCCGAAACAACGAGCAAGATCAGCTGCTGTGTGTGTGTGCAGTCTGGAACAACACACTCATGACGGTAACGTTTACAATTATAACGGAAGACTATAGAAAGAATGACATAGCCTCAGTAAAGTTCGCTTCATTCATTGAGAGAAAATGTGCGCCTTTGGGGTTTGTAGTCTTTGTAATTACGAATTTTCACAGTCTTATATCTCAACAGTTTTACATCAAACTGCAACTTTCTTGACTTTAAAATTTATCTTTTAAATTGACAAACATCATATGTGTAATTCAGGATCAATTTAAACAAAATCTAAATATTTGTACTCGCCATTGACTACCATATAATATTTTTCTGAAATAAGGTCCCATGGTGGTCGACCGAAGGGGAGGGACTTAGGCTCTCTAGAGAATGAGGAGTTGACGTCATTGTACAGAGCCCCTCCCCTTTCCGCCATGTTGGTTGGATTCCTACGGCACAACAGTATTGTTTACGTGTGTTTTTAGCTCGGTAGTAGAGGAGGTTCTCGCAATTCCGCACTGTTTTACCATGCCTGGAGGTCACTGCTGCGTTAAAAACTACTCCAGTACCTCGCACGATGTATACGGAAAACATAGGAACAATGGAATACAGTTTTTTAGGTTACCGAAATGGACAGAGCATCAGACAAGGAGACGCTGGATTGCTGGTTTGCTTTATTTGCTTTTTTTTTTTGCTTGGTATTGTTTCGGATTGCTTTAGCCTTTCATATACGATTTTCACTGTTTGCTGTGCCTTAACGAACATACGCAAAAGTGTTGTTTAGTGCCTTGTACTTTTTTATTTCATTGAAATAAATGTTTGAAACAACTTGATATGGCTTAACAATATTTATTGAGAACTGAAATATATGTATATTTGGACAATATATGGACAACATAAGTAATAATAATACTGTTATTAGTGCAAAAGAACAAATATATTGATGCTGCTTCTCCAAATACAGCGTTTTTGACTGTAGTTTGTTCCTGTAAGGTCCCTTTTCTTCGCCTTATCTTTTTGCATTGCTTTACTTTCTTCCTTTTTTCTCGTATTCTGAGATCCGTCTCTGTCCTGCCAAAAATAAATGCGCGAAAATTTAAGAGCTCTGGAATGTTTCAGTCGCGCTATGGATTCTAAAGGCGTTGCCGCTGGTAACCGATAGCGTCTCCTACCCATCATGGCCGACAGGCTCAGGCCCCGCCCAGAATCGGCACGTGACTCCTCATTCTCAATAGACCTTATGTAGCCCCGCCCCTTTCAGCGCCGCGCTTGTTGTCTTTTGACTTCCGGTCTGTATTTTCACAGCGATCTTGCTAGGTATGAATGAACTGCTCATAAAAAATTTCCCGGTCGACATTTGTTAAGACATCTGCTTATGATAAACATTACAATGCTCATGGTAACTTTTGTTAACTCTACAATAAGTAAATCCACTTCACCAGCTAATTACTCCTCGACAGCGATGCCATAGAAATATACAGAGCGACCGCAAAAACAGAAGTTCAAAGACAATATTCTGAAAGATGACGGCACCCACGTTTCTCTGGTGTGTCTATAGAAGAACAAGAGGCGAAACTCTGATGCTTTTTTGGTAATAGCCACTAGGTGGCGCTTCAGTATTTTGTACGGACGTTTAGTGTGACGTCTGAGACTGAGACTAAGTCCAATGATGTGAAAGTTGTGAAAACGTACAATTTCAGAATAGTGCAGAGGCCGTGCTTTCCTTCTAATATTGTAAATGACTGAAAAGAGAGAATTCATCTCATCCCCGTAAAACAGGTTTTATTAGTATTTTGCGACCTCACCTTTGACCTGTGCTCTTCTGCAGCGTTCAGCCTTATTCTAAAGCTCTCCTCCAGTCTCTCCAGTTCTCCCACATGACTTCTTCTCATCTCATCCCTATGAAAAGAAAGTCATCAGTGGATTCACCAACCATATAAATCAACTGAACACATTGAAAATCATAAATGCATTTAACATCATTGAGCAATAACAAAATGTCTGGTCTAATTCTGACTCAGGCTGTCATACCTGCCAGGACTCGAGTCGTCTAAAACCACCACGACATGATTGATCTGTTTAATATTACAGATAAGACCGAGGAGAGATACTGTATTAGGCCATTACCGACACTTTAATGAAACAACTGCACAAGACTTCAAAGAGTGACACATTCACTGTTACGCATTTACCAGCAGGAATATGTTGATACAGTTGTTATGGAAACATAATTGTTATTTTTGTTAATTGTCACATGTCGTAAAACATTGTTATATAAAACTATGACTAATGTTGGTCTGCAGCCTCAGGGATGAAGAGAAAATGTTACAAAGGAAATGTAGAAATGGCCGTAAAACATGGTCAAAGTCAGACAGAGTAATGAGTATTTCACAACAACTGCTAATCCCAGCTGAAGACATGCATTCACCCGTCACGCTCAACACGGGCAAGCAGGTCGGTTACACACACACACATGTTGGGTTGGCTACATACATGTTGAAAAACTGAAAAACTGTTCTGGTGAGACTGTGCACCTGTTTTTTCTCAAAAATTTATTTAATATCAGAGATGGTTTTAATCTGCGCCATATCCTGTTTTTTTTTACTTATTTCTAAAAAGCACCTAAAGGCATGGTGGTGAAAATTAAGATGTAGAAAAAAACAAATAAGTGATTGGTTTGTGTTTCCCCCGAGAAACTTTGCGTTCAAGTTTTGTGTTCTTAACGAGTAAATGCAAAGATTCTCTCGGGAAAGCATTTGCAAGAGAACTCAAAAGAATTGCCAATTAATCTCTTTTTTTTCTTTTTCTTCACCATGTCCCTTTAGGGGCTCCAGTTATTCCAATAAAAATATAAGAGAAAATAATTTTAAGTAAAAAACCATACACTGCCATTCAAAAGTTTCCGGTTAGCCTGAAGATTAGATGTATTAATACTTTTATTTAGCAAGGATGCATTCAATTGACAGACCTATAAAAGAACAAACGTAAAAGTCCTTTCTGTTAAACAATTAATCAGCGATTGATCACATCCAAAATAAAAGTTTGTGTTTACATATTATATGTGGGTGCACTGTGTATAATTTATATATATATAAATAAACACACACACATGCTTGTATATATTTAAGAAAAAAATATTATTTATATATAAAATATTATATTTAATATAAATTATATATAACTCTATATATAGTATATACATGAAAATATTTTTTAAAATATACACAAGCATAGCATATACATTATGCACAGTGCACCCACATACAATATGCAAACACAAACTTTTAATTGGATGCAATTAATTGCGATAAATCGTTTGACAGCCCTATTCTTTAACCAAGATTTTCTTTTTTTAAAAATGCTGTTCTTCTGAATATTTGATCTAAAAGATGAAGCAGGTAAACAGTTTTCAACATTCATATTAATCATAAATGTTTCTTGAGCAGCAAGTCAACATAAAATGGTTTGTGACGGATCATGTGACACTGAAGGCTGGAGAAATGATGCTGAAAATTCAGCTTTGACCACAAATATAAAATCATATTTCACAATATTACTCTTTTTACTGTATTTGTTATCATATAAATGCAGCTTTTCGTGAGCAAAAGGCTTCTTTCGATAAAAAAAAAACAACTAAAAATCGTACTCACACAAAACTTTTAAACAGTAATGCATAAATAAAATATAAGAGGGATAAAATACATACAGTCTTAAATGAATAAAAACTATATATTAACTGTAAATAAGGATAAAAACACTCATAGAGAACAGGATATGTTGTCATGTACAGACAGCAGACATGGCCCAAGATGCTTCTCTCTTTCCGTTTATCCTCATTTTTAAACTGTGATTATAGTTTGACTCATCAGAACCGTACTTTGGGCGCCTGTGAAAAGCTCTTCTGCTATTAGCCGAGACAGACAGCGGGATTTGAGGAACGCTGGTGACTACATAGACAGACAGTTTGGCACAAATACCATTTTTACAGCACATTCCTCTGTGGCTCAAACATTCCTCCCACGAGACAGAAACTGCGACTTTATAGACACACTACTTCCATCCTGGATTGGTGAAGACTGAGACACACACAAACAAACACAAACCACTCAGGAGAAACATCAAAGTCCTCACAAACAGCCTGACTGAATCAGATCGCCACATACCAGCATTCCTACCGAACCTCTCAGTTAAAACGGGCCTTGAATATGAATATTTCACAGCTTAAAGGAGTAGTACACTTTCAGAAACACTTTTGCTGAAAATTTACTCACCCCATGTCATCCAAGATGTCCATGTCTTTCTTTCTTCAGTCGAAAAGAAATTAAGGTTTTTGATGAAAACAGTCCAGGATTTTCTCCATATAATGGACTTCAATGGGGTCCAAACAGTTCAAGGTCCAAAAGACAGTTTCAGTGCAAACTGTTGAAAGGGCTTTAAATGATTCCAGACGATGAATAAGGGTCTTATCAAGCGAAACGATCGCTCATAAAAAAAAAACAAATTTTTTTTTTCCTCAATCAATCATTTTGATGAATGAGTTCGAACAGGAGAGTCACACAGAACTGAGCAGGGGGAGCATTTGAGCTTATAAAACTTAAACTTTTTTTTTTAAATGAACGATCTTTTCGCTTGATAAGACCCTTATTCATCATCTGAAATTGTTTAAAGCCCTTTCAACAGTTTGCTGTTTGCAATGAAACGGTTTGCCTTGAACCGTTTGGACCCCATTGAAGTCCATTATATGGAGAAAAATCCTGGAATGTTTTCATCAAAAACCTTAATTTCTTTTCGACTGAACAAAGAATGACATGGACATCTTAGATGACATGGGGGTGAGTAGATTATCAGCAAAAGTTTTTTTAAAAGTGAACTACTCCTATAAGGTTTTTGATGAAAACATTCCCGGATTGTTCTCCATATAATGCACTTCAATGGGAACCAAACAGTTCAAGGTCAAAATTACCGTTTCAGTGTAGCTTTTAAGGGCTTTAAACGACACCAGACGATAAATAAGGGTCTTATCTAGCGAAACGATCACTCATTTCAAAAATGAGTTTTATAAGTTTAATAAAGTTTTATAAAGTTTTATAAGCACAAATGCTCACCTTGCTCGACTCTCCTGTTCAAACTCGTTCATCAAAATGAACGAATCTTTTTCAAGTAATTTAGTTCATTTAGTTTATTGAATGAACGAAAAGACTCTGAAAAAGATTTGTTTTATTTATTTTTAAAATGATCAATCGTTTCGCTTGATAAGACCCTTATTCATCGTCTGGAATCGTTTAAAGCCCTTTGAAGCTGCACTGAAACTCTCATTTGGACCTTGAACCGTTTGGTGCCCAATGAAGTCCATTATATATAATTATAAATATATAATTTCTTTTCGACTGAAGAAAGAAAGACATGGACATCTTGGATGACATGGGGGTGAGTAAATTATCAGCAAATGTTTTTTTAAAGTGAACTACTCCTTTAAATATGAGTATAATGCACTGAAAATAACTTTGATTCACCCTCAGTATGTGTTAATGGATGTTGCCATAATTCCCCCGAGACAGAGGCGCTCACACAAAAGATTCCAGGCGTATTCTTTCGTTTTTTTTTCCAGCCTAAGAGAGAGGGAACGTTTCATCTCGCCGGTCTAGGGGTGTACGTGCCGTGAGGCTGTCTACTATTAAACTTAGATAGGTCGGGGACTGACAGACACGCAGCTCTCTGACAGCACTTGTGTGATGGCTCTCCGGAGAGAAGACCTGTAATGGGGGATGTCTGGAAGAAGTGGCTCTCAGAAACACAAGTGTTAAATAAGCCCAGTCTGGAATGTGCACACTTCACTGCACTTGTGTAATCAAATCAATGGAAAAATATCGGAGTGGCAGATAGAAAGCAAATGCTCTGAAAATGGAAGGAAAACGGGAAAAACAGCACATGACAAAAAAATTCTGAGAGAAGATTAGTGTAACTAGGCTTTTGAGGTCACCATTACTAAATGTGTAACCGCTCACAGGCATGAGGGAAACAAATTAAGCATGTTAGAATTACAATTTTACATTACAAAAACATGTAAAAGAAAAAAACTCATTTGTTGTTTGATAAACAACATAGTGAATATGATCTGTCTGGAACCGCTAAAGGGACAGGGTGAAAGAAATAAAATACGAGATGTGAGGAAAAATGACGTCAATGCTTTTGCATTCTCTAACAAAAGTTCTCTAACCAGAAACTTTGCATTTGCTTGCAAAGAACACAAAAGTTTTGCAAGGGAACACAGAGATTCTCAGGGAAACAAAAGCAATGAAATGCATTTTTTTTCTCCCATCCCATTTTTATCTGTATTTGAAAACATTTGAAGTCCCCTGTGGTTAAAATCCAGCTTGTAATGTTGTTTATATGTCTATGTGGTGCTTTGAAAGTGCTTTAAAGGGATAGTTCACTTTTAAATTATTTTTTGGTATGTTTTAGCTTACCTCAAGTGCAGTCAGCTTACCTATCATATAATGGAGGTCTATGGTCACCACCTCAAAGAGCATGCACAGAGAAGTCTAAATTAAACAAGATTTAATGACTCGTAAATGTAAGTACACATTGATGGCCTAAGACATTAAACGAGCAGTTTGTGTAGAAAACAAACAGCATCGCTTTTACCTCTTGTTACCAAATCGCCACAGCCTTAGATCACTTGGACGAGACTGTGATTACAAGATGTAAAAACGATATAAATACTGTTCGTTTTCTCACACAAACCGCTCGTTTCATGTCTTAGGCCATCAATGTGTACTTATATTTACGAGTCATTAAATCATGTTTAATTTGGACTTCTCTGTGCATGCTCTTTGAGGTGGTGACCATAGACCTCCATTATATGACTGACAGACAAGAATGGTTTGACCTAAAAATATCAAAATTGAAACTACTGTGGAAACTCTTTGAGGTAAGCTAAAACATATCAAAAATTAATTTTAAAGTGAACTATCCCTTTAAGACAAACTGTGTAATTCATCAGCTCGACACCATTGAGTATTTTCTCCTTAAAACTGCAGTGAACCAAAGGTGGTGTTTCTGACTTTACAAACAGCTGTGATGATAATAACAGCATCCTTGAAAAATAAAACTATTCATTTCTTTAAAAATACCTCACTGACCCCAAACGTTTGAACGACCTCTTAAATGCCGTCATCTTCCTGGCTCTCTCACTCGCTGAAGTGTGTTTTGTTGTCGTCAGGGGTTTGATGATTGTGGTTGTGTGACCCTGAGCTGTGCGTGTGGGAGACCAGAAGTGAAGTGTTGCTCTCAGAGTATGAAAAACATCAACAGTGCCATTGTGATCCATGCGGATGCCTGAAAGAGGGGTTTGTTCTCATGACTCAGTGCTTATAAAAAGGCTGAAGCCGTAGTTGTTTGGTGGGCGAGAATAGAGAGGGACAAAATGTCCTCTATCCAGAACGGGGGTCAGAATCTGCTCTGAAAGGCACGAGCGGGGACTGTGATAATTGGCAAAGTGTGGTCACAGCTATTGTATGACTGAATATGTGTGAGAATACAAGGCGTGCACATGCCTTTTAGTGTTCTTCCTCAGCGCTTGTTCCTCTGAACTGAGACAGCACGTCCAGTTCAAGCGTGTGGTCAGGACATTCTGTTAACTTCTTTGCACTTTAACAAAGTGTTTATTCTTCCTTCCCACAATGCCTTAGGAATGGTGCTGCGTGTGTGGTGGTGGACGTCTGAAGGAAGGCACAGTCCACTCTTGTTTTTCTTTATGCACATTCGTTTGATGTTTACAGGGTTAAAGGCGAATGAAACAATGGTGTGTTTTTTTTGTCATCACCTCTTCACATTCACACCACGCTTTAGGATTTCTATGAGAAACGAATGCTCTGAAGACTCTCTATTCGCCAGACAAAACGATCAAAATACATAATACAAAAACTACACAGTTTAACTTGAAACAAAAGAGAGTCTATTATGATTGTGCATGTCTACTGTAAGTCAACAATCACTTTTTATGATTAGTCAACACACACACTGCACTGACAGACGGCAGTGCATCAGGTTTAAGATCAAAAGTTTAATATTCGTAAGATTTTTTATGTTTTAAAAGAAGTCTCTTTGCTCACTAAAGCTGCAATTTTTTGATAAAAAATACACAAAAAACACAGTAATATTGTGAAATATTATGACAATTTAAAATGACTTTTTTATGTTAATATATATTAAAATGTAATTATTCCTCTGAAAAAAAGCTGAATTTTCAGCATCATTACTCCAGTCTTCAGTGTCACATGATCCTTCACAAATCACTCTAATATGATGATTTTATGCTCCAGAAACATGTATGATTATTATCCATGTTGAAAACAGTTTTTTACATTTTTATTTCAGGATTCTTTGATAGAAAGTTCAAAGAACAGCATTTATTTAATTAGAATCTTTTCTAACATTATAAATGTCTTTACTGTAACTTTTGATCAATGTAACTCATCCTTGATGAATAGAAGTATTGATTTCTTATTTATTTCCCCCAAAAATAAAATACAAATTCTTACTGACCCCAAACTTTTTAAAGGGTAGTGTTTAATGTAACAAAAGCTTTCCATTTCAGATAAAAGCTGTTCTTTTGAACTTTCTATTCATCAAAGAATCCTGAAATAAAAATGTAAAAAAACTGTTTTCAAACATGGATAATAATCATACATGTTTTTGGAGCATAAAATCATCATATTAGAGTGATTTGTGAAGGATCATGTGACACTGAAGACTGGAGTAATGATGCTGAAAATTCAGAGGAATAAATTACATTTTAATATATATTAACATAAAAAAGTCATTTTAAATTGTCAGAATATTTCACAATATTACTGTGTTTTTTGTGTATTTTTTATTAAAAAAATTGCAGCCTTGGTGAGCAGAAGAGACTTTTTTAAAAACATAAAAAATCTTACAGACCCAATATACACACACATAGAATCCTCATTAGAAGCTATTTTTATGGGCCGCTATACCGTCGGCCATGTTGGAATGGTCAACTAACACAATACAGCAAGAAGATGGCCTCAGCTAACAACATTAAAGTCCCCCTGTGGTGAAAAACAAGCTTTTTTAACATTGTGTATATGGCTTTGTGGTGTTTAAATAAGCTTTAAGACAAACCATACACAACACCATTGCTGAGATTTTTAACCTTAAAACTGCAGTGATCCAACAATTAAATTCACTGACATCATAAACTATTGCCTTGTAACCAATCAGGTCTACGTGTGATCGTCAACGAGTGGATTTCTGAGCTGAGTGAGTGGAGGCAGGGCTCATTTGCATATTCACAGAACCACGTATACTAAATGAAGCAAAGGTGTCGAGTCACATTCAAGCTATTTTAATTACTTTGCTATTTTGGCCTGAGTCTGACACCTCTGTTTCTCAGAGGATGACAGCTTAAGAACTCATTTCCATCTCATTACTCAAACACCTGCGACCTCTGACCCCACCTCACCTGCAGCACAAGTATGAGCCGGCCGAACAAAGCCTGTGTCATACTGCTCAATGACTAGATCAATACATCTTTAGAAAAGCAAGTGTGTGCCCTGGGCTGAAATGAACAGGGTTGAATAGCACTTGACCAAGTGACACACATTTCTGTGATGGAGTCTGCAGTAGCACGCAAGAACGTCAGGCCCGAGTAGACAACGAGCAGAATACACTGCACACACCAAAAAACATTCATAAAACATAGCGATGCTTGCTGTGACAGATTCTAGATGTTTTCGACAATGACCAACGAGCACGGATCTGATCCAAATAATTGCCAATGCCTTAGCAACCACACAAAATGCCATAGCAATTCCATTGCATCCAGCCAACACCATGATCAGACAAGCCTGGACATCAACACACGAGAAGTGAGTGGCATGGCAACAAGACCATTAGTCGATACAACAGCGGATGTGTAAACAGTTGAGGATGAACATAACACAACACTAAGCAAAGGACAAAGAAGACAAGGCTGTGCTGTTGGTTGCTAACAGACAAGTAGACCTCGGGGACAGACGAGTGTATGCAAACAACACCAGACATCCAAACACACAAACAGCTGGGACGTAACAAAAGCCCACTAACAGAGAAAAACAGAAACTCAAGATACACAGATGGCCACTGATACAATCAGGCCCTGAATAAAGGAGGAGACAGATGTGAATTGACTTGCAATTACCCTGATGAACAGGTGGGAAAGAACAATAGAAGATCAAATAGAAAAGGAGAAGCGGGGTTTAGGGACCCTAACATCTCTGAGGGGGCGTTCGCACTGAATGTGTTTTTTGAATTTAAAAACACGAGACGGAATGAGAAAAGTGGAATGGGAAAAGGCATGTTTTAGAAAGTTGATGCACATTAAACAGCATGAAATAATAACAGAGAGAAATTGATTTTTTTTTTTTTTTTTTATGAAATGGAGGTTGCCTTATTGGGACAATAAAGCCCTCCCTACACATACACATACCTCTTAATTATTAAACACACGTTGCACACTTTATTTCCAGAGTTTTTTTTTTAAATAAATGCCTTACTATAGAAGCTTGTTTCCCCTACTGAACAAAAATAAATAAATAAATAAATAAATAATTGCGATTTTTATCTCACAATTACGTGATATAAAGTCAGAGTTGCGTGATATAAAGTCAGAATTGCGAGATATAGTGTCAAGAATTGCGTGATATAAAGTCAGAATTGTGTGATATAAAGTCAGAAATTGTGTGATATAAAGTCAGAATTGTGTGATATAAAGTCAGAATTGTGTGATATAAAGTCAGAATTGCGTGATATAAAGTCAAAATTGCGTGATATAAAGTCAAAATTGCGTGATATAAAGTCAGAATTGCGTGATATAAAGTCAAAATTGCGTGATATAAAGTCAGAATTGCGTGATATAAAGTCAGAATTGCGTGATATAAAGTCAGAATTGCGTGATATAAAGTCAGAATTGCGTGATATAAAGTCAGAATTGTGTGATATAAAGTCAGAATTGCGTGATATAAAGTCAGAAATTGCGTGTATATAAAGTCAGAATTGCGTGATATAAAGTCAGAATTGCGAGATATAAAGTCAGAATTGCGAGATATAAAGTCCAAATGGCGTGATATAAAGTCAGAATTGCGAGTATAGAAAGTCAGAATTGCAAGATATAAAGTCAGAATTGCGAGATATAAAGTCAGAATTGCGAAGATATAAAGTCAGAATTGCGAGATATAAAGTCAGAATTGCGAGATATAAAGTCAGAATTGTGAGATATAAAGTCAGAATTGCGAGATATAAAGTCAGAATTGCGTGAAAAAATTGTGTGATATAAAGTCAGAATTGCGAGATATAAAGTCAGAAATTGCGTGATATAAAGTCAGAAATTGCGAGATATAAAGTCAGAATTGCGTGATAAAATTGTGTGATATAAAGTCAGAATTGCGAGATATAAAGTCAGAATTGCGAGATATAAAGTCAGAATTGCGTGATATAAAGTCAGAATTGCGTGATAAAATTGTGTGATATAAAGTCAGAATTGCGAGATATAAAGTCAGAATTGCGTGATATAAAGTCAGAAATTGCGAAGATATAAAGTCAGAATTGCGTGATATAAAGTCAGAATTGTGAGATATAAAGTCAGAATTGCGTGATAAAATTGTGTGATATAAAGTCAGAATTGCGAGATATAAAGTCAGAATTGCGTGATATGAAGTCAGAATTGCGAGATATAAAGTCAGAATTGCGTGATAAAATTGTGTGATATAAAGTCAGAATTGCGAGATATAAAGTCAGAATTGCGTGATAAAATTGCGAGATATAAAGTCAGAATTGCGAGATATAAAGTCAGAATTGCGAGATATAAAGTCAGAATTGCGAGATATAAAGTCAGAATTGCGTGATATAAAGTCAGAATTGCGAGATATAAAGTCAGAATTGCGTGATAAAATTGTGTGATATAAAGTCAGAATTGCGAGATATATAAAGTCAGAATTGCGAGTTATAAAGTTGCAATTCTGAGAAAAAAAAGACAGAAGTGTGACTTTTTATTTCGCAATTCTGACTTTATAACACATAATTGCAAGTTTATATATCGAAAATTCTGACATTCAGATATAACTCGCAATTGCTTCTTATCAGGCCAATTCTAAGGGGAAAAAACGAACAATTTTTTCCCCTTAGAATAGTTTATATCTCACAATTCTGACTTTACAACAAGCATTTCTGACTTTATAACTCACAATTCGGACTTTATATTGCGCAATTGCGACTTTATATCACGCAATTCTGACTTTACAGTATATCTCGCAATTCTAACTTTATATCTCGCAATACTGACTTTATATCTCGTAATTCTGACTTTATATCTCAAATTCTGACTTTATATCTCGCAATTCTGACTTTATATTTCGCAATTCTAACTTTATATCTCGCAATTCTGACTTTATATCACGCAATTCTAACTTTATATCTCGGAATTCTGACTCTTATATCTCCCAATTCTAACTTTATATCTCGCAATTTCTGACTTTATATCTCGCAATTCTGACTTTATATCTCGCAATTCTGACTTTATATCTCGCAATTCTGACTTTATATCTCGCAATTCTGAGAAATAAAGTCAGAATTGCAAAGATGTAAACTCGCAACTGTGAGAAAAAAAGTCCGAATTGTGAGATAAAAAGTCACAATTACCTTTTATATTTTTCATTCTATGGCGGAAACAAGCTTCCACACCTTTCTGATATGATATGTGATGGCAAAAGGGAGGAGAGCGAGTACGGCAAAAGGCGGATTCGAACAAGGGTTAATTGCATCAGCCGTGTGCCTAACCCCTACACTATTGCTGATGTTGACAATACAGCATCTCTTGTAATTCTGTCAGGCCAAACAAGACATCAGTGGGCAGAGTTAGTGTACACTCTAAAAAATGCTGGGTTGTTTTAACCCAATTTTGGGTCAAATATGGACTAACCCAGCCATTTGGTTACATTTTTAAATTACATTTTTAACCCAATTTTTGAGTTCGTCCATATTTGACCCAAACTTGGGTTAAAACAACCCAGCATTTTTAGAGTGTAAATAGACTCTGCCAACTTAGTGCATATAGCTTTTAGATCATAATCTAACAATGATAAAACTAATTGTTTTTTTTTCTCTTGTGCAAGGTCTAAAGATGTGGGTATTTCCCCTGATGTTCATGCTTTAAGAACGATGTGTCATGCATGAAGATGCGAGATATGAGCGCAATGGTCAACCATATCAGTCAAGCACATATTGAAAAAGCAATGGACACAATGGAAAATCAGTGCAGTGGAATTGTGTGTGTTTCAAAATGCATGATACAGAATGGCATAAAGACTTTTTTAAATTGAACTTTTTTTGATGCAATGACGTGTCACGTGCAGTGCTCAAATCCGTCTATAACATGCTTACATAGAAAAACAATGTTCAGCAGCGCAGTGGAATGCATAAATGGTCTGGGTCATTCACACAGACTAGATGAGATGCCGTTGCCTACTAAGTAAAAAAAAAAAGCATCTTGAGACCTTGCATTTTTTCCGTGTCTCACGTTTTTGAAAGAAAAACGCGTTCTGTGTGAACCAGCCCTAATTCTGCATCACATCATGCCTAATAACACCCCTTAATCCCGGTTATTCCAGCAACGCACAGCTTTAGTTGGAGCACAGCTTTCTTTGGTTTGTTTTTACAATTGTAAATGAAGACAGATAGAGAGGAAACAGGTTCGCAAACACTGAGTCATATCCTACAGGTCCCGACGTGTCTGACGGTCTGTTGAGAGGAGCAGGTGGGATGGAAGGATGCAACACGCAAAGAGGAAAAAAGCTGTACAGCTGTAAATGTATTTGTGTGTAGAAAGCAACACATTATTTCTTCTCTCCTGCTGTGGAGTGTGACTGACGCGAGTGTGTTTGTTGAACAGACCTCTCCTGCTGTAAAGTGGACTGGGCAACTCTCAGGTCCTTCATCTCGTCCTCCGCCCTTTCCAGTCTCCGGGTTACCTCCTCCTCTTTCTGTTGCCACGCCAACAGCTGCTCCTGCATGGACTCGCATCGTCGTTGACATGACAACCGGCTCTCCTCCTCCTCCCTCAGGTCTCGGGACAGCCTTCGGGGGAAAGAGTGAACACACTGAATCACAACACATGCAACCGTTTACACCCACATAAAAGCTAGATATCTGCACACACAAAATAAATAGCTTTGTTCTGAAACCACGGGTCTCACCGCATTCTGCCTACACACATCCTACCAGGCTGAAATGGCATGGTCATTTTACAATTTAAAATAATTGTTGTATATTTGAATATATTTTTAAAAAGCATCATTACATTAGTCTAGTTTGAATGAATCAGTTCAATGTCTGGTTCATCACTTGTTTGGCTTGTGAATGAATTCGTTTTGGTGAATAATTGGTTGTAAAATTATTCATTGGCTAAAGGCCCTTGCACACTTAATCCGATGCGGTCCAAATTTTTGTATGCGTTAATTGATTTTCTGTGGCTCTGAATTGTCAAAACACCATTCAAAACGCTTGCTATCGGATGCGAAAACGCAGAAAATCGAACCCGATTCAATGTTTTTTTAAGACGGACGAAAGTTTCGAAGGCAGTATACAAGCGTGATTGACATAGCGTGAGGTCGTATTTATTTTTTAACGTGTGAAAATTTCGAATTCAGTGTGCAAGGTCCTTAACTCATAAAAGACAAGTCACCTGTACATTGAAACAATGTAACTACAGAAAAATTGGTAACACTTTACAATAATTGGGTGCACTAATAAGCAATAATTCATGCTTAACTAATGCACAGATAATACTGAATTAATGTGTAACTAATGATTATCTAAGCTTTTCATTAATGATTACCACATTATGAACTAATTAAAAGTCTGTAAGGTTAATGTATTAGTTCATACATTAATTGTTATTAATTAAATATGTAATTGTGGATTAATTCCATAATAACTCATTTTTTAACTAATAGTGTGAATTAATATGTTAATTATCAGAATGAGCCGAAGCCTTGTATTTCAACTTCCAGATAATATGACAGGTACACTAATATGCATTAATACATGATTAATTACTTAATTGTTAGTGCAAATTCATGTGCAAACTACTAAATGACTAGTTAATAATGATGTCCCTCAACAAGGAAAGTCATAACATAATGATACATTTGCAAATCATTAGCTGATGATTAATTAAAGCAGACAACTGGAAGTTGAAGTGCATAGCTTTGACTAATTGTGGTAATTAACACATTAATTGACACTATTAGTTCATAAAATATGTTAAGGAATTAATACACAATAACGCATTGAATTATTAGCAATTCATGTATTACTTAATCTATTAATCATATAGACTCTTTATTAGTTGCTTACGCAGTAATTATTAATTATTGGTTTATTTCCTCATTAGTTATACATTAACTCATGATTATCTGTGCATTAGTTAAGCATTAATTAATGCATATTAGTGCACCCGTATTGTAAAGTGTTCCCAAAAAGTCACTTGGTTTATACGTACCTCTGCCTAACGAGCACAACTATGATGTGTAAAAATGCTATCTAGGTAGACATCTAACTATAGGTTTTGGAAACATGCTTACAAACAAACTCTTAAAGAGATCTTGCAAAATCATGATGGTCTGTCTGCAGTACCGGAGGCTGCAGTTTCAGCAAATGAATACAAGATGGATAACAATCACAGTGTGAGTACAGAATGTGGTCATTTTAGCATTTTGTGGGCAAAAAGGGTCTGTTGTCTATTGTCAATTGTGTAGCGATGTATGATGAAGCACAATCAAAAGTCATTTTCAAACCAAGAGGGTTTCTGTTGGTAGACGCAGCAAATTCGTGCGACCAACAATTGCAAAATCTGTGTGGGCCACAGACTCCAGATTGCATGGATTCTTTTTGAAATGACTTGATTTTAAGATAGATTGATTTATTTAAAGGGACACTATGTAGTTTTTCAACCTTCGTAATATATTTCCAAGACCCTTTAGATGGTACATCGACTTAAAATAGCTTAAATGACACATCTGCCATAGCCTAACAGTGTCTGCACCACTTTTACTGGCACTACATAACTTCGGGTTTCGGGTAGTAACCCCGAGTCCGGGTAGTAACACCCACCACAACTAAAAATCTGGATTAGCGTTTGTTTGCTGTCTGTATGTTGTTGTCATGGCTGAAGCCATTTACTCACCCCCATGTCATCTAAGATATGTCTTTCTTTCTTCAGTTGAAAATACATTTTTGATGAAAACATTCCAGGATTTTTCTCCATATAATGGACTTCAATGGGCACCAAACGGTTCAAGGTCCTAAAAACAGTTTCAGTGCAGCTTCAAAGGGCTTTAAACGATTCCAGACGATGAATAAGGGTTTTATCAAGCGAAACGATCGCTCATTTAAAAAATAAATAAAAAAGTTTAAGTTTTATAAGCACAAATGCTCGCCTTGCTCTGTTCTGTGATGCGCGTTCGTGACTCTCCAGTTCGAACCCGTCTCATCAAATGAACGAATCTTTTTCCGAGTCAATTCATTCATTTTGTTCGTTGAATGAACCAAATGACCTGAAAAAAGATTCGTTCATTTTATCTATTAAAAAAGCGATCGTTTCGCTTGATAAGACCCTTATTCATCGTCTGGAATCGTTTAAAGCCCTTTGAACAGTTTGCACTGAAACTCTCATTTGGACCTTGAACCGTTTGGTTCCCATTGAAGTCCATTATATGGAGAAAAATCCTGGAATGTTTTCATCAAAAACCTTAATTTCTTTTCGATTGAAGAACGAAAGACATGGACATCTTGGATGACATGGGGGAGAGTAAATTATCAGCAAAAGTTTTTTAAGTTGTAGTATTTGATATTAAAAATACTGCTTTGGTTGCACTTTTTTCAGACATCCAATTTGGTAGGTGGCGCTATCACAAAACAACTAATGTCCAAGAAATGCGGTCGTAGGAAGGAAAGACTGCCTGGACGCATTTCTATTTCCCTCCCTTTATCCCTCTTTTCCCTGCAGGACAAAACTAGGAAATTCCCAAACACAGCCGATCTTATCTGCTGGCCTCCAGCCTCCTCTCCCGCTGATTGAGGAAGACACTTTGGGGAAAGGTGTGATAATGACACACTTCCCATGAGCAACAGTTATCACTTAAAGATCAGACAGTTTCCTCCGTAAGACTGATCCCTTCAGAGGAACCAGACAGCCAAAAATGGGGATGGGAAGTTGTATGGCCTTAGATCTGAGCTGGTGTCCTTACAAGATAAGGAACGCTTACATCTGTGTATTGTACGCCTGAATCTCATGGATTAAACGTTTTCCCAAAGTACACACTGGCTTCTTTGGAATGCCTAAACAATTAAGGAAATGCTGAAGCTCAACATATGTTCACTATAAAGCTAAATACGAAAGCAATGTGGGGAGCACATGGGCTTCTCTGTGGGCGTTACGGATACTTTTTGAGTGAGAACCGTGGTTAAAGATGGTTTAAAATAGATTCAGTCTGATATCTGTCATCGGAATAAATCATTAGCGCCCGTGACATATGAGTCTACTTTGCAGATATCGTGGCTCCACTGGGATGGTGAAAATTAAAGGAGCTTTGAAAACCGAGATGTGAAGAGTGTGTATGCGTGTATGTGTGTGTGAGGTGCGGGAAACTTTGAAACCCAAAGCCCTGTGAGTGGGAAGTGCTTCTATCTTCCATCACAGAGCTTCACACGCAGCTTAAGCCTGCAGACACATTACAGAATTTAATATCTATATAATATCACTCGGTCTGAAACAGAGCTGTGATACATGGAGAAGAGGAGGGTGTACGACCTCGAAACACAGATCGCCACGCACACACTAAGCTCAAAGGCTCTTTCATCAGGCTCGTTTCTCTCATCTTCTGTCCTTTATCCTCCTTTTGGAGTGAAAAAATGTATCAAATGAGATTTAACTTGTCGTCTAATATGCAGTCGAAATGAAGCCAAATGATGAACGTGTGTATTACGATTAATGTCTGTAATGGGTTTTGTGGTATTTGCCAGTGTGTCTTTATGTCAAAGGTCTCTGTGAAAAGCTTTCAGGTCTTTTCAGCTTTTCTCTCTCCATCACAGCACTTCAAACCACAGGCAGGAATGAGCATCAATCCACTGAGACGCTTGCAGATGTCTGACAGACACTAACAAACTCTGTCTCTTTTACACATAAACACACACACTTTTACATCACACCCTAGTCAAACAAATACACAACAGTTCATGGTTGGCCATGACATCAATCAAAACAGACCAAAAATGCCTGACATACTTCTATTTATAACTTCCTGGTGAGTGAGAACAGGATTTGTGTGTATCTGATAAACTACCGTTTTTCTCTTCTAAGATTTGTCGAGGTTATGACAAATATTAATTTCTATGATGTTTGACGTAAAAATATGGAGGCGTATTGCATTGACTTGAAGAAAAAAATCTACTCTGTTTTTCTGAATTAACAAGTTAATTTTTCATGAGAATTTTTTTTTGCTCTGTTTTTCTGAATTAATTAGTTAATTTTTCATGAGAAAAAAAGTTTTTGCTCTGTTTTTCTGAATTAATCGAGTTAATTTTTCATGAGAAAAAAAAATTTTGCTCTGTTTTTCTGAATTAACGAGTTAATTTTTCATGAGAAAAATATTTTTTGCTCTGTTTTTCTGAATTAACGAGTTAATTTTTCATGAGAATTTTTTTTTGCTCTGTTTTTCTGAATTAATGAGTTAATTTTTCATGAGAAAAAAGTTTTTGCTCTGTTTTTCTGAATTAATCGAGTTATTTTTTCATGAGAAAAAATTTTTTTTGCTCTGTTTTTCTGAATTAACGAGTTTTAATTTTTCATGAGAAATTTTTATTTTGCTCTGTTTTTCTGAATGAAAAATTTTTCTTATGAAAAATTAAGTCCTTAATTCAGAAAAACAGAGCAAAAACTTTTTTTTATGAAAAATGAAGTCGTTAATTCAGAAAAACAGAGTAAAAAATTTTTCTCATGAAAAATTAAGTCGTTAATTCAGAAAAACAGAGCAAAAACTTTTTTTCTCATGAAAAATTAAGTCGTTAATTCAGAAAAACAGAGCAAAAACTTTTTTTCTCATGAAAAATTAAGTCGTTAATTCAGAAAAACAGAGCAAAAACATTTTTTCTCATGAAAAATTAAGTAGTTAATTCAGAAAAACAGAGCAAAAAACTTTTTTTCTTATGAAAAATTAAGTCGTTAATTCAGAAAAACAGACCAAAAACTTTTTTCCATGAAAAATTATCTTGTAATTCTGAGATAATTAAGTCATTAATTCAGAAAAACAGAGTAGATTTTTTTTTCTTCAAGTGAATGCAATACGCCACCGTATAAAAATCCTTAACTACTACCACTAATATTAATATATTAGTGTTGTGATTGTTAAAGTGACCATTAGCTTCAACAGAACTATACTGATACTACTGAATTCCCCCTATCCAATACTTGCGTCACAGAAAGATCTCGTGTGCCTACATACACCACTTTGTCGATGACTATAGCCATGTTTCCATGCACTTGTCAATCGAATTATCTGAATTTCGGTTAAAAAACTCATGCGGATAAAGCTAGTGGTGAAAAGGTATATGACCATCCAGTGAATATTAGTTTCTGTTCCTTTCAATTCCGATTTCGTTTTAACTCCTACGGTGGCCAATGTAGTCCAAGATTAACATGGCTTCCAGTTCGACCTCGTCCATGAGTGTAAACTCAAATGTAAACGCAAAAGGCCAAGCTTGAATTAACGGGCATGTCCCCCTTTGGCTATTGTACTTTCAAGATGGAGGGGCAACATGTCGACCGACATTAGAACCCCTTACCCGTATGTTTTTTCAATGGCATATTATACACTCACGAGAATACTTTATTACTTGAATGAAGTAAATATACATTAATGAGCACATATATTTTTTAAAGATCTAAGTGTTTTTAGCTTAGAATAAACTAAAAGTTGTTACACAGTGTACCTTTAAAGTTACAATTAATTTCTAAAAAGTTATTTCTATTATGATAACTCTCTGAGTTTAGCATGATAATGGATGACAATGTTAACGTATTTGGTCTTTGTGGAGTAGTTATATATGGAGTAGTATATGTGCTATATATATATATAACACACATTTAGTTCATATAGAAATCTCTGCTTTTGGTTTCAGACTTTGATATCTTGGCAAATGGAAGCAAAACTGTGATTTTTCATTCGTACGGTTGTACCTTTCTATGGTGGCGGTCTGTTCGCTCCACAACGCTTGCAGATCCTCCTTCTCCACGGACTTTATCCTGAAAGACAACAGAGATGTGTTTTTATTTAAAGCAGCGGCCGCTGACATCTGTTCTCTCTTTCTCTATTGCCCGTGAGCACAAAAGATACTGAAAAATTCCCCTTCCCCAAAAAAAGTCACCCAAGCATGTCCCTCTGGCATGCGCTTCTAACACCAGCATCTCAGCGTGAGCCGCTAAACAATAGCGTGTAAACGAGGTTAGCCCAGGGCACGTCCACGTGTGATGTTAGCAGGTACCATCCAGGGTATAATGGGTGTTGAAATCTCACCGAGTGAGACGAGAAGGTGAAAAAAGAAAGCAGGAGGAAGAGATGGAAACACAATCTGACATACAGCTGCTAAGTGTTATGTTTTTTTTGTAACATCGCTCTGTAGTTTGAGTAATAATATGAAACTCGGTTAGCGAGCACAGAAGTGACAAGTGTGTATGTGGGAGTCTAATCAAACACAGAATGAAAGCAATAGTGGCGCCAAGTGAAATTATGTTACGAGTTCTGCTGAGGGAAACCATAATTAATGGATTTGGATTCAATTATTTGAAAGATATTCAAATATTTGAAAAGTCACACATTCCTGCTCATTTCTCGGGTATTTTATGCACTGACATTATTCTTCAGATTCACTTATTTATTATGTTAACACTTTATAATAAGGTCTTTGACATGAGAAATAAAATTTGCCTTGATCTTTTGACAAGAGATCTTTGTTCCATTAAAACATCTTGCCAGTTTTATAGCTTAAAACGTCTTACTCATAAACAAGTCATTTGTTCAGTCAAGTTCAAACGCCTCGTTTAGATATTGCGGGATCTGTGACGGCAAATACATTTGCATGACTTCTCAATTAATAGATATACATCACACCATTGGCCCTGCCCACTGGCGTTCAGTCTTTTAACGGGTGTCATTTGCCTACACTGTAAGTAAGGGTCACGTCAAAAGCTAAAAGAACCCATTATAATCACTGATGCTGTCTACACTAACTCAGCATACAGATACGAGTTCAGTTTCTGACATCGATAACAGGACGAGTGGAAGAGTGAATGAGGGTTTGTTTTGCTTTGTCTGCAACTAAATCGCAACTTAATTTTATACAGCACCATTAAAAACAACAAGTTGCTGTACCTTATACACAATACCATCAACCTTTAACACCATACAACACAGAACAGACCAGACACAGCACAAATCAGCTACAATTAAAAGTCAAAGAAAAAAGATAGGCCATTTTATATGGATAATGTTCTCAAAACACTTGCTCATGTGCAATAGTGAGTGAGCGTTGACATGGTTTCCTATGCATTGACGTTAGCCAATCAGAACAGAGGCCGTTTACTGACAAGCCTTAAAGAAGCGGCGCCTTAAAATTGATCATTTCATTCTGAGGGTCAGAATAATAGTTTTTGAGCAAAATTATTATTAACATTACAAGTGAACCTCAAGAGACCTCAAGGACCCCTTTAACATTAATGGATTAGCTAACATAAACTAACAATTTTTTACAGCATTAATTAAAAGTTATTAAAATGCAATTGGTCATTGTTTACCATGTTAGGTCAAAGTGCACTAACAAATGTTAATATAATAAGTAAATGTTGAAACTATCATTGAGCAATACTTCTACTGTTTTTATTCATCTTAATTAATGATAACCAATGCTAATACATGAATCCTTATAATTCAGGTTTGCCCATAAAGAATGTCATGCCACAATAATCTGCAAAGTGGTCCAAACTTCAGCCAGCCAAAAGTCTGGCTAAGCGAGACTTAATATGCTAGCAGGGGGCCTGTGTGTGCGTGAGCGTGCTTTTGTTTAATGCGTGCCAGACAGTGTTTACATGTGTGTCTATCACTCCGTCATTGCTTTGACTCATTAATTCACCATGACGTTCTCAAATTCTGCATGCTAGTCAAGCAATTGTCATGCAACATCTAAACACTTGCTGCATAAGTACATGTATTCTTGTTTTTCTTTCATGGTCGGACTTGTCATTATATATTATTCATCAATTATATTATATATTATTATTATTATATTATATTACTCTTCTTTATGTGTACATATGTGATGTTAATGACTAAATATAGCTTATACTAGCCGAGACTCCTCCTTATGTGTACAGATGTGACATAAATGACTAAATATATCTTATACTAGCGGAGACTCTTTTATATTTGTACAGATGTGACGTTAATGACTAAATATATCTTATACTAGCCGAGACTCTTTATATTTGTACAGATGTGACGTTAATGACTAAATATAGCTTATACTACCCTAGACTCTTTTATATTTGTACAGATGTGACGTTAATGACTAAATATAGCTTATACTAGCCGAGACTCCTCCTTATGTGTACAGATGTGACGTTAATGACTCAATATAGCTTATACTAGCCGAGACTCTTTTTTATTTGTACAGACGTGACGTTAATGACTTAATTTAGCTAATACTAGCTGAGACTCTTCTTTATGTGAACAGATGTGACGTTAATGACTCAATATAGCTTATACTAACCGAGACTCTTCTTTATGTGTACAGATGTGACATTAATGACTCAATATAGCTTATACTAGCTGAGACTTTTTTATTTGTACAGATGTGACGTTAATGACTCAATTTAGCTAATACTAGCTGCGACTCTTCTTTATGTGTACGGATGTGACGTAAATGACTCAATATAGCTTATACTACCCGAGACTCTTTTTTATTTGTACAGATGTGACATTAATGACTCAATATAGCTTATACTAGCCAAGACTCTTTTTTATTTGTACAGATGTGACGTTAATGACTCAATATAGCTAATACTAGCCGAGACTCTTCTTTATGCGTACAGATGTGACATTAATGACTCAATATAGCTTATACTAGCCGAGACTCTTTTTTATTTGTACAGATGTGACGTTAATGACTCAAAGAAGAGTATCGGCTAGTATTAGCTATATTAAGTCATTAAATGTCACATCTGTACACATAAAGAAGAATATCGGCTAGTATTAGCTATATTATGTGTACAGATGTGACGTTAATGACTCAATATAGCTTATACTAGCTGACATTCTTCTTTATGTGCACAGATGTGATGTTAATGACTCAATATAGCTTATACTAGCCGACACTCTTCTTTATGTGTACAGATGTGACGTAATGACGCAAACACGCTAGAAATCTCCTGCGGAACCAGTACCAATGGAGTTAAAAACATTATTACAGGCTTTGAATCGAGCTACGGCAAGCAGAGAGTTTTGAACACTGGCTCGTTTTGCACTTGCTAAAAAAAACAACATTTCGGATATTTTTTAATCCCAAAAAGTTACGGAATGCAGTTTTAATATATTTTTAAAATGTAATTTGCTTCTGTGAAAAAAATGTCTTTTGAAAGATAGCACAGAACTTGGCTATTTACTGGTTATCGGATATAACACAAAAACAATGATTGCATGGCTTATCAGAACTGGCTAGTATTGCAATATCATTGCATCCCTCGTTCCAGCAATGAAGGTAAAATCTGAGCCACTCAACCCAGATAACTTCACACACAGGACACATTCTCCCTCTGGCTCTCAGACTGACCTTCCTGTCGATCAGGACACAAGCACAGACCTTGCATGTCTGAGCCCGGCTGCTAATAAACGGGAAACTCTCCTCCTCTTTCTTCTTCTCATGCTCCTGGGGCCTAATGTTAAGCACAACATAGCAGAGAAATCCCTGCGTTGCTAAGTTGAATAACAATCAGTCTCTTGCTCTGTCTCATTCCCTCGTTCTCTAGTTTCTCCAATTCTTTCTCAAGGTCGGCATGGTACAGATTCCCTGCGGGTGTCGTCTGTCAACTGTTAAGCCTTCTGAATCCCCCCTCATCAGCCCAACTCACAAATATTTTCACCCCACCCAACTCCATTGGCTCCCTAAACGCCAGTCAGGGAAGAAACTAGGGAGCTGTTGTCTCCCAGCTGAGTCCGAGCGTGAGCGTGATGGATGATTGTGGAGTCTTATGGAGGTTTGGTGAAGACCTTTCTTTCTTTGTTTATTATGGTTGCCTGAAGGTTTCGCTGAGCTCTGTGACACACTGCTATCTGACAGCGGGTTAAGATAACCTTTTATTTCCCCTGGATCTCTGTGACACTAGAGATAAGAGCGAGGGGGAGAGGAAAGGGGAGAGAGAGAGAAAGAGAAAGAGTTTATGGGATTAACATGTTAAAGATGGATGTCTCCATTTGGATAAAAACATGGCAGATGTCAGGTCAAGTGGACCTGAAAACAAGAACGCAATCTGTAACTCTCACATGCTTAGGAGAGGAAGTCTGCCTCTCCAAAAAAACGAATCAGATTTGATAGAAAAAAATGAGGGAATTGTGGGAAGCCGGGCGGGGCCGAGAGCTGTGGGAACGGAGCAATTGCAAATGAGCGTCAACAAAGTGTTTTAGTGACTAGATACTGCGTTTACGTGGACGAACAGCCCAACCACCTTAAAAAAGCTGCGGTTTTGAAAATACCTGTTGGTGTGTACAGGGCCTAAGTTGTGTTGTGTTTATGTTAGAGCAGGTGTCCATGAGGGGCTGCCGCTTTACTTTAGTTTTGTTGTTTTTTTAATTTATGATTAAAGTTTGTTACCATCTCTATCTTCCCCAAGCCTTCGTTAAACTCAATCTTAAGGTATTTGATTAAACCCCTAACCATAACCACTCAACTGTGGCACAAAGCAATAAAGATATGAATTATCCCTCAAATTACGCAGCTTGTTCAGAAGAGGTGTGTGATTATCTTACTGAGTGACTGGGTAAAAGGCAAAACAAAAGCTGAAACCTTGAAGAAGGGAATCTAGCCACATCTAGGCACCACCCAAAACAATGGTTGAGTTGATACAGATTTAGTCTGATTCATGATTTGGGTATATTTCACTTATATTTTGCACGCGTATGAAAGAAACTCAAATTAGCTAATGCTATAAATTAAAAATGGAACATTACAATAAATTTAATTTGAATAATTAACTACAGTGCCTAAATTATTCAGTTGAGTATAATAAGAATTAGTCTTTATTGCCAAGAGTCCTCATTCCAGTCCACATAATTAAATACAAAATGAAAAAAAAATAAGGTAATTGTGTAATAACATGTTCTCTCGCTATAATTCTCGTCCTTTGTCTCCTGTAATAATGGCACTATTTGAGGTTTATTAATGGGTATTAATGAGTCTTAGAAAGCGTTACGATGTTCCCCACACACACGCTTCATCCCTGAGGCGCTACACTGCGCTGTGAGACATGCAATCCCATGTGTTTCTGCTGAAAAACTGTGAATATAACGAATCTGATATCTAAACTCCAGGTAAGCGAGTTCAGTTCATCAGTTACGAAGGTCCAGTGAAAAGTTTTGCATATGCACATTTCTTAGCTTATACAGTTTATCACTTCATATCTCACTGGGCGGAGGTCCAGCTCATTTACAAGTTTTCATCCTGTTTATCGCTTTCAGTCTTGCTCTTTTCCATCCCCTCTCGCCGCAGGTTAATCACATCGGTGGTCTGTCACTCCATGAGTGTTTTAAATAGCCCCTAACTATTTCTGACATGTATCAGCGTAGCCAGGGAAACAAACCAGCTCGGCAGATGTGTGTGTGTGATATGTGTGAAATAGGGTTAGAGGTTGCATAGTTGTCATGGGAACACATGCAGCATACAAACACTGCTCTTTCTTCCCTGATATGGAGATATCAAAGCTTTGGCACAAGTTTCCACACACACGAACGTCATGCTGTTGCAGCATTTGCCGAACGCAATCTAATTCATGAGGTCTAAAGTTCTTTCTTGAAAAAAGAAGAAAAAAAAGCCATTGGAGTGTCTTTACTATGAAGGTTGAATAATTCAGGTGTTATTCTTGGCTTGTTTGCTTGAATAACTTAAATTATGTTAAAGGGATTGCTTTAACAGAAATGAAAATGCTGTCATCATTTACTCACCCTTACATCGCTCCTTGTATAACTTACTTTCTCTTTGGAACATCTAAGAATTATTTTTGAAGAACAGTTTTTGTCCATTTGTCCAAAATAACGAAGGATCCTAAAAAAATCTACTTTTATGTTTGGCAGCATCCAAACTTAAAGGGAAACTTCAGGCTTTAGCATTAAATTTTGTATTAGTAGAAAACCTGTAGTATTTACGAATTACCGTGCTTTCCACTCTCATATTCCCCCGAGACGAAAATTTATGTATTTTTTGTCTGCAAAAATCCTCCAATGATGCAAAAATTGCCATTTTACGTCATCGGAGGATGTTTTGTCCAGAGGCTAAAGACTACAGTCAATGGACAGCATTTGTTTCAATCTAACTGAATTCATTCCGATTGGTGAATCTGAATGTAGTGTTAACATGAACGCTAAACAAGAGATTGATTGATGTGCGTTTTAACCATAGACTGTAAAAAATATGGACAAAGTGTCTGTGACGTCACCCATAGACTCTCTGAAGAACGCGTTTGAGGCTGTTTATGGGGAGTATGGGCGGCACCATACTGGAAAATACAAAATACAAAAATTTCAGAAATGATACAGAGGTGGTATGATGTGTTGTGTCAGATAATGGCCGAGACGTCAAATTCACTCGGCGCAACCCGTTCTCAGCTGTCAATCAAAGTTAACCACCCTTATTTACATACATTTTATATCTAAACACATGATCTAAACTAACGAGTTAAAAAAATGCACCCCCCTCACAGTTGTCAGGCACACGGAACATATTGAAGATTACAATAAAAGTCCATGGGACCAAACTGTAAACATATGAATTTATGCTGTGAAAATGTAGATTTTAACATGACGTCTATGGATATTTGCTTGCTTTTGGGACCGGCCTCTAGCGGATTTGAGATGTTTTAACATTTGCTAATAAAATTCCCGCTCCTCCGTCAGAGATACGAGACCGGTGCGTCTCACAGGATTCGCTCATCGGTAATCATGCCACCGGCTTCGGGCCGTTCTCCCGGTCTCTCACTCGTCCGCTCGCCACAGTAAACATGATGAATGGCGACTGTAGAACGCAAAAGCACATCACAGAGACTCATCACAGAGACTCACTAGTAGCCTAGATTTTTTGTTTAACTACTGCGTTGTTACCGGTAGGCGTGGCCTCCTAGGGCAGCGAAACCTACCTATTACGTGGATTTAAACAAATGTACGAATACGTACGTGTGAGGTCATACGAAGTAGCCACATTTTAACCTCTAGGCGCCGCGGCTCGAGTTTACGCCAAGATGCGGCTCTGAAATAAAACGGCTGATTTTGTCAAATTGGTTGTCTAATTTCGTTCGACATCCCTTCCACTGGATGGCAGACATGTCATAAATCATCCCTGACTCAAAAAAAACGTCATGTTTCTGTACAAAATGTTTAAGTTACAGCGCATTGAATCAGTGCGATCAAAAGCGGAGCTAGTGCTTTTGGACTAAACAAGTCTTGTCTACTTGTGTTTGTGCGTCATATAAATAATATATGTCCCATACATGGAAGTGTCTACTGTATGTAGTAAATGGAAAATCTATACAGCAAAAGGCCAAACACTACATGCATACGGTTTGTTCTACCATTTATAAGTAATGATTTACACAGTTTGTTTACTACTTTCTATATACCTGAGCATTCAGTATTGAGCAATATAACATACAGAAGATGATGGATATTTTGGGGAAGAAGTGCTGCATTTTATCATTTAAACGTGACTTTTCATGAAAATGTTATAATCCAAGATTGCTGCCACTATATGACATCATAATATGCAAATCCCTACATAAACTTTTGCCCATCCTTGATATTTTTAAAATTTACAGAAAGTATCTATCTTGTTTCATTTTTAAGATATAGTCTTTTGAAATTAAGATGTCAAAATCGAACATTTTAGGAGAAAACCTCTGGCGCCTAAAGGGTTAATCGCTCGTTCGAATTGGTCGTGAGATAGCGTTGTCGTATCTTAAAAAAAAAAGAGCTTTCAATAATATTTTTTGATCGACTACCGTAATTTTTAATTTAGATGCCAACGTTGCCTCGCTGGTTTGCAATACCGTACAATTTCTCTCTCAAACATTACACACACACACTGACATCCATACCTACACAGTACACACCCACACAATTATAGCTGCATAATTTATCCAATTGGCTCTATAACACAACAGAAGCCGAAAACAGGAATAAAGCGAGTCTTTGCTTTATACGCCAAATCTAGAAAATGGAGCCATCTGGTAAAAATAATATAAAAATTGAAAAAAAAAAGTAAAATTTTTAATTTTGAAGCTTTGCCAAGAGAAAAAAGTCTATTAACAAAGACTAATTCTAACTAAGTCTATTAAAAAATGCATTTTCACAGGGAAACTCAAGCATGTTCACTTGATATTCAAGAACCAATGAGGTTCATTCTCGTGTTATGCTAATATGGATTAGTTTTATGATTGCTTTTTGAAGGGTCAAAGTGATAGTTACAATAGTTACAAAGCTGTCAATGGAGGAACAGCAAGGTCTCCAATTTAATTAAAATATCTTTATTTGTGTTTCACAGATGAAAGAAAATCTTATGGGTTTGATAACATTTAACAACGAATTTTCATTTTTGGGTGAACTATCCCTGGCCTTTAACACAAGCAAAATGATCAAAAAAAATGAAAGACAAAAATCTCCTTAAGGACACACAAGGGGTTAAACTGCAATTTATTCCTGTGATTAAAGTTGAACCACCATCACTACTCCGGTCTTCAGTGTCACATGATCCTTCACAATCAGTCTATATGATGATTTAGCACTCACAAAACTAATTATTATCAATCTTGAAAACAGTTCTTCTGCTTATTATTTTTTAGTAAACTGATTCATTTTTGTTTTCACTGATTCTTTGATGACTAGAAAGTTAAAAAGAACAGGATTTATTTAAAATAGAAATATTTTGTAACATTGTAAATGTGATCAATTCAATGCATCCATGCAGAATAAAAGTCTTTTTGTTATTACTGACCAAAAAAATGTGAACTTTAGTGTTAATTTTTTAAAGATGAAAGCTGCGTCTGCATCAGATCTGTGTATCAACTTTCCAAACTACATTAGCGCAGACGGCAGGAAGAACCATCACGCGACCTCTTCCCACACACACACACACAGCTGTCAATGCCAGAGCGACCCTGACAGTGACACCAGCTCTCCCACTGTCACATCACACACACAGTCCTGCCACAGAGCGTTCTGACAGCTCATCCACACACACACCGCGAGGCTCCTTCGCTTACAAAGGGAAAAAAGCAGCCAGAAAAACAGAAGTTGGGATAGATTAAAAAGGAGTATGAGCCAACGTTGAGTCAGTGTGTGTAATGTGATGAACCCGAGGGAGGTGTGTGGAGTGTGAAGCAACACCTGACACTCGCGCTGCCAGGTCACAGAGCTCACAAATCTTCGCTTTTTTTGCACATCTAGCTAAAAAAAGGGAGATACATCACATATTCCAAGGAAGATATCCTCATCTCTTTGGTTAAATAAATATTCTTGTTTGGTGTGAACGCCAGTGCATTGGTATGCAAATATAACACAAAACGGATTCTCTCACACTGGGAGGAAGATGGATGGCTGTTACCCAACTGAGCAACTCATAAAACACTGCTCTTTCCTCTTCCCCACACATTAAATCATTCTCCAGAGGAGGGGGGTTATAGATAATGCTGTTATATTGAGCTGTAATGGATGCAGAGATCTTTGGATGTAGTGTGTATGATAGACTAGAACACTGAATTCTGGGTAAATCGGGATGAAACACTTGTTAAGAGTACTCCACCTAATGTGTGTCAACCTCTGAAATAACATTAGCACTTATGTGTGTGTATGTGTATCATGAATACTGTTACAGCCTACAGCTGTGTTACGTCAGCATTTTAAGGCATCATAGGTGTGCTTCATATCCAGAACAGCCACTCTAAAAATAAAGATGTGCTATTTTGTGATAAAAAAGTGCTTTTTATCTGATATGACTGTTTAAATCAGGTTGATTAAAGGTCTGTTCACACCAAGGACGACTATAATAAAAACCATACAGATATAGTTAAAAAAATGTCTAAATATAACCACAAAACTATAACAATAACGGCAGAGAACAATATCATTGGAATCACTTTCAGAATGATTTTTTCAAGCTGATGAATAATTAAAAACAGTGACAGCCAATCAGAATACAGCACACTTAGAATAAACAGAACGATATATCGCCCGCTGGTGTGATTCTAATATAGATCATAATGTGAACGGTCCTTTAATCATGTTTGATAATGTGACTAATGATATAATAATGGAATAAAACCAATTTGTTCATTTTTAACAAGTTTGGGGTCAGTGCAATTATTTATTTATGTATTCGTAGATTCATACTTTAGTATGTAAAAAATATGTTTTTAGTCCAAAAATATATTGAGTAACATTTAAGCGCTGATAACAATAAGAACCATTATTAATAAATAATTATTGAGCACCAACTATAATTGATAATAACTGAGCAGCAAATCATCATATTAGAGTGATTTCTGAAGGATCATGTGACACTGAAGACTGGAGTAATGATGCTGAAAATACAGCTTTGATCACAGGAATAAATTATATTTTAAAACATATACAAATAGCAAACAGATATTTTAAATTGTAATAATATTTCACAATATTACTTATTTTACTGTATTTTTAGACAAATAAATATGTGAGCAAAAGAGACTTCTTTGAAAAACATCAAACAACTAAACATAAAAAATATATATATACACACACACACACACACACATACATTATGGCTGTCAAACGATTAATCACAATTAATTGTGTTTACATAATATGTATATATATAATTTATACATATTCAAATGCTCTTATTCAAATTCATCAAAGAATCCTGAAATAAAAATGTAAAAAATGGATAATAATCATACATGTTTTTGGAGCATAAAATCATCATATTAGAGTGATTTGTGAAGGATCATGTGACACTGAAGACTGGAGTAATGATGCTGAAAATTCAGCTTTTTTTCAGAGGAATAAATTACATTTTAATATATATTAACATAAAAAAAGTCATTTTAAATTGTCATAATATTTCACAATATTACTGTGTTTTTTGTGGATTTTTTATAAAAAAATTGCAGCCTTGGTGAGCAGAAAAGACTTCTTTTAAAAACAAAAAAAAATCTTACCGACCCTAAACTTTTGACCGGTAGTATATATGTGGGTGCACTGTGTATAATTATATATAAAATAGAAAATATTTAAGAAAATATTTCTTAAATATACACTAGCATATGTGTGTGTATATACAGTATATAAAATAATTATACACAGTGCATGCACCCATATATATTTTGTAAACACAAACTTTTATTTTAATTGTTAATATATATATATATATATATATATATATACATATATATATATACATATATATATATATATATATATATACATACATACATACATACATACATACATACATACATACATACATACACAGTATATATATATAGACAAACTGTAATTATCTTCAAAATATTCCCATGTTTTAATATGAATATGCACTGTAAGTGTGGACTATTAAATAAAAACTTACTCTAGGAGTTTCTTTGCCTGCTCTCCTTCATGCATGCTGTTCTGGAGATCTATTTTCAGAGTCTTCATTTCTTCCTCCAGGCCTGTTAAAACAAAAAAAAATCCTTGATGTACCCTGTAAAACATCAATGACATGACACTAGTGCCCTTAACAGGCTTAACAGTGTTGATCAGGTGACTGAGGAATGCTTCAGGAAACTCGTGTAACAGAATTGTCCACGATAACAAATCCAACTTGGCTCCACATACAGTTGGCAAAAGTTACAAACAGATTTTTGTCTCACTGTCTTTTGTCACTTGCTGTAAATGTTCATCTGGTTTTGTTTCCTCATTCATCCGCTTCCTCCCCTGCCAATAAATGTAATTCTCTTTTCTCTCTGTCTCTGTCTCTCTCCCACTGCTTTGTATTTCTCGTGAAACACTGAAGCATAATCCGGAGCCTATCGGTTGCCAGAAGCCATAATTGAGGGTGAACTCTACACCCAAACACAGGCCAGTGAAAGCATTCTCATTCATCATCTCAGCTCGCTGACATCCGATGCAGCATTGAGGAGTCGGACCCGCTCCCATCATCCTGACAGAGGACAAACGGCCAAGGGTTTGAAACAGGAGACATTTTAAAAGACAAGAGGGAGGAAGGATGACAGGAAAAGCGTAGGAGTCAGACTAGCCACAGATTTACAGCTGTGCTACTGGAGTCACTGACACACAGGACATCTAAGTCTCAAAAAATGGCCATACAAGCCAATCTTCCACGTGTTTGTTGGTATATAAAGTGGCCAGGCAACACTTAAAGGGATAGCTCACTTTAAAATTAATTTTAGGTATGTTTAGCCTACCTCAAGGGCATGCAAGAGGTGTCTTTGTTTCCACAGTATTTTAAATTTTGATATTTTTAGGTCAAACCGTTCTTGTCTGTCAGTCATATAATGGAGGTCTATGGTCACCACCTAAAAGAGCATGCACAGAGAAGTCCAGATTAAACATGATTTAATGACTCGTGACACATTGATGGCCTAAGACACTGAAACGAGCGGTTTGTGTGAGAAAGCGAACAGTACTCATATCGCTTTTACCTCTTGTAATCACAGCCACGTCCAAGTGATCTGAGGGCGCGGGTGGTAACAAGAGGTAAAAACGATATAAATACTGTTTGTTTTCTCACACAAACCGCTCGTTGGTGTCTTAGCCCATCAATGTGTCCTTACATTTACGAGTTATTAAATCATGTTTAATTTGGACTTCTCTGTGCATGCTCTTTGAGGTGGTGACCATAGACCTCCATTATATGACTGACCAAAAAATATCAAAATTGAAAAATACTGTGGAAACAAAGACTCCTACATCTTGGATGCCCTTGAGGTAAGCTAAAACATACCAAAAATTAATTTCAAAGTGAACTATCCCTTTAATAATTTAAGGATAAACAGCTCTTTTCAGGTGCCGAGATGAACAGAAAACAAATTAGACAAGACACACAAGAGATAAGAACAACTAATTTGCATGAAGAATTATTAACATCAATGTAAGCAAAAACACAGTCACACTGTAACCTCCGTCAGGAGTTCGACTGGATGAAGTCGATGAGTTGCTGCCCTTCACTGCCAGCGACCAGAGCGAGTCGTTCTGACCTCTCCTCCTCACTCTCCTAATGATTAGCATCATAAACCACAGGACAGAAATACCCCAGAGAGGCTGCGAGACTTCAGAGATCCAGGGGGAATTATAAGTAAGACGCTGGTCTAATTTTGAAGCACATCTCCTGAGGAACAGAACCAACGCATTGTCTTTAGCGAAGGAAGAGACAATAATTAGGTTGTTGCATCATCCCTGTGAAAACAGCAGAGAAAACAGCATGGAGAAAAGAGTGTGTAAAACACACACAGTAAATACGAGAAATGTGTTTGTATCTAGAGGAACTGAGGGCCATAAACACCTGAAACCACGGTCATTCGCTCCCAAACTGTTTATGATCTGCTAAATCACAACAGGATATATTCCAGAACCGCACAAAGGCTGTCGATTCACGACTCGCTCGAATCCAGAGGCTTTTATTCAGAGGGAAAATGGGCTGTTTTGTTCTGTTTGTTGGTGAATTGGCTGTCTGACTGGCTGAGGGACTGAGACGGTTAAGGTGACGTCGAGCTTTCTCTGGTGGAAGTGCTCTCTACTGTGTTGCTCGTGTCAACGTGACATTTTCTCGATGGGGTAAGAGTGGCGAGGAGCGGGGAAGCATAGATAATTGCTCTCTGGTCACCGTAACATGACCCGGCGAGATCAAGGGTATACTTATATACACTGTTTTGCTCCCTTATTTTCCTTTCTTTTCCCTCACATGGGAGGGAAAAATAGATCTGCTTCAATGATGATTCTAGGGTAATAAGTGCTTCTCAGAAGACCATTTTTATGCTCTTTCATAGTTCAGGAGACTTAATGGAGCTCTTAGCCGCGTTTCACTTAGGTATTCATTTTTTTCTCAGAGGTTTTCTTAAAATTCTTATGGGAAAAGAGACATTTTGGCTTTCATTATGAGTAGAGCTTGAAAATGAATGTGAATGGAATATAGCGTACCATTTAAAGGAGTAGTTCACTTTAAAAAAAAACTTTAGCTGATAATTTACTCGCCCCATGTCATTCAAGAAGTCCATGTCTTTCTTTCTTAAGTCGAAAAGAAATTAAGGTTTTTGATGAAAACAGTACAGGATTTTTCTCCATATAATGGACTTCAATGGGGACCAAACGGTTCAAGGTCCAAATGAACGTTTCAGTGCAGCTTCAAAGGGCTTTAAACGATTCCAGACGATAAATAAGGGTCTTATCTAGCAAATCCATCAGTCATTTCAAAAATAAATAAAAAAGTTTACGTTTTATAAGCACAAACGCTCGAACTTGCTCTGTTCCGTGATACGCGTTTCGTGACTCTCCTGTTCGAATCGTTCATCAAAACGAACAAATCTTTTTTCGAGTCATTTCGTTCATTGAATGAACCAAATGATTACTCTCATTTGGACCTTGAACCGTTTGGTTCCCATTGAAGTCCATTATATGGAGAAAATCCTGGAATGTTTTCATCAAAAACCTTAATTTCTTTTCAACTGAAGAAAGAAAGACATGGACATCATGGATGACATGGGGGAGAGTAAATTATCAGCAAAGGTTTTTTTAAAAGTGAACTACTCCTATAAAAGTTTAGGGTCAGTATGATTGATTAGAAAAATAAATGAATGTTTTTATTTAGCAAGGACACATTAAATAAGTTAAAAGTGACAGTCAAGACATTTATAATGTTACCAAGATTGTGACACTTTCCATGAAGCCTGTATTTATAATGCATTATAAGGGTATTCTTAATACATTATAACTCATGCATAATGCCTTATAAACAACTTTATAATGTGTTGTATCATTCTAAAACTTTAGAGAAAAGAATCTTTTTCTTTGGAGAAAAATCTTTAAATTTACACAAAAGCCTTATCATTGCTGTCAGTCATATAATGGAGGTCGATGGTCACCACCTCAAAGAGCATGCACAGAGAAGTCCAAATTAAACATGTCCAACTTATACAAGAGGTAAAAACGATATAAATAATGTTTGTTTTCTCACACAAACCGCTTGTTTCGTGTCTTAGGCCATCAATGTGTACTTACATTTACGAGTCATTAAATCATGTTTAATGTAGACTTCTCTGTGCATGCTCTTTGAGGTGGTGACCATAGACCTCCATTATATGACTGACAGACAAGAACGTCAAAATATCAAAATTGAAACTACTGCGGAAACAAAGACACCTACATCTTGGATGCCCTTGAGGTAAGCTAAACATACCAAAAATTAATTTCAAAGTGAACTATCCCTTTAGGCTTTAAGCTGTGTTTGCCGCTCATGGAGGTTAGCAGCCGTTGGCTTGTTGACAAGGCAAACATTACAAAAGTGTTAACTGCACCACTGAGAGTTCAGAGGCTCCATAAAGACGCTAGCGGGGGGGTTAAACACCTGTCTAACACAAACACACGCCCAACACCACTCAAACACACACAAGAACTGAAAAAGCTAGTGAAACACACAATAAGCATGTCTGGATACTGAGAAACTGCAACCCCAAAACACCTGTCCAACACACACACCAGATGTACATGGATTTCCATGGATGGCAAACAGACTAACATGAGGAAACACAGAATGAAAGTGAAACCTCCCGATCATTTTAAATGTATTTTTATAATTGCAATTCTGTTTGGTGCCACTAATGGCGCTAAAATGACACGTGTTTACGCACCCTGTATGAGAGACTGGGCTTCTTGGTGTTGGTTCTGCAGTAGTTTGTGGGACTGGACCTGGTTCTCCATCTGTTCTCTGGCTGTATTCAGGTGTGACCTCAACTCTGGCACCTCCACCTGCAGACTCTTCAGCTCTCGCCTGCAGCCCATCCACTTCCAGACTCAGACGAGCACACTCTGAAAACACATGCATTTGTGAAATTGATCAGACTTATCAGCTCAGATGTGAACTAACTTTTTCAATTGTTTGTCATCATTTGTAGTGGAAGTGCAAGCATTCCTGAGATTAATTCTAATGCAAAACATCATGATAAAAACAAGATGCCTGAGCGTAAGACTAATTTGACCTGCTGGAAACACAATGAGTTCAGTGATGTGAAGGGTAATCGGTCAGCATGGTTCCCACCCTCTAAAGCAGACACCGTGCACAGACCGTTTCAATGGATGCTGGTGGTTTCAGGATATTTGGGGAAGGGCTGAAGTACATATGAAAGAGTTCAGATGCAAAAGCCTCTAAATGCCATTTGAAATTTTCTTCTAAAATGACCATTTTTATCAAGCTTGTATATTTAAGTTCAGTAATTTCACTTAAATGACAATTAATAGGTAATCTTCATTGCCATTTAAGTGAAATTACTGAACTTAAATATACAAGCTTGATAAAAATGATCATTTTAGAAGAACATTTCAAATGGCACTTAGAGGCTTTTGCATCTGAACTCTTCACATACACACCATGGGACAAGAAGTATGGACACTGTAGGCCAAACTCAAAATAAAAATCTTAAAATCGACATTTCTGTCAAATTTATATAATATAAAATTAAATAAATGATATTGTTCAGAAAAGTTGCCTTGAATTGATCAAAAATGTAACATGACATCTTCATAATCATGACATATGTTATAAATATGAAGGAAGTTTTATGCATGTTTGTGTCATTAAGTGTCATCCGCTCATGACATTTTTAATGCAAAATGACATTGGTTGCGATGTCTTTGTCATGACAACTTGACATTACTAAGACAACACAACCTTTCATAAACATGACATATCAGATTAATGATCAAACTTAAGAAAGCACCTAGCTTTATTGGTTAACATTACATTAAACTGTCAGGTGGTTGGTTTTGACATTGGCTGTCATGAAGCCATTATAACTTTTTAATGACAAATTCAATTAGTGCCACTATAGTTATAATGACCTCATGACAGCCAATGTCAAAACCAACCACATGACAGTTTAACTTCATTTAATGTCAAGTTGTCATGACAAAGACACTGACAGGTTATGATGTATTGGTTTATGTCAAGATGTCATGACAAAGGCATTTCAAACATATTTGTCATATTTGCATTCAAAATGTCATTATTGAGCATTAAAAACAGTTGTCATAAACATGCATAAACCCATATGTCATGTCATGGTTATGAAGGTGTCAGGTCAGTCTTATGCACACCCCTTCAAGTAAAGTGTTACCAAAAAAACGTCTAATGTCTAAGATTATCTATTTCCAAAGAAATCTATTTCCAATTAATGGTGTTCTTTTAAACTTTCATCACACCGAAAAAAAAAATAAACACTGATTTTTAGCACTGATAAATGTTTCTTGAGCACTAAAATAATCACATTAGAGTGATTTCTGAAGGATCATGTGACACTGAAGACTGGAGTAATGATGCTGAAAGTCCAGCTTTGATCAACATTTCAATGTTTAAATTTTACTGTAACTTTGAGTGTAATTTAAAAAATGTTTTAATACTTTTTGGGGCCCTTGTATCTCAGATAACATATCCATTCATCTAAAGTAAGACGTATAAAAATGCATAACTTTAGAAAATCTCTTGTGCTTGGCATGAAAAAAAGCAACTACAAAGAAAATTCTCTGATGGGTGAGAAAATACCAGAGAACTTTTCTTTTAACAACAACAGCGAGTGCAGTAACTCATGTCAGCAACCCAGACTGCACATAAACATCAGAACGGCCAGAGAGAGAGAAAGGCCGAGCCTCTGTCTGCTGATTGACGCACTTCGGGTCATGGGGTGTTACCATCAACTCAGTTGAGTTTAGTTCCAAAGCTGTTGTCTCATGCACACACACACATTCAAACCCTACCTGTCTCTCTCAGCTGACTAAGCACCTGAACAGCAGCTGCTAGTGCTGACCCAGCGTGGGTTAGGGTTCAATGAACGCTTTGGATGAAACTCTTTAGCATACTAGTGCATAATGTGTGTGTGTGTGTGTGTGTGTGTGTGTGTGGCATAAAGGGGGTGCAATCTAAAGCCCTGCCCTGTGTGAATGTCTGAACTTGCTTTTGGTTTCCTAGGTTGTGTGAACAAGGGCAAGTCCGTACTACTATTGAATAAAACCTATATCGACTTTAAAAATGAAAGTATTTTATTCACTATTGTAACTTTAAGAAAGTGTTACCAAAACGTAACCAAATACTGTACACTGAGATTGAGACCAAATGTAACAGTCTCAGATCTGGTCATTGATCTGAAGATTCAATGTCAGAGGTGTAGTATACGAGCGTGAGCACAGGTTCAGTCTTGTTGAAGTCATCGTCTGTGGCAGACGGCATGCGTTTATATCAGGTGCTTTATTTCACTATTCTTCACAGACAACAGGCAGCAGTGTGGAGAAATATCAGCCGAACCTACAACAGTGAAACAATTTGTTTGATGCACTTTACTTTAAAGGGATACTCCAAGTTTTTTGGAAATAGGCTCATTTTACAACTCCCTCAGAGTTAAATAGTCGAATTTTACCGTTTTCGAATCCATTCAGCCGATTTTCTGATTTTTAGAAGAATATCAGTAACCAGACAGTTTCTCAGTCTCATTGACTTCCATAGTAGGAAAAATATATACTATGGAAGTCAATGAGACCAGAAACTGTCTGGTTACTGATATTCTTGTAAATATCAGAAAATCGTTGTAATTCGAATTCGAAAACGGTAAAACTCAACTATTTAACTCTGGGTGAGTTGTGAAATGAGCCTATTTCCAAAAAACGTGGAGTATCCCTTTAAAGTAAGTATCTACCCAAACAATTTATTCAACTTTTTACTAATCTGTAAGAGGGACGAAAGATCTGTCGCCAGAACATGTCGTTTCGAAACCTGTATGCATTTCTTCTGTGGAACACCGAAGACATTTTGAGAAATTTCTGTTTTGTTTTTGTAATTCTGTAATCGGTTTACCACAACCGATGACATCACTTTTTTGGATGAACTATCCCTTTAGTTGTTCACTAGTAATTGCAAAAGGTGGACGAGCCAACAAAAACACGCAACATCAAGAATAAAGACAGGCCCCGTCTCAAATGGCTGATCAATGCCCTGTCCCAAATGTCCAGGTTTCAGAAAGATGCTCACATTTGCCAAACCTGAAGAGCTCCACTGCCGACTACCCAGCAGTCAAAGCAGCATTACATCACAAAAGTGTGGACTCAGAGTAAAGTCACAAGGGCTTAAGCCCCATTCACACCGCCAGCGACACGCAGCGACAAAGCAACAAGATCCCATTCATTTCAATGGAGCGCTGGCGACATCCGGCGACACGAGCGACAGTGACCGTTGGCGTCAGAATGTGGGCGTGTCAAGAGACAAGCGACAAAAGTTGAGAATTTTCAACTTTATGCAAATCAGAAGCAATTTTCACGAGCGACAACCAATAGGAAAGAAGACCGTCTTTTAGTGGAGCTCACGTCAACGTCTCGAGTGCAGGCAAGACAGAAAGAAAGAGTTTGAGGACGAGTTCACTGTTTAATATGATTTTACTGTAACCACATACATGGATAATAAAATGATGCATGGAAAAGAAACTCTTGACAGTCTCAGTGAGTTTAATTTATACATTTTAACGTTATAGTTCGAGTGTTTTAATTTTATGATGCACGTTTAGCACTGCTGCAGTTCATTTTACAATTTCCCCTGCATTACGTTGACCATTAGGCACAAGAAAATTGATTATTTGTCAAATTCGAATGATGTTTTTATAATTTGTGCCAGTATGAGTGAGTTTAATTTATTCATGGATCGATCGTTGATCTAGTAAATGATTGAATCCACTGAACACTGCTGTGGTAATATAAAAACACTCTCCCAACAGCATACGGTTTCTTTTTAGCCTTAAAAGTCATTTATTCCCTATCAAATTAAAATTATATAGTTGTATATATCACTTGTGATGGTCTCAAGTATAGATATGGCCAGACATGCAGTCTACCAATTACATCAGAGCGACAGCACTACGAACGCCCACAAGCGACATCACAGTACAGAGCCTAGCGACACACAGCGACAAAATCGCTGGCGGTGTGAACGGGGCTATAGGCTAGACATTAAAGGGATACTCTACTTTTTTGGGAAATAGGCTCATTTTACGAACTCCCTCAGAGTTAAAACAGTTGAGTTTTACCGTTATCTAATCCAATCAGCCGATTTTCTGATATTTAGAAGAATATCAGTAACCAGAAAGTTTCTGGTCTCATTGACTTCCATAGTATATTTTTTTTTCTACTATGGAAGTCAATGAGACCAGAAACTGTCTGGTTACTGATATTCTTCTAAATATCAGAAAATCGTCTGAATACATTCGAAGATGGTAAAACCCAACTGTTTAACTCTGAGGAAGTCGTAAAATGAGCCTATTTCCAAAAAAGTGGAGTATCCCTTTAAGACAAGGTCAACTGTTGTTTGGACTCAAACGTGCTGCGCAACACGAGAATGAACCTCATTGGTTCTTGCTGAAGTTCAAAATTGCTGCAAAATACAAGAATGAACCTCAATGGTTCTTGCTAAAGCTCAAAATTCCTGCAAAACACAAGAATGAACCTCGTTGGTTCTCGCTCATCAAGTGAACATGTTTGGGCTTCTGTTTACCACAACTGATGTGTGAGTTAATGAATGTTTATGTGAATAAAAGCCTAAAAAAGAGCCTATGTTCACCATAAAAAACAATCGAGTCTCTTCAAAAAAACGCTAAATTCATATGGATTAGTTTTACGATCTTGTTATGGACTTTTTGAAGCGTCGTAACGGTCAATGAAGGGACTAAAAGCTCTCAGATTCCATTTAAAAGACCTTCAATTGTGTTCTGAAGATGAGCGAAAGTGCTACAGGTCTGGAACGACGACAGAATTTTTATTTTTGGGTGAACTATCCCTTTACAAACAAACTTTTTCAAGAATTGTATTAATTAATGAGGATTTATTTGTATTCAGGTCATATCTATGAGTGGAATTTGTATGTATTTTTGAATAAATCAATCAAGAAAAAATGCAATTGACCTACAGGTAACTTCATTGTATAGGTAAATACAAAACCTGATTAATTTGTATAGTTTTTATACTTTAAGCATGAACAAACCTACTTTTTGAGCATTTTTCTATCCATCCTATTTCTAATTTTCTTCCTCTGTCATGTTTATCCTGCCTTTATGCGCCTTTCTGCTCTCATCTTGTCTTCCCCTCATGTCTCAAGACTGTGGAAAGCAGACAGACAGGTAGTGTTGCGCCCACACCCATATCGGTTTGGCCATTACCCACTCTCTCTCTACACCACACACACACACACACATATAAACAAACTGTCTTTTTGAGCAGAGCACACAAACAGCCAAATATAACATCCTAGCAGGGCTTGCTGTTGAACCGACACAGGCAGACAGCGTAACATACGCACATTTACAAAAATGCAAGTGTTTTGCGTACATGCTGAAAGACAGGTAGAAGGAGGCAGGAAAAGTAAAGCCTAAACACTCCTTAGGCTACTGTAAACAAAATACCTGTCTCTTGGTTCAAAGGATTCTAGCCTTTTGTACTTATTCACCTCTCAATGACACACACACACGCAGGCACTTGCAGGAATTTGGCAGCTTTACTGAACGTGCAACAGGCAGACAGAAGGCGGTCCCAAACGTTGGTGGGGAGGAGACACACACCCCATGGGGTGAGCGAGAGGTTAAGTCACCCTGAGGCACCTCAATCGTCTGCTAACCAAAACTATGTTGAGCGACACACAAATATGCATGTGTCAGTATCAGTGCATGAAGCCATTTGCATGCCAATGCATAAACGAACAAACGCCTTCAAACATGCAAACCATCTCTTAGCATAATTACATGCACAAACATGCCTGTCAAAAACAACAGACACTTTTGCCCTCACTTTTGGAACATGAGGCAAAATGCAGCTGAACCCAAGTGTAGTTTATTTACTTTAATCCAAAAGTGAGTGAAACAAAGACTTGGACTATGGTTCATAACAACTCACCAACAGAGATTACACAGACAATACTAGAGCAGGAACAATGAACAAGAAACACCTGAACACAATAAAACAATGACCCAATAAGACAAGAGACTAAGGAAGCACATGACATGATCACATAAAGGGAATCACGTGACAAAACCAGGAACCTAGACTAAGCCAAATTACAAAATAAAGGACATGAAAAATAAAAGTGAAAATAAAACCACAAATATCCAATATCCACTTTCCATTCATTAGTAATTGTCAAATCAACAAAAACATCCCACAACTAGAATCATGACTGTTTATCAGAATTGTGACTCATGCTCTAAAAGTAAAAAAGGTAAAAATAAAAAAATGTACACATACACACAGTATATATACACATATACATATATACATATAAATATATCACACACACACACACACACTCACAGTGTGGATGAATTGTGACTACACACACAGTCAACATATGAATTGGATCAAAACCTTTCATCAAGTTATACATGAATTTTGAACAATACCCGTTCGTCTTATAGGACAACTTTGATTAACTTTTTTGATCCAGTTTGAGTGTAAAGATGACTTTACAATATTTAAACTTTTAAAATATCATTTTCACAGCAATAAGGAATATAATATGGGCCTATATCCTCATTCTATGAGAGGACGCCCTGCTTAATAATTCACCACCTTTACACTGTGAGATTGCTTACATTTTATTAATGGGTAAAAATGGAGTGTTTTTGCTTTGTAAGAGTTTCTGCGTCGCATTAGTTCTCTTCAATAGATCCACAAACACGATTCATCCACACTGTGAGTGTAACCAATCTTCACGGCCATTTAACTGATCAAACATCTTATAAAAATGCCACAAAATAAGCCTCAAAAGTTATTACAGTTCTTCATGTTCATACATATTATCGATGCAGAGTACGAATGCAAATGGGTGTGCATTTTTTGTGCATTAAATTACAGAGGGCACAGGATATGTTTGTATTTGATTTGAATAATTTACAAAACAGACAAAAAAGCTAAATAATCAATATATATATAAATAATGTATTAGATTTACACTGTAAGTGACATGAAAAAAACAAACTAACTAACTAACTAACTAACTAACTAACTAACTAACTAACCCTAATCCTGTACCCAATCTGGAACCCATTGCACAGCAGAAAACCAGCAGATCCGCACAATCCTTTAAACATGCTAGTCTTGAATCAAGGAACACAAGTATTTTTCAGAACAAAATCTCCCTCTGGTTAGAATTACACTAAACTGGATTGCTCACATTTGAATCAACAAAACTGCAGTGAAGCATCATGCATACAAACACGCAACACATTCCTACGTGTGACACGTTGCAGTAAATTTTCATGCACATCTACAATAAAAATAGATTATTTGTGAAAATGGGGTGTGGTGTGTATTGACTTCAATGAATTAAATTCATTATTTAAAATGTACTTGCATCAAAACCGCAAAGAACTCCACCACTCAGAATGATTTAAATGTCTAATTAAAACACATTAATATAACATTTGCTTTGATACTACATTTTTAATAAAAACATCTGCCAAGAAGTGCTTGGAAGTGCTCTGTCAGACTGGTTACATTGCAATGCTCACAATGCTCAATCTGGAGTCCAGTGTCAAAACAAGCCATTCAGAAGGATAAACTTCATACAATGAACAATAATACTGTTTTGATTTTTCACACTGGCTTTTTTGTTCCCTCTTTCTCATGCACTGAATAAAAATGATCAGAGTGGCTGTGCCATGAAGTTTCACAGTTTGAAGAAAACAATTCCTTCATGCATCCAGAAAACAATTCCTACATATTTTTCATTCAAAATTCCTCATTTTTCCAGACTCAGATTTCCATCTGTAGATTTTTCAGACATTATTTAACATAAATGGGTCATGCAGCATTAATTTAGCATTATTATACAGTACAGTCACCTGTAATATGTGTATATTATATATGTAATATGTGTAATATATATATTAGTGCTGTCAAACGATTAAAATATTTAATCGCGATTAATCGCATTAATGTCATAGTTAACTCTCGATTAATTCGCACATTTTTATCTATTCTTAATGTCTTTTGATTTCTTTTTGTTACATTTTTTTTCTCATTTTAATGCTCTTATCAACATGGAAAAGTGGATTGGCTTGTTTAGTGCAAATGTTTTTTTAATTATTATTATTGAAAATAACACTGGAATAGTGTTCAATTTCACTCTAACATATATAGCCTAAATAATCTCTCACACAATGTAACACTGTCCATCAATAAAAGGGTGAAAGAAATACTGACGAGGTCCTGATATTGACGAGGGGTGGAGAATTTGCATCATCTGTGTTTGTGTGTGTGTTTGCTTGGCCATCATCAAGTGGTGTTTCAGGCTGGACGTGCTGCGATGATGATAGCTCAGTTCATAATGACAAAACATACAGATCGCTTTGGTCTTGTCAATGGGACAATTTGGCAACTTTTTAAAAGTAAACTTTACATTCAGAAATCTCATTGGCATCCATTTCGGCGTCTTGCGCTCGTCATCCACTCAAAACATAACGTTACTATTTGGCCGGCTCGCAAGCTGAAACGAGTGTGTGCGGCACAAAACGGCCTTGCGCTGCGCTCTAAAACCCATTCATTTCAATGGCTTGCGCCGCGCAAGGACGTTACGTGCTGCTTGCTTCGACCAAAAGCGCAGGCGTATCTAAGCTAGACCGGAAACAAAACAACAGGCACGACGCACACACTCGTTTGGGCTTGCGAGCCGGCTTTGAGTGGATGACGGAGCGCGAGACGCTGAAATGGATCAGGACGCATGCCGCGTCCTGTTGCAAAAGTATGTGAAAAAACGACAAAGTTTGCTAGGACAGAAAAGACTTGCTGATAATTGCCTATAAAAATTAACGCCGTATAAATGAGTTTGCGTAACGCCGTTAATAACACGTTTAACTGACAGTCCTAATATATATATATATATATGGCCCTATAAAATCCGTTTTATTTTTTCCCAAATTCCATTTTATTTTTTCCCAAATTCCGTTTTTTCCATTTTAATTTTTGGGAATTCATTTTTTTACCCTTTACTGTTATTTTAGTTGTAAAAAGAGTGTGCTTTTTATTCCGTGAGAGCAGAAATTATAGGGCCCTATATATATATATATATATATATATGTATATATGTATATATGTATATATGTATATATGTATGTATGTATGTATGTATATATATATATATATATATATATATATATATGTATGTATATATATATATATATATATATATATTCCTTCATTTGTGTTCTCAAAACCATAGAATCTGTAGATTTTTGGTAAAGCCAAACAGTTTGTGCAATTAAAAGTGGGCCTAGGGTTTTCCATCTTGATTTATAGCTTGGTATACACCAATTTACTAATGGTTTCAATTGAGCAGCATAATAATAGTCCTGAAGACATGGTAGAGTTCTCCCTCCCTTTTCTTTTGTCAACTGCAAAATTGAAACTTTATTCTAGGTTTTCTACCAGACAAACCTTGAAATCATACCATCCCATTCATTAAATTGTTTTTGCAATACTTCCAGAGGCATTGATTAAAAAAGACAAAGTATCCGTGTTAACACGTTCATTTTAATTATTTCTATTCGATTACTCATATCTAATGGGAGCAGGGTTCATTTAGACATATCAGATTATACCTCCTTATTAATAGGACCATAATTACTTTCAAAGAGTTTATATGTAAATATTTCATTGACTGAGATTTCCAGTTGAAATCATATTGTCCTGTCATACAATGTCACCCAATATTGTCATATTGTCTAATAAATCTGCATATAATCATATGTGCAGATTGAGTCTAAAATTATAAGTAAGTGTTTGAGTTTTTTGTATATTTATTTTATACCCAGAATATAAATTATTTTTATCCTAGCCACTGGTGAGGTGTATAATATGGAAGCTTGTTCCCGCCACAGAATGAAAAATAAAAAAGGTAATTGCGACTTTTTATTCCACAATTCAGACTTTTTTCGAAATTCTGAATCTTCGCAATTCTGACTTATTTCTCAGAATTGCATGATATAAAGTCAGAATTGCTTGACAAAGTCAGAATTACGAGATATAAAGTCGCAATTGCATGTTATAAAGTCAGAAATGCGAGATATAAAGGCAAAATTGTGAGATTTAAACTATTAAAAAATTAGTCTTTTTTTCAATTCGAGAAAAGATGTCAAAATTTCGACATATAAACTCACAATTATGTGTTATAAAGTCAGAATTGCGAGATGTAAACTCACAATTGTGAGAAAAAAGTCAGAATTCTGAGATAAAAAGTCGCGCTTCGGTCTTTTTTCGAATTGCGACTTTATATCTCGCAATTCTGACTTTATAACTCGCAATTCTGACTTCATATCTTGCAATTGTGAGATAAAAATTATTTTTTCCTTTTTTTATTCAGTGGCGGAAACAAGCTTCCATAGTATAATGCTTTAATGCATTGAATAAAATTATCTTTAAACCAGTCTAATAAAACACATAATATATTAAAGCATCTTTGGTGTTTCCACTGTTTCTACAAAATAAAAGTGGAAATCAGAGGGTAACTCGGGTGTGATGTCATCGATAAAACAATAAAACTGCTTATTTCTCTGAATTTAAACATCTGGGATAATGCAAGTACAATGCTCTAGTGGTTTTTGGAAATTTTCGGATCCAAAAAATCGTACATAGTGTGCCTTTAATACATTTCAGCCCCAATTCTGAGACACACACAGTCCTGAGAGACACACGCTGTCCCTGCCATCCACTGACACACTCCTCTCTTCCAGCTCCCTGATATTAAATGTCTCACATCCTCTATTATCATTATACTGCAATTATCTCAGCACAGCGGGAACAGTGTGCCCTACATGTCACAGTCACCAACACACACCCACAGGCCGAGGAAGAGTGTGTTCTAATCTAATTTCAGACCATGACGAGATAAATTGTGATTGTCCCATTGTTCTGTGCATTGAGACTGCCTGAATCTGCTCTGAACATGTGTGTATTAGACGTACACAAACACATGTCTTCTGATGATACACTCTTAGAAGAAAAGGTTCTATATAGAAGGTTCTATCAGCGCTACATATTTGGAACCCCTAAAAGGTTCTATACACTCTTAAAAAATGGTTCTATATAGAACCCTGGGGTTCCATACTTGGCCAATTGAACCTTTTACCAAAAAAAAATATATATATGAAGCAGGGGATGGAACTCATTTCTGGTTCTAAATTGAACCATTTCTTCTAAGAGTGTATGTGTGTGTGTTTGTGTGTGTAATTACCTGCGTCAGCACTGATGCAACTCTGCTGTATCCGTGCTTTGCTGTCGTCCCATGTCTCCAGGAAGTGAGTTAACTGGATCTTAACAGTCGACATCTCCCCACGAGACGACTGAAGCAGGACCAGAGCCTCCCTGAGACGCCTCTGCTGCTGTATATACCTCGATCTGACGGCAACATGGCTATCTAAGAGAAAAAGAGGCAAGACGAGAAGAAAAGTGACTACATTAAAGATTTGAGTTCATTTTGAAACGAAAAAAAAGACTACATCAAATGTTCAACGAGAACAAAAGAGAAAAGATGAGAAAAGACGAGATGAAACATTTGAGTTCTGCTTGAAGATGAGACACAAGACAAGATGACAAGAAAAGTTGAGGAGATGCATTAAATGCTGATGAGAAAAGAAGAGATGAAACGTTTTAGTTCACTTTAAAGAGAATAGAACAAAATCTGGCCAAACCAAAGTTCGTTTTCGAGTCTGTTTTGGGAGTTGGAAACAGCTCGCCAGAGTGAAATTTCAAGACAAGTTTGCTCAATCGGTTGTTTAAAGTGCCGTATAAATAAACGTGATGTGAGCGCTCAATGGTAGCAAACAGAACCACATCACAATCAGATGCTTTCTTAACTGCTGTTTTAATTGATCAATGTCTTACATATTCATCTCAACAGCGTGGACGGCATAGGGATATTCACTATATCGCTGCTCACTTATTTCAAACTTTTTTTGACGTGAATAATAATCAATTTTGAAGAGAGACAATAACAAATCAAGACTTTTCAGTCAGTGATTTATTCAATCTCAATGATATTCATGAGAAACAATTGATATAATAAAGAGGTCTCAGTAAACAAGCACAATCAATACTGATTAAAAAAAATCAATGGGTAAATCACTGTTGATTCTGAATCCTTGGCATGCTGTGTGTATCAGTTTTGATCCATTAAATTGTATGTCAAGTCTTTGAACACAAAACTCTAGATCCTCAGACATAAGCCTAGATAAATAAAGTTTACAGTTTATGTGTGGGTGGGATGTTTGTACTCCTGTTCATTATAAGCTACGTCTCATTTGTTATGAGTTGACATTTTCTTATAATCCTTGAGTGAGCTGAAGGTAAACACATTTGGTAAGCAGCTGTTTATACAGTATGCACTAGTGTTGTGATGATCAGGATTAGATGAACATGCTCCTGCTGGACCTTCATTTAGAAATCCATTCATTTTCTTTGGTGTCTTTTTGGCCTCTGGTAGTTTCTGGCTGGGTGTCAGCAGCGGGTGATTTAATGAGGTTTGCAGATTTGAAGAAGTGTGTCAGTTCGGCTGCACTACATCACACACCCTCTCATTCCCACCAGCATTACATCATCATCATGAGACAGCGGCTGATAAGAACTGCCAGAAGTCTCAATGTGGATAAACAGGACGCCAACTCCACACCACACACACACACGTATGACATCTTTTCCGCGACCACACATCAACCATATGCGTATCCATCCCCCCATCCCAGCCTGTCACCACATAAACAAACATACACAAGCACACACTCATCCAGTTGTCTAGCAGTCATGGCAACAGGTAAACATGGCAGTGTTAGGGTGAGACATGGAGACAGACAGACAGTAAAAGAGGCAGAGAAAAAGAGAGCGACACAGTGGGAGAGAATCATGGGAATTCATTTTTGATGAAATGTGGGAATGATGAAAAATGGCTATTGTCAAAGTAGACAAGAAGAGACAAAGAGAATTACAGTCAAAAGGCATAATGAGAAAGACAAGATAGGTAGGGATGAAGTGAGACGAGATGAGAAGAAAACAGGAAATTAAACTATACTAGAAGATAGAGCTGGAGATGAAAAGAGGTGAGGAGATGAGCACAGTGGATGAAATAAGAGGATGAGATTTAGAAAGCGATGGCACTAGAGGAGATGAGAAATAAAGAGGAAATGAAAACAAGACAAGAGGATGAGATGAAAAGAGAGAAGGAGATGAATACGAGAGGAGAGGAGGCGTCAAGAAACGAGATGTCATGAGAAAAGATGAGAAAAAGTTCAAGAGGATGACCGAAACGAGACGACAAAAGATGAGAAGAGAAAAGACGAGGAGACGAGACGAGAAGACGTGACGAGAGATGGAGACAGACTGACAGTACGAGAGGTAGAAAAGAAGAGAGAGACGACAGCGGGAGAGAAGCATGGGAGTTAATGTTTCGTAACGAGGGAACAATGAAGAATGGCTATTGCCAAAGGAGAGGAGACGAAACGAGAATTGCAGTGAGAAGGCACGAGAATCAGGAGATGAGAAACGAGAAGAGGAGAGGAGATGAAACGAGAAGAGGAAGATGAAGAATCAAGACGAAGATGAGGAGATTAGACCAAGAGGAGATGGAGAAAAGAAGAGGAGATGAAACGAGGAGAGGAGATGAAACGGAAAAGAAGAGGAGATGAAACGAGAAGAGGAGATATGAAAAATCGAGACGAGATGAGAAAAAGAAGAGGAGATGAAACGAGAAGAGGAGATGGAAACGAGACGAGATGAGAAAAAGAAGAGGAGATGATACGAGACGAGATGAGGAAGATGAGGACGAGATGAGAACCAAGAAGAGGAAGATGAAACGAGACGAGATGAGAAAAGAAGAGGAGATGAAACGAGAAGAGAGATGAAACGAGACGAGATGAGAAAGAAGAGGAGATGAAACGAGAAGAGGAGATGAAACGAGACGAGATGAGAAAAGAAGAGGAGATGAAACGAGAAGAGGAGATGAAACGAGACGAGATGAGAAAAGAAGAGGAGATGAAACGAGAAGAGGAGATGAAACGAGACGAGATGAGAAAAGAAGAGGAGATGAAACGAGAAGAGGAGATGAAACGAGACGAGATGAGAAAAGAAGAGGAGATGAAACGAGAAGAGGAGATGAAACGAGACGAGATGAGAAAAGAAGAGGAGATGAAACGAGAACGAGGAGATGAGAAAAGAAGAGGAGATGAAACGAGAAGAGGAGATGAAACGAGACGAGATGAGAAAAAGAAGAGGAGATGAAACGAGAAGAGGAGATGAAACGAGACGAGATGAGAAAAGAAGAGGAGATGAAACTGAGAAGAGGAGATGAAACGAGACGAGATGAGAGAAAAAGAAGAGGAGATGAAACGAGAAGAGGAGATGAAACGAGAAGAAGGAGATGAAATCGAGAAGAGGAGATGAAACGAGACGAGATGAGAAAAGAAGAGGAGATGAAACGAGAAGAGGAGATGAAACGAGACGAGATGAGAAAAGAAGAGGAGATGAAACTGAGAAGAGGAGATGAAACGAGACGAGATGAGAAAAGAAGAGGAGATGATAACGAGAAGAGGAGATGAAATCGAGACGAGATGAGAAAAGAAGAGGAGATGATACGAGAAGAGGAAGATGAAACGAAGACGAGATGAAAGAAGAGGAGGAGATGAAACGAGAAGAGGAGATGAAACGAGTACGAGACGAGACAAAGAAGAGGAGATAAACGAGACGAGATGAAAAGAAGAGGAGATGAAACAAGAAGAGGAGATGAAACGAGACGAGGAGATGAAACGAGATGAGAAAGAGAAGAGGGAGATGAAACGAAAAGAGGAGATGAAACGAGACGAGATGAGAAAAGAAGAGGAGATGAAACGAGAAGAGGAGATGAAAATCGAGACGAGATGAGAGAAAGAGAAGAGGAGATGAAACGAGAAGAGGAGATGAAATCGAGACGAGATGAGTAAAAGAAGAGGAGATGAAACGAGAAGAGGAGATGAAACGAGACGAGATGAGAAAAGAAGAGGAGATGAAACTGAGACGAGATGAGAAAGAAGAGGAGATGAAACGAGACGAGATGAGAAAGAAGAGGAGATGAAAACGAGACGAGATGAGAAAAGAAGAGGAGATGAAACAAGACGAGGATGATGAAACGAGAAGAGGAGATGAAACGAGACGAGATGAGAAAAGAGACGAGGAAGATGAAACGAGACGAGATGAGAAAAGAAGAGGAGATGAAACGAGAGAGAGGAGATAGAAAATTCGAGACGGGGAGATGAGAACGAGAAGGAGATGAGATGAGACGAGATGAGAAAAGAAGAGGAGATGAAAACAAGACGAATGAACTGAGAAAAGAAGAGGAGATGAAACGAGAAGAGGTGAGATGAAGATGAGGTGAAACAAGACGAGAAAAGAAGAGATGATATGATGAGATGAGAAAGAAAAGGATGAAAAGGGCGGAGATTCAGACGAGACAGCAGAAAAGAGAAGCTGTACGGACAGCTGTGCGTCTTTCCTGGAAGCACACTCTGGCTCTGCCAGTTAAACTGGACTGACCCATTCAGATTGACCCTTCGTTCTTTCAGGCTTTTTTCTGTCTTTGTTCCCCATTCCTTTTCTCGTTGCGCTCTCAGGGTTTGAAGTGTTTCTGGAGTGTGTCTGGGACAGCACATGGTCTCTTTTTGATGTGTGTGTGTGTGTGTGTCTGGCCAGCTGCTTAGCCTCCTTTCCCCTGCTTCCCATCATTCCCAGCCTGACCAGTTTTCAGATCCTTAACTTCATCATAACGGTCTTTATAAATCACCTCCCATCATTAAGATTCTCAGCATTCTGGAGCTCTTCACCTTTCTCAGGGGTGATCCTGGATCAAACGGTTTATACTTCCCGTGTCTTTCTGTGAACCGCTGGGGCGTAGTCTCATAATCAGGATATAAACCTTTTGACCGAACAGACTGCAAGACCTCACGCTACACAGACTCGCACTACACACGCACAAGCCCCATATGTGGAGCACACTTCACTCCACAAACCAAATATGCACACACACCAGACATGAAAAGCGGCTTTTAAAGTGACGTCGGAACATTACGGCTTGGGGGTTAAGGAGGGAAGACATCTAAGAATCACACCATTTCATTTTCTCTTTGCTCTGATGACTGAGGCAGTTCAAAGATGAGCTGAAATCTATTTCATCTTTCTGAAGTAGAGAATAAAGGAAGCGCACTCATTTTACCGACCTTCAAAAACTACATTTTTATATTTTTCTGATGAAAATATGAGTAAAGATTGTCAATGCAAGTAGCCGCAGAGTGCCAGGGTGTAGGGTTGCCTTACCATTAACATTTAACATTTATATTAACATTTTGATAAAAAAATAACACAATCAGTCAGATTTGTCTTTAACTGTGGCCCAAAATTCTTGCACCCAGCGCAATTGACTTTGTATATCTGACGCATGTATCATTCGTATTTTCTATCCATGCAAAGCAGACTTATATGAGAAAAATAGGCATAAAGCTTACACATTTACCCAAATTATTATATGCATGTTTAACCGAAGCTAATTTGGGTGTGTTTGTCCCATCCCCAATGTCACTTCTCTTTCTTTTACGGCCCTGATTGAGAACATCGACCTCCTCTCGGCTTGTGAACGATTGTCTGAACGCGTGCCGGTAAATGCGCCGTCATAATAGTATTGCGCCATAGAACAAGCGCACCTCGTCATCATGCTCTTAAGGGAATGTGATGTGGTTTGTTTCCGTGACGTCTGAACCACACCTATGAATAATGAAGCTACTTCAGACCAACCCCTTTTAGATTTGCGTCAGGTGCAAGAGGTCATTTATCCCGCCGGTAAAATAGCAACAGCGCCGGGATCCGCCCACAAGTTACTTGCGCTTGCTTGACACTTGCGTTTTAGATCGTTAAAATAAGGCCCTAAGTGTTAACGTAAGTTTCTCCCATTTTATCCGTCACCTAGTGAAACCATTAAAGGATAGTTTACCCAAAAACTAAAATTCTGCCATCTGTCAACCTCTATGGCTTTCTTTTATCAGTGGAATGATTTGAAAGTACCGCTGTTTCAATGTTCGGACTGGCGTACAAACCATTATCCCGTGCTCTATAAAGTTCTGCACAGCACAGGCAAGAGAAAACAGAGAACGAGGGAACGAGAGAAACACTTTTTAACCATCATGAAACATTACTAGCCCTATTAGCACAGGAACAGAGAAATAGAGCATTTTGTTTTTCCAGGGATACATTTTGATAGGGTGCAATGTAAGACCACACAAGAGCACTTTGATTATTTCTTGACGCTTCGAGAAATCCTGAGAAAGTTCATAAATCGGCAACCACAACGCCACACACACACGTAGTAGGTCATGACACATCTGATGGCTCTATCTCGAATATAATAAACATACTGGGGGGGAAATGAAGTTTCTTCAACATACAATAAAGATCAATAGGGTCAGAAACATAATTCTGGACCACATCTAGTTCTCACTGTATGGACAAAAAAAAAAGCTACCGAGTAACCGATAATATAGTTTCCATCTCTTTGTTCTCATAATTAAGATAGACAGCAAACTCATTAAACTCTTCACTGGGTCTTAACAGTATCATTGATGTCTACAAACTGCCAGTGCCAATGACTAGTCTCAAGGCTTCAACACGCGGTCCAATGCAAAGGGTCACGGCTCTGCTTTGACATCGATGTAGACATACGTTAGATAGATTCTCCAAAGGTGCAAGATTTTACGAGAGTCCAGGTAGCAGGGAAGTGTGAAGTACTGGACATGTAAACAGTGAAAAACATGTACTGGAAGCTTAAAAAGCCTGGCAATTGCGGTGCAAAAAGATAAAATAGCGCCGTTACAATCCACCAGTCTACCGATTTTTTACTGCGGATGCTCTTTGGTGAACTGCCGTCTCGGGACGGTTAGAAAGAATAAAATAAATCAAAAATGAAACAATAGGAGATGATGTAGGCATTCGAGAGCTCTGTTGCTCAATAAAAAAAGGAACAAACCATTTGTGGAAGCTCTCAAACCTTAGAAGCAAAGTTAACTTGCTCTCCAAGAAGACAGACTGGACATATCATGAGCAAATTGTTTAGCAATCACTGGCTGATCAAATGGGTCAAAACTGAAATGATATTGAAAGCTTTGTGTTCTAATTGTACGGCACCTTAAGGTGTTACAGTCTGTGAGTGAAAATCCAGCTTTTAATGTTGTTTATACATCTAATGTGTTGTTTCTTATATGCTTTAAGAACAAACTCAAATTCATGTCAACACCAATGCTGAAAATTCTTAAAATTGCAGTGAACCAAAAACAAGTGGCATATACAGAGCGTGCATTCGTGTTTTAACTATCACTTAATATGGAGTGGTAGGCTAGTGAAGAATGTATCGGTTCAGGTGCCATTTAAGTGATCCGTCACATTAAGAAGCTGGCAAAACGGTATTTATTGTAAGAATTTCATAATAAAAATTTAGGGATGTATCGATCTCTGCCACATTATCGGTATCGGCTGATATTATGCAATCACTTTACTGTTATCGTTGATTGGCCCCAACAAGACATTTAACCAGATCTCAAAAGCCAGTAACTGATGTATTATTTCCTCGAGCTGAGGAACTTTAAGAGGTGCACTGTTCAAACATTGAAATAATCGAGTCTGAAATCATTTTTAAAAAGGAAAAGACAGTTAAAGTGCAAAATGTGCAGCGTAGTCTGTCATATCGGCTACACAACATTAAAATGAGACACATCATAATTGGGTCTCATATCTTGGCTTTAACTGTCGGAAAATAAAAAATTGTCTAACAAATTTGGATTTAGATTTATCGGCCAAAATATCGGTTATCGCCTTTCACAATATAAAGGAATGATATCGGTTATCGTATATTCGGCCAAAATTGCTCATATCGGTGCATCCCTGAGTATTAAATTGACCGAATCTAAGAACTGAGAATTTGTTCCATATTAAAGTAACCTTCTCTGTCTAGTCTGTCAGTGTCTGAGTCCTCTTTGCTTCACCGATTTATATCTCTGCGCGAGAAAATGGATGTGTGGCGCTGAGAACGGTGTGAAAAGAGAGTTACCACTTGTAGTGACATGGACTATTTAAACAATGTCTTTACGACCTTTCTGGGACTTGTCAAAGTCACTGGACGTAGGTTCTCCAAAGCTTTTCGGATTTCATCAAAAATATCTTAATTGGTGTTCTGAAGAGATGTTTAACGTCTTGCGGGTTTGGAACTGAAATGAGATCTAAAACCACCGAGGGTGATGCGAGCTGAATTTCGAAACCACACATGAAAACCTGCAACACTTTGTAGACGCGAACAGCACAGAGCGGCTGTTCTCGCACTGTACGATGGGACAGGACCAGTTGTCCAGTCCGCAGGTCTTTCTGAGAATGAGGTTTGTCGAAGTCCTGAAAACGTAACAGGTGTGAGTTGGTCAGTAGACTTAGGTTGTCACTCACATATTTACCTGAACTATGCATGAACGTAACTGTATAAATGGCTCAAATACAGGCCTATAATGTATTCTGCTGCTGTGTTCATTGAAATTTGACCTTATGTTTATTTTCAGTATTGTATTTCTGTTATCTTATATGCTGTCAATCTGGAGTATCATTTTCTCCAAGTAGTGCTGGCTTTCAACAGCTGCTAAATGTACGCTCTGATTATGGCGATTAAATATAATGTGCAAATATAATGCAAAAAGAAGTGTGTGAGAGATAATGACCTTATAGGACCCAGATTTTTATTTGTCAGGGAGAAGTACTGAAACGGTATGCACTAAAACGAAATATTTGGGGCGTATCATTAATGATGAAATGTGTGATGATGACAAATGTTATATACCCAAGCTAATATGTTGCTGCATGCTTTTTCGAGCACCTTTTTTAAAGAAAACCTTTACGGTTTAATGAGAAATTTGATGTATAAATGTAATTGCCGGCTGGATAATTCACAGAATGCCATTATTATGCTGTTGTCAAACTGCGATGCCACATGAGTCATCTATGAGAAAATATTGGCATAATTGTCTATTTTAAATGTTATGTGATTTTGTGTAGGTTGTTATAGGTTTTCTCTTGAATTCTGAGAGCTTGAGTCTGGGAGTAAGTTGAATTGAATTCAATAGTTTTGACAGCATATCAAAAGCTGATAACTACGCCTTTTGACAGATAAAAAAAATATGCACATGTGTAATAAAACTCAAAAATGGGACAAAGAGAGCAAAATTTAGAGCAAATTAGAAAAGTTGTTCACCACACACTCCTTCTACTCGCTTACATTCCCCTGACACACACCTTTCAGTCATGGCCTTTGTGTGTGCCGCCCACATAGACGGTTGGAGCAGATAGAAAAGCCTGTCAGAGAGCTCACGACTGCATTATCCACCTGCCAGTCAACCATGTCAACCAAAGTCGCTCATGACAGCTTCACTTGTACAGCACCTGATTATTAACTGTTTACACTCAAAACACACATACTCTGCAGGAACAAGCCTTGAACAAACTACACATACACACACTCCTGGGCAAGCTGACTTAACTACAACTTATTAGTCAGGAAATTAGCCACATTTAGGCCACACGCTACATTTAAAACGTCTTGTTTTTGGGGTTGCGTTGCCAGATTTACAGCAAAAGGTGTACACTCAGAAAAAAGGTACAAAAGCTGTCACTGGGGTTGTACCTTCTACAAAAGGTACACTTTTGTACCCAAAGGCTGCATATTGGTACCTTAGCAGCCTAAAATGTACATATTAGCACCTGAAATATACATATTAGCACCTAAAATCTACATATTAGCACCTGAAATATACATATTAGCACCTAGAATGTACATATTAGCACCTAAAATGTCATTAAAACCTAAATGTACATAATAGTACCTAAAATGAACATTTTATCAACTAAACTGTACATATTAAGCTCATGAAATGGACATATTAACACCTAGAATGTACACACTAGCACCTAAAATGAACATTTTATCACCTAAAATGTACATATTAGCACCTAAAATGTACATATTAACATCTAAAATGTACATATTAGCACCTAAAATGTACATATTAATACCTTAAAATGTACATATTAGTACCTATAATGTACATATTGACACCTAAAATGTACATATTAGCTCATGAAATGGACATATTAACACCTAAAATGTACATGTTAACACCTAAAATGTCTAATTAGCACCTGAAATGTACATATTATCACCTAAATTGTACATTAACACCTAAAATGTACATATTAGTTATCTCATGAAATGGACATATTAGCACCTAAAATGTACATATTAACACCTAAAATGTACATATTAGCACCTAAAATCTACATATTATCACTTAAAATGTACATATTAACACGTAAAATGCACATTTTAACACTTAAAATGTACATTTTAATACTTAAAATTTACATATTGCCAACTAAAATGTAGCATATTAGGACCTAAAATGGACATATTAGCTCCTGAAATGTAATTATTAGCACCTAAAATGGACCATTAAAAAAGGTACAGCTCCAGTGACAGCTTCTTGTACATTTTTTTTAGAGAGTGTAGAGGTTGTATTGATTTCTTACTGGGTGAGGAGGTCATAGCGGGTGAAACGTTCTGTCGTCAAAAGTAGGAAATCTTAAATGATGTTGTAAATTATATGATTCATCCCATGTTTACATTTCTGCTGCCAACTCCTTCAACTCTGCTTCGTGTATTCTCAAAACGGTCCATCTACAAAAATCATAGCAGAGCATTTATCTTCAGCCGGGACTATCATTTGAGACTAATATTAGTAAACTCGTCTCTTTTGCAGATCAGACTCATTGCCAGTCACTGCTGGAAGTAAAAGAGTGCTGCCCGCTCTCTACCGCATTGACCGTGAGAATCAAGCAATTGTCACTTTTCACACGCTCTCACACGTCCATTTTCTCACGCAATGTATATTCCTCATATATCAACCAATCAGTGTTTTTCAACCACGCAAACAGGTTAATATAACAGCTGGAGAACAATTGTCACATAACATTTACCTCAGGAAAGCCATTTAATGACCATGATAGACTATAAGCACGTTATTTTGGCAAGAAAAATGAGCTAGAGAGTATTTTACTAATTATAGGCCTACTATATTACATATACACACACTACCGGTCAAAAGTTTAAGATCGGTAGGATTTTTTTGTTTTTAAAAGAAGTCTCTTCTGCTCACCAAGGCTGCAATTTTTTGATAAAAAATACACAAAAAACACAGTAATATTGTGAAATATTATGACAATTTAAAATGACTTTTTTATGTTAATATATATTAAAATGTAATTTATTCCTCTGAAAAAAGCTGAATTTTCAGCATCATTACTCCAGTCTTCAGTGTCACATGATCCTTCACAAATCACTCTAATAGGATGATTTTATGCTCCAAAAACATGTATGATTATTATCCATGTTGAAAACAGTTTTTTGCATTTTTATTTCAGGATTCTTTAATGAATAGAAAGTTCAAAGAACAGCATTTAATTAATTAGAATCTTTTCTAACATTATAAATGTCTTTACTGTAACTTTTGATCAATGTAACTCATCCTTGATGAATAGAAGTATTGATTTCTTATTTATTTCCCCCAGAAATAAAATACAAATTCTTACTGACCCCAAACTTTTTAAACGGTAGTGTTTAATGTAATAAAAGCTTTCCATTTCAGATAAAAGCTGTTCTTTTAAACTTTCTATTCATCAAAGAATCCTGAAATAAAAATGTAAAAAACTGTTTTCAACATGGATAATAATCATACATGTTTTTGGAGCAAAAAATCATCATATTAGAGTGATTTGTGAAGGATCATGTGACACTGAAGACTGGAGTAATGATGCTGAAAATTCAGCTTTTTTTCAGAGGAATAAATTACATTTTAATATATATTAACATAAAAAAGTCATTTTAAATTGTCATAATATTTCACAATATTACTGTGTTTTTTGTGTATTTTTTTATTAAAAAATTGCAGCCTTGGTGAGCAGAAGAGACTTCTTTTAAAAACATAAAAAAATATATTACCGATCGTAAATCTTTTGACCGGTAGTGTGTATATGTATATATATATTTTTTTTTAACGCTTTATATTTAATTTTAAAAAAATTATAAATTTTTTACATTTGACGGTGGGTCACCCTTCCAAGTAATTTACTAGCGTTGTCATAGGAACACTTCGGCTTTTGACTAAAATAAAAAAACTCAACGGTCAAGCATGTCTTTTTATTTTCATTTACGTAATACCAGTATTCAACGACACAGAAATCTATTCTGGTCAAATCAATGTACGCTTGTTCTCTTTTTAGTTCTCCTTCCCTTTTTTCTTTGCATTTTTCTCACACTTGTGCCTGCAAACACCCACAAGTGTACTCACACACGCACACAGTTTCCCATCTGCATCTCTTCCTGTCGTGCCGTGGCTGAAACGGCCACTGCAAACACTCCTCACACACTCGCACGACCCAATCATCTCGTTCTTTTGTCTCTCTCTCGCCATTGTTCCCTGGTTTCCTTACCTGAGGTGCAGGCGGCGAGAGCGCTGGTTTTCCAGCTCTTCTCCGTGTCACGCGTGCCCACGCACAGCTGCAGGTCAAGGGCCCTCGTGCTGGAAACACCACAGAGAGAATGGCACAATAATTATTACGTTCAGTTTTTTCTCATATACATGGAACAATATTGCTTGTGTGGAAACATTTCACTTGTTGATTTTCCAAATATAAAAAGCCTTTGTTTTTCCCTCAATAAAAGTTCAATGGCAGGAGCGCGGCCCAGCCACAGAGCAGGAGGGTTGCGTTCACGCGCTGTGTGTGTGGAGTGTGTGTGACTAAATGAAACACAGACTTCTGTAGGGCATATATAGAGTATTAAAAAGAGGCTTTTTGTGGATCTCACACAGAAACGTTGGCTATAGCATCCTGCGATATCACATTGTGTTTACGTGTGCCTATTTGTGTAAGACTGTGAGAGTGTGTGTGTGTGTGTGAGCGCTATTGTTTGTGTTTGTGCTTGGTAAAAGACATGGGTGTGAATAAATTTAGACCTTCAGAAGATTCCCAGATGCAGATTATTGGGTTCTTGTGGCAAAGTCGTGATTTCATTCACACCATCTGTTTGTGTGTGTGAGTGTGTGTGAGAAATCAGAATGCATGCAGATCTAAAAACCTTCAATGGATCAGTTTCCCCTTCAACCAGTAGCTGAACTCAGAAAGGCGTAGTGTGTGTGTGCACGCTTTAGACTGTGTCTGGTGTGCTGCAGCTGTTGAATTGCATTAAAAAAATGAAGCAATAGTTCACTTTAGAGACATTTACTGCTTATTTATTCTTCTTATTAAATGGATTTGCCCTTGATTTGCTCTGCTTTTAAATGATCAGTTCTGTTCTTGAAAGCATTACACATCCTGTTGAATGGTTAATCTACAAATATCAAGCAGCACAGCTCTTTTCAACATTGATTATAAACAGTAACACTTTATTGTCCTTGTTACATGTCACATGTACTTATCATTATGATAACAGTAAATTAAGCATAATTACATGCAACTAACCCTAATCCTACACTAAACATATAGTGCAATTAATATTCCTCAGTACTTAAATGTATAATTATTACACTAACAATGACACCTTAAATAAAGTGTAACCTAATACACGTTATGAAGGATCAGTGAGTATTCAGCTTTGTCATCATTACATTTTTGCCAAATTACATGTTAGAACGCATTCTTTTAATTCGAACTGTAACATTTCACAATATTAGAGTTTTTACTGGTGTGTTTGAGCAAATAAATGCAACCTTTTTGAGCATGACTGACTCAGTGAGGATTTAAAGGGATACTCTACTTTTTTGGAAATAGGCTCATTTTACGACTCCTCCAGAGTTGAATAGTTGAGTTTTAACGTTTTCAAATCCATTCAGACAATTTTCTGATATTTAGAAGAATATCAGTAACCAGACAGTTTCTGGTCTCATTGACTTCCATAGTATATTTTTTTCCTACTATGGAAGTCAATGAGACCAGAAACTGTCTGGTTACTGATATTCTTCTAAAAATCTGAAAATCGGCTGAATGGATTCAAAAACGGTAAAACCAAACAGTTTAACTCTAGAGGAGTCGTAAAATGAGCCTATTTCCAAAAAAAGTGGAGTATCCCTTTAAAATCTTATGAAAGGTAGTATGCTTCTTTATATTATTACATAAACACACAAACACACACATATCTAAAATCAAGAATGGGTTATGAACCCATTAAAGACAATCTCAATAGCACTAAAGTGAAGGAAAATGACAGGATATGAATAAAGGGATGATATAGAAGGGAATTCACTAACACACACAAACGAGCAAGGTTTTATGAAAAACTCCAATAAAATACTTAAAACAAACACTACTCGATTAAAAGTTCTCCTAATGGATATACTATTGTATGGATAATGTTAAAGCTACACTGTGTAACTCTTTTAGTTTATTCTTAGCTAAAAACACTTAGATCTTTAAAAAATATATGTGCTCTTTAATGTATATTTACTTCATTTAGAGTAATAAAGTATTCTCGTGAGTGTATAATATGCTATTGAAAAAACATACCAATACGGGTAAGGGTTTCTAATGTCGGTCGCAATGTTGCCCCTCCATCTTGAAAGTACATTAGCCAAAGAGGGACATACCCGTTAATTCAAGCTTCGCCTTTTGCGTTTACGTTTGAGTTAACACTCATGGATCGAGGTCGAACTGGAAGCCATGTTAATCTTGGACTACATTGGCCACCGTAGGAGTTAAAACAAAATCGGAATTGAGAGGAACAGAAACTAATATTCACTGGATTGTCATATACATTTTCACCACTAGATGGGGGTAAAAATCACACAGTGTAGCTTTAAATTGCTATATCAATTTAATTGCATTATTTTTATATTATTATAGTGTGTGTATGGGAATCAAAAGTGAATAAGTGGCAAAAACTGCTTCCAGATTGACATTCATACCCCGACATATGTGATATACGGTCTCTGCTCATACTCCCACAAAGGAAATCTTAATTTTAGACTCTTAATTTTAGACTAATTTTAACAAATCATTCTCAAGAGTGAGGATCACTTATTCAAGGGCACTGAGAGAGAGCAACACGAAACATTATATTCATCTCCAGATGTCTCTGTTATTTGCATTGTGCATTCCCACCATCCACACAGGTAAATAACGGGGCTTATGGGTATTTAGAAAGATTGCAGAGATGAGCAGCTTACAGACTACTTCATAAATCCATACATTAAGCTTTAGCGCAGACTGATGTCAAGCGGTCCTGCTGCATCATGGGTAAATAGAAGACGTGGGTCCTGTTGTTTCAAAGCGAGGCTTAATGAGACACAGTTCAATAGTGCACAATGTTTGGTTCATTAACTGAATTAGAGCAAAGCATCAGCTGCCTACAAGGTGTGTGTGTGTGTGTGCACCAAGAGTCGTGATAATAGGCAACAAATCCCTAGTATATGACAGACGACTCTGGCTGTTCTCTCGTCTACAGGACTGTGTGCGTGTGTGTGTGTGTAGGAGGTCATAGAATCGTGATAGCAGATAGCAACTGGCTGTGCGTGAGCGAGCTGCTGAACTGACCTGCTCTTTCTATTAATGTGTGATTTACTGGGAGGCTGAGTGCACGTGTGCTTCCACACATTTATCAGTGTGCATGCAATGGTGAATCACTGTAATGATTTTATGCTACTTATAGACATTTATGTCACTGGCTTCGCTCCAGTTCCAGAGTGGGCTGCTTGCTGTCGTACAGCCTACATCTGGCAGCTGCCCGTCTAAGCTGGAATGAAAACCTCATAAGTGAGTGATTTTGAACACTCTTCGTTTGAAGCACACAGACGAATCAACTATTTTTTCAGTACAGATGATGTTACCAACGTTTTTAAATCTAGTTTAAAGACTTTTTATATTATTTTTTTATATTACTTTTTATATTTTTATACTCTTGCATTTGAGCTGATGCCATTCTACTTTACACCGTGTATTTGTATGTGTAAGTAGAAATGTTTTCTTAATAGTCTATTATTATTAGTTTTCTCTATTAACTTTATTTGAGCATATGTGCACTTTGGATCAACAAATGTTGTGTTTATGTAGTGCTCTATAAATAAATTGATTTGACTACCATATTGCTAAGCTAACAAATGATTTTAATGAACTGCTGTGTTTACCCACCAGCCTTTTTTGAAAAAAGTTGCCAGCCACCGCCAGCATTTTCCGATCATTTTTCACAGACGTTTCATGGCCCACAGAATATTTTGTTGAAGGAATATCTGAACATGTGATAAAGAAAGAACAGTATCCTCTGTTTTTTGATGCACTTCTCATCAAATAAACTAAAAAAAACATATAAAATAAAGTATATTTGACTATATTTTGACTGTATATTTGGCCTATACTTGTACTCAATCTTTGGTAACACTTCATTTTGATGGTCCCTTTCTGAACATTCTGTTGACTATAAGTAACTTTGCAACTACATGTCAACTAACTCTCATTAGAGTATCAGTACACTGTCTGCTCAATATCTGTTAACTTTTTATTGTGATGGTCCTCCAAAAGACATTTGATCTTAACTATAAGCCATTATTGATCAATTGCAAGCTTTACTTAATTGACTATTAACCCTCTGGGTTGTTTGGCCCAAATGAATCCTCAAGCATTCAAATAAAAAAATGTTTAAAATCACAGCTTCTTCGGAATGGTCCGAAATTTGGTGACTTTGTTGGTATTTGGTATATGAACACCCAAAAAATTGGGGACAGGATGTGAACGGTTGTAAAAAAATAGTCACACTTGTTCGGGTCCAAATGGTACCCCATAGGAAATGAATGGGAAATTGGCAAAAATGTGAAAAAACTGAGTTTTTTGGTGCGTACAATCTACAAATCAGCCACAATCCATAAAAAAGCACACAACAGTGAAGGGGTGAATCTATAAAATATCAAGAGTGCAAAACAGACACATCCACACACAGACTTACATTGGGGACAGAATGTGAACAGTCTAAGTGGTTGTAAAAAAATAGTCACTCAGGACCTTCGGGTTCAAATGGACCCCCATAGAAAATTAATGTGAAATTGTCAAAAATATGAAAACAGAAAGAACTGCATTTTTATTAAGTTAGAATAAGTTAGAATTAAACATTGGGTAACAAAATGCTTTCCATTTGTTCTCTTTCCAATGCAATGTTCAGATTTGATTGTATAATAAATTAAAACTGGCACTTCAAATTACCATCTAAACCAACCAAACAAACAAAAAACAAGACAAAAATAGTCTTTGAGAATCTATAAAACATCAAGAGTGCAAAACAGACAGCCACACACACAATATGTTTTTATATTTAAAAAATCAACAACCTAAAAAACAATTGGTATATATTTGCAAAAATCTATTATGTTCAATGGGAAAAAATGGGTCATAATTATTGCATAAATATTCATTATAAATCATAAAATTATCTCAAAACCCCAAAAAAGAAAAGAAAAAAAATATTTAAAAAAACAAGTAAAAAAGATGAATCCTGCCCTTTGGGTCCATTTGGACCGAACACCCCAAGTGTGACTGTTAAACGAACAACCCCAGAGGGTTAATAAATCTGACTATTGACTATTGCAACTGACTGCCAGTACAGGAAAATAACGACCAACATGTCGGATTATTTCCATACATACAAGTTCCATTAACATACAAGAGTCTTTTGGTGTTATTGTGTGGAGTGCTTCACATCGCCACCTAGCTGCCTGGAGTGCATACTACATCGAAATTTACACACTTTTGCTGCCACTATATACACACAGATTCCCCAACCATTACGCTTGTCTAGACGCAGAATAAAAGTGAAACGTAATGCGCCACTTTTGCGTTTCTCTTCAGATCGTGAGCCTAACTGTGACGAGATGATTGACAGGGCAGTTTACGGTGATGGGATGCACGTGACAGATCTGTCCGTTAAAGATGATGAAGTAGTAAGTCTCAAAAGCTTGCCTACTCTTTTGATACACACTCAAAAGTATGCACTTTCTCTTCACAAAAAGAGTACATACTTTTAGGGCGTAGTATAAGTATAGGCGAATTGGGACCCAGCAACTACACGTTTCGTCTTCATCCGGTTAATCTTTGTTAAGCGAATGTGTGTTTTTGCCCTGTATCCATTGGATTATTGAATTAAAAAACAATTTCCTTGCATTCTTTGTGCACTTTCAAGTCTATTCTGCCAACACACATCCAACCATCCAACACCAAATCAATGATTCAACGAGTACAATACAGCATCATGCCAACAGAATTTAGCATTTCCGCTTCTTTCGGCATGCGGAGACCCAGTGAGCGCTTGAACGTGAGGTTTTGATCAGCAATGTGAAGCTGGGGAGCATTAAGTAATGAACACAGAACAGAGACGTGACTCATGGTCACATTCCCGATCAGTTGAGAAGTTCAAAGAGCTGCCGTCTAAATCACTGTCTTACTGAAGGAACCAGGCTACTGAGAAGCAGCTATGTGGACTATGCACTTCTGAAACCTTTGGAAATTTAATGCAAGCACGCTTTAACCCATTGCAAAGACAAACAAAACCTTAACCGTAATCTTAATTAACTGAACTGACATATACGGTCTGGCTAATTTTATTACTTGGCGGCTGATGAGCAAATGAAGCGGTAATGTGAAAACAAGAAAAGAAGAAGCACGTAAATTTCAAATAGTGCAAACAGAGAAAGAGCCTAAAGTATTTCCTTGATTATAATCATTGCTATGGCATCATAAAACACAAACAAGATGAGATGCACACAAGCACTGAGGTGACACACTAAACTCACACTCTCTTCTCTCAGGGATGTGTGATCCTCTGAAGTTATTTCAGTCAGAATGGTTTCATTCATCCGCTTTTCCCCAGGCTCACCAAAGTTTATGCATTTGGGCCTTGAATGAGATCAGAAAAACACTCGGCTGAAATATGAAAATCATGTGCATCATTGTGACAACCTCCTTTCCTTCAAACCCACAA